>WBMZ01011346.1:0-145588 GCA_013400975.1 Atrichornis clamosus
CCCGCTCCCGCTCCCGCTCCCACCTGGCGGCGGCGGCGGCCGCCCCTCCCCGCCCCTCCCGCGGCCGGGCCCGCTCCCCGCCCCGCCGGGCCGGCCCTGTGCATTGTGGTCCGGCGGCGGGGGGCGAACATGGCCGAGAAGCAGAAGCACGATGGGCGGGTGAAGATCGGCCACTACGTGCTGGGGGACACGCTGGGGGTCGGCACCTTCGGCAAAGTCAAGAGCTGAGTACCGCGGCCGCGGGCGGGGCCGGGCCCGGGTGCGCCCCTCGCCACCGCCTCCCTCCTCCCTCCTCCCGCTCCCGCGGCCTCCGCGCCGGCATCCCCTCCCTTCTCCTCCCTTCCCCTCCCCTGGGCGGCTCCCCTCAGCATCCCCGGGGGGCGAGCGGCAGGCGGAGCGCTCCCGGAGAACGCGGGCGGGGAGGCGACCGCTGCCCGCCGTGGGGATGCGGCGGTCGCCGGCGGCTGGTGGGAGATGCAGCGCTTGTCCCCCGGTAGCACGGGCTGTCCCAGCCCCCGGCACCGCTGCTGCCAGCAGGACCCACCAAAACTTTGCTCCCGCGCTCGGAGGGAGGTGATGGGGAGCGCGGGAGCAAAGCGCGCTCCGACATCCCGTCCCTCGGTGCCGGGGATGCGCTCCTCGCTCCTTCCCTCCCAGAGGGGCCGCAGGTGCTTCGGGTGGGCGTGGGGAGCCGGCAGCGAGGGGGGTTTGTGCTGCCGCCCCTCCGAGCATCGCTCCGCGGAGCCGGGCGCGCCCCGCAGCCTGGGAGCGGCTCCCGCGGGGACGGAGGGATCGGGTCCGTCAGGGATGAGTGAGCTGGGGGTGTTCAGCCTGGAGAAGAGACGGTTCCAGAGGTACCAGAGAGCACCTTCCAGTGCTCAAAGGGGCTGCAAGAGAGCTGGAGAGGGGCTTCTGGCAGGGCGTGGAGTGGTGGGACAAGGGGGAACGGCTTCATGCTGACAGAGGGCAGGGTTGGATGGGATATTGGGAAGAAATTCTTCCCTCTGAGGGTGGCGAGATCCTCAGGTTGCCCAGAGTTGTGGTGGCTGCCCCACCCCTGGAAGAGTTCAAGGCTGGGCTGGACGGGGCTTGGAGCAGCCTGGTCTAGTGGAAGGTGTCCCTGCCCGTGGCAGGGGGTGGAACTGGATGAACTTTAATGTCCCTTCCAACCCAAACCATTCCAGGACTGTAGGGTGGGGGGATCATGTCAGGTTGGGGCTCCACACAGAGATTCCTTGGCCACTCGTGCTAGAGCAGCCAACTCACATTCTGAAGGCACCAGATTTCCTTTACCTGGCTGTAAGGTTTGCAAATATTTGTATTTCTCTTTCCTGTGAATTCTGCCATTACGTGCAAATTTTAATTTTTAACCAAGATACTAGAAACCCAAAAGAAAACCAAAATTTACTGTCTAAGCAAAATGGAGAGCTGTGTTTCGCTGTAGGAAATGGGTTTGGCTCAAGCCAAGAGAGCAGCTGCCCCACTCAGTGTCCCCCCACCCCACTGGGATGTGGCTGGGCAAAGGGGTGATGTGCCTACCCTCAGTGACTGGAGTTTTAAAATAAACCCAAATTGACAGCAGATGAAAGAAACCACCACAACCACCGCAGCTAAGTCCACCTGTGACCATTAATCACGCCCCTAAAAATATATTGCTGTGTTTAATCCCAAACCACAGATTTACTGTCTAAAGAATTATCAGAATAAATACTTCTAACAGTAAGGACCATTTAAATCACTCATGTGTACTAGCAGACCTCAAAAAGTGCTCCAAAGGCAGGTTTTTTTCTTGCAGACCAATTTAAACCTGCCAACAATAGTCTTTTTTTTCCTTAACTAGCACAAATATCCCCCACCCCACCTATGACCTTACTTTGGTAAAAATGGACAGTTTCCAAAGAAACATTTCGAATAACATAAAAGAGATTTTCTAGCTCAAAATCCTTTATAGGTGAGTAGTACCCTTTATATGTTTTTTTCCTTAATGTTTTGCTTACAACTGACAAGGGAAATTTGTACTTGAGGTTGGGAACTGAAATGAAGAAATGGAATCTCCTGTTTATATAGAACTACAGCATTTTAATCAAATGAACTTCAGAAAAAAATGTATCCACATGAGAAAAGTAAAAAATGGTTTTGCCTTATTGAGTCAAGCATTGTGTGTGTTTTGTGTAATAATTGCTTTTTCAGTAAGAGGTTAGGTGCCATTGGTGACATTTCTTGTTGTTGATGTGTTTTCTTCAAACTCTGCCTTGCACGAGGCTTTGTTTTAGGCATTTTTTCCTGCCTTACTCCTCAGAGTTAAGAAATCATAATTTGCAATTGTTAAGGATGATCGTTATTAGGGAAATAAGGAATGGCCGTAAAAGGAAGGATTTAGTGACATGGGGTGCAGAACTTGAACTCGTGGCTGGAGCTGAGTAGTCATTTTGAGCCATCAGAAGCCAGAGATAGGACAGCAGAAGTCCCTGTTGGGATGCTCATTCTGGCTCAGCACTGCCTGGGTCGTCAGGGAACTGATCCTCCTAAAAACTGTCTGAACACTGCAGGAAACTGTTTGTTTTAAGCCCATTCAGTTTCTTGATCTCATTTGCAGAAAGTCCACACAAGGCACGGAGGGGAGCAAATAGGTTGGCAGATGGGAGCCGGATTTTGGTGATAATACTGAAATCCCATCTGGAAGTGGTGATGAAGATGCAGCATCTGTTAGAAGAGAGGAAGGTGGCAGGAGCTGACGAGGTGGATGTGGAGGTGGTGCATGGATAGGAGGGCTCACGCCAAGGGTTGAAGTTGCCCCACAGCCCTTTTAACAAATAGAGATGTTTTCCCTGTCCTCCAGGCCAAAGATGAGATTAATTTGCAGAAATAGAACTGTGAGGAAGATCTGGGATTTTGAGTCTAGCAAAGCATTGGAGGAAGGAGGTGGCATCTCCTTCCCTGGAAGTTGGTAAGAACAAATTAGACAAATTGTGTTTATCATGGGCACATCCCACCCTGTGGGTCCCCAAAAGCTCTCCTGTGACCACAGCCCTCACATAATGAGGCTCACAGTGGGTGCAGCCTGGAGAGCTTCAGCAAAATCAATCAAAATTAATCAAAATCTAGCAGAGTAACCCAAATATTTTTCCACGTGGTGCCGTCCACGACATCCCTGGGGGCCTTGGTGGCTCCTTACCTGCACTTGTTTGCCACCAGTGACCAATTTGTGGTGTCTCTCAAGGACGGGCAGTGCTTGGGTTCTGTTCATGCTGGTTATGGTGGCATCTCCGTGGGCTCCAGTTGGGATCAGATCCCATTTTCCCAGGCACTGCAGCATAGCTGCTGAAGGACAGACCTGGTGTTGGAGGGAAGGTAAACTAAGGGAGACTGAGCAGATGAAGGAAAGGGAAAGGGTGGTATAACACACAAAGAAGTGGCACTGGGCAGAGTTAATACAGCTCTGCTAAATATATGCTTTGGATGGATTTCATTCTTAACTTTGGGCTATAAGAAGGGCCAGTACTGCTGATAGGAGTTTCCTCACCCCTCCATAAACTTCTGCATTCCCCTGAAGCATTTGCAAAAGTGTTAACTGCTTGTGCCACCTGAGCTGCACCCAGGTGTAGGGTAAAAAAGAGTGATATAAAAAACCGTGCTGCTAGGGGGTTTTTATTACTGCCTGTACTCACGGTACTGTAATCACTATTCCTCCTCATTTTTTCTCTTACAAAAATAAGTAAATGAGAAGAGTCTTCTGTCCACCTTTTTAATTGGGGAGGTAGTGAGAGGGAAGGAGAAGGTTTCCTCACCACCAGCCAAGGCCAGCATTGCCCACCCTTGGGGTGAGGATCCTCTTCCGTGCCTCTGGGGGACACGGGACCTGCCGCTCACTTCTGGGACGATCCTGGGGGTCAGAGACGCTGACTCCGTGAGCAGAGCAAAAGTTGTCCTTACTGCCCATGTCAAAATTCCTGCCACTACAGCCAGAGAGACCTCAGAGGCTTAAAAGTCTCCCACCACATGGGAAATTGTGTTCCCTCTTTGTCTCTCTCTCACTGAGTTCAAGGAGGCTTAACAAGTCACTGGGGACAGAAACAATAATATCTCTGTATCTAATGCTTACTGTAAGCAAGAGATGGATTACAAAATAGACTGTTTATTTTTAATTATTAATGTGTTTGTGCTTGCAAACCTTCGCAGGGTTACATGTGATTTGTCACGGATGGGAAAGGGGATGAACTATTTGGCAATAGTATTAAAAACGATAATTATTCATTCTGGGCATGGCCATTTTTTTTCCCCCCCCAAGTGTATAATAAAAATTTTTCAAAGCATATGCTGAGATAAAGCCAGAAAGTGTTGTCCTGAAGGAAAGGGTGGCAGAAATCAGGGGTTTCCTTCTAGCTGAGGTAAAAAACTTTACCTCCCTGCCACAGGCAGCCCCAGCCCTGCCCTACTCTCCTCTTCCCAAGGATACACCAGGGAAAATGCCTCCTTGGACTATTTACAGCACTCTCCTTGCACTGCACAAGAGGAATTATCTGCCTCCTCCAGCCCTCAGCTAATCCCTAAATTGCATCTCTACTGCAAAGCTGAGTTTATTTTCATTCCATCATCTAGTAGTTTTAAGTATTACGAGGAATAAAATGGACATGCAAAGTGGTGCTTTAATTTTCAAGGGCAGTAAAGTGTTTTATTTTTAGGATGCTCTTATTGAGGAAAGAATCTCTGGCAGGTCTTATCTGGTGGCTAATAATAGTGACCTGGCGTGCCCTGGGTGCTGCTGCCCTGCCCTTCCCACGCCTCCTGCTTGCCCCCTTTGCTTCTGAGCAGCTCGTTAGGGCCGCCAAAATTACAGGGTCTAATAATGTAATAACAAGGTTTGCTCGTAGTAATTAACTCCTTGCACTGTGTGTTATTACTGGAAGGGTAATGCTCATAATTAGAGAGCACAAATATTTACTGTAAGCAGGTTTTCTGGGCAGTCTTTAGGAAGCCATCCGTGTGTCACCCTGTTTAATATCCCATTAGGAAATACTGAGCAGGGGCAGCTCATGGTCTGAGAACCCTTTTTGGATGTAAACACACTGTCTTCAAGCAGTTTCTGCTCTTAACTTCAATACAAACCTTGCTTCCTAGGAGCTTTTTATTTTTTTGTGTAGTCTGTTTATTGATAACAAATGGATCACACGCTGAATTTGTTTCACATTATTTACAGTTCCCCCAGTGCCAGTGGGGCTGCTCCCAGTTTGTGGTTATGGTTTGTCCCTGAACACAGGAGAAAAGCATCAGCATCTCAGTACACCAAGTGCATTTAAGAAAAAAAAACATATTGAAGTTTGCATCTTTCTCAAAAGCAGAATTTGCCCCTGCAGCCCAGCAGCGTTCCTGCAGCTTGTCAGCAAAGCAAGAAGCATGCTGGAGGAAGTATAAATAGAAATTCATTTTAGTAATGCAAATCCCGCAGTCCTATTTTGGGCAGGGAAAATCCCTATACCATTTTTTTAAAAAAGAAGTGTGATGGTCTAGTTTCAAGGCTGGGTTGATTAGGGATTTCATCAACCAGTGTGTTATGGTGGAAATTCTCCTCTGCCATTTAAATATATCTGTTTCTGATTAATCTAGCTTTTACATGCTATAAATCCTTGCAAATTGGCTTGGGGTATGACCTCCTCCAGTAACTCACTTTGTTTTATTTAGTGGAGTGTTTGTGGCAGACCAGTTCCCTCTCTTCTGTCTTCTATGACTCCTCTGGGAAAGCAATGAAGAGACAAAAATTTTAAAATACTTCACTCCCTCATCTTTTGCTTTTTTCCCTTCAGAAGTGGCTTTTTGCTTATAGTGTCCTAAACTGCTCGTGTGAGTCTTGGTGCACTGTTTAGTGACTTTACAATGCTCTCTCTCTCTCTAACAGTTGGTGAGCACCAGCTGACGGGGCACAAGGTAGCAGTGAAAATCCTGAACAGGCAGAAAATCCGCAGCCTGGATGTGGTTGGGAAGATCAAACGAGAAATTCAGAACCTGAAACTCTTCCGGCACCCTCACATCATCAAACTGTGAGTAGCCTCCCTGCCACGTGTTCAGCCACTCCTCTGTGCACAAAGACCTCTCTTGCGCTGTTAAGTGGGTTTCAGGAGGTGGCTTCGAGAAGTGAAAAATGTGTTTGGTCCAGTTTTCGTGTGTTAGAACATCCACTGGCACAGGTTGCCCAGAGAAGCTGTGGCTGCACCATCCCTGGACGTGTCCAAGGCCAGGTTGGCAGGGGCCTGGGATGACCTGGCCTAGTGGAAGGTGTCCCTGCCCGTGGCAGGGGTGGAACTGGATGGTCTTTAATGTCCCTTCCAACCCAAACCGTTCTGTGATTCCATGAATTGCAGCATGGTCAGGCTCTGGGAGTGAATTTTGGCCTCCAGTCAGTAGGACTTATGTTTTAATGGACTGATTATTCAGAGCTTAAAAGAACATTTTTTTTTTTTTTTAAATTTATTATTCAGACACAAGTTTTCCAAGTTGCCACTTTGATGAACCTGAGTTTAGGCCGTAAATCAGCACCTGCACTCCAGCCTCTGGGATTCCTTCTCAATCCCCAGTTTGTGCAGCCAGTCCACATTAATGAGGCACTCGATAATATCTTTGGCATTTCTATAAAAGAAAGCTGTTGAATGGTAACTGCAAGGGTAAGTTGACATTTAGGTCAGCCTTAAAACTGGCATGAGATATAGCAAATACCTGGGACTTAGAGGCAAGGGAAAACAAATTCTCTCTACAGTTAAATAACTAACCATGCAGCAACTGTTGACTTTAGAGTAACTTCACAGTTCTGTGGATTTATTGGAGAACAGATTGGTATTATTTCATGAAAAAAGCCAGCAAGACTCCTCAGCTGTGTACCCAGCATCCTGCAAGTTAAATCCTGTTCACACATTTGTCAAAGCAGTAAAAATTAAATCCAGTCTGACAATATCAGTGTCCTGTGGTACACGTTGCATTCATGAAATACAGTGATAAAGATGTGAGGAGGAGGCTGTGGCACACAAACCTCTTTCAGTAACTTTTAAAATGTATATAAAAGAAATATTGGGGCAATTAGCAGTAACTTGGATGTATGGGTCCAAAGCTCTTCAGAAAAATGAGGTTGATGCTATTGATCTTCATGGGACTATGAAACATTCCCTTGCTGATCTTTGAAAATTGTTTGAAATCTCTTTGTTTCAAATTACAACCCAGCTGTAAAAATTCATGAAATTCATTTGTGGAAAAAAAAAAAAGAGAAAAAAAAAAAAAAAGAAGCAAATAACAACAAAAAAATGACTGAAGATAGGGAGGTCCCAGCTGGTGCTGCTGTGAATTCCTGGGGCTGCATTGACCTCAGCTGATCACTGGAAGTTTATTCCAGCTGGGATGCTGAAATGCCTTTGCAGTGTTCAGGGATCATTTTGAAGGAAATGTGGAATAAATTTACAAGTTGAAGGTGATACTCTGGGTTTTTTCCCCCCATTCTAGAATACAGAGGGATTCACTATTTGAAAAATAATTTGGGGAGCGGCTCATCTTTGTTTCTGACTTATCCAAAAGAAGCTTTCTCTAGTGCCTACAGTTCTTTATCTTCTTTATTCTTGATATGAGGGAAACCAGATGTACTCTCCCCCTGCCCCCAGGTAACCAGGCCTTCATTTCTAAAGCTGTTGTTGCAGATCCTACTCAAAATGGAAATTTGAAAGTCCTAAATGTGATAGGATTGCTTGGCAGATATTTCTGATGTGTATTTAAAAGGGAAATTGTGTATTAAAGGGAAATCATAGGTCTGTAAAACAGGTCCTTTCACAGATGAGTGAAAGATTATACTGGAAACAAGAGATGGCTTTTCAGAAGTGGAGACCAACTCTAAATGCAAGATCCAAACAAAAGCTAATTTTAAGCATCGATGTGAAATTAATAATCTGTTTAAAAGCCTTTCCCTCTTCTTAATAATATTTTTTTTCTGAATCTGCTTGTATGTTTGAAGGTACCAGGTCATCAGCACACCAACAGACTTCTTCATGGTCATGGAATACGTGTCTGGCGGGGAATTATTTGATTACATCTGTAAGCACGGACGGGTAGGTGCCGCTGTCAGCCCAGACACTTGTGTGGGCAGAGGGTGGTGTTTAGAAGCAAAACGACTGCCCAGGGGAGCACAGTTAAGGTTAAGGCCCAAAATAGAAGCTGCTTCACAGCAACCCCATCTGGGGTGTCTCGTACCGGCTCGCACGAAGGTTGTGTGTGACTTTTTGCGAGGTTCTCTGGTGGTTTTTTTGATCTGCAAACCGAAATATCCGAGGTAACGTGTTGCTCTGTGCAAATATTTGGAAAACTGGCTTGTTTTTGTGATTTTTTAGCTACGGGTTGCCTGTCAAAACCCCCACGGTTCAGCAGCAAATTTATGGCATTGGAGGGAAGGCCGCTCGGTGTGGTCTCTACCCCGGTCATCCACCTCACCCAGACCCCCCCTACCTTGGCTCCACGTCAGGTTCTTTGAAGAATTTTCAAGGATGTGGTTTATCTGAGCAACATTTTCAAATGCCAGCAGCCCTGCTGGGTATAGATCACCTGAGGCGTGGGTTGAGCCTGTGAAATGGGAGATTTTGGTTACAGAGAAAACCACTGGTGTCTGCCCCGTGGAGCAGTCGCAGGGCAGGGAGGTAAAAATGGGCCAAGCTGCACATCCAGAGCAAGGCTTCAGGTGAAGGATCAGCCCATCACATGTTCCCTCTCTGTGCTACAAAATCAATACATTTACAACAAATTGGGTTAGATTAGTGCAGTGCTGGATGGAGCAGACTGCATTTAGTTTTCTACGTATAGTTCTGACTTCTCACACATTTTACCCATCTGGATCTTTTCAGTGACTGATTTGGATCCTTTCCGAACTTTTGCATTCAGAAACTCGGTTTTTCACGAAGAGAGTCTTTCAGAATTCACCAGTAAAATTAATCAGTTGTTTTAAATATAATATTTCCAATACAGCTCATATAACTTTATAGCTAACATAGCTATATAGGTTATTAAAATCACCACAGTGTTACACCTTCAGCTGTTGCTTCCAGAGGAAGTCCATGAGGAATTGCTCCCAGAAGCTTCCTCTGTGGTGTTTTGTCCATCCTGGACCTGTACAGCTGAGCCAGCCCTGTTGGGACAGCCGGCCCTTGTCTGACAGGTGCCACCTTTACGTTCCTGTCGATAGCTCAGCTAGATTTGGGTCTTGCATTTCATCTCTGGGCTGTATCATTCGCAAACACCAGCACACTGTAAAACGCAAGGGTGAGAAATCTGCTTTATTTGCTGCTTCTGGGATTTTCTCTCTGCACCCTGGAAGCTTTTGGCTCCTTGCTAAGTCAAACCTTCCCTTGCCAGCTCTGCGTGCAGACCAACCCCCAGGGCTGTTCCCTTTGCTGTTTCCACAGGTTGAGGAGGCAGAAGCTCGCCGCCTTTTCCAGCAGATCCTCTCTGCAGTGGATTACTGCCACAGGCACATGGTTGTGCACCGGGACCTGAAGCCAGAGAACGTGCTGCTGGATGCACACATGAATGCAAAGATAGCTGATTTTGGTACGTGACCCCAGCAGCATTCCAGAGGCGCAGCCAGCTCCGCCGGAGCGTGTCCGTGGAGCAGCCTTACAAAACCCAGAGCCTGCTGCCGTAGCCACCAGCAGTTGCTCCACCTGTAAAGCCCACAGTTATAAACACTGACCTTCCTGCAGAAGCAGGGATTACTTGTTGCAGGCTGCTGCTGTACTGTCACTGAGAATGCAGCACCAAAGCAATCTGTAAATCTTGGCTGTGTTTTGGTGTAATCACCTCACATAAAATGTCCCTAATTTGTGTTTAAGACTCGGTGCAGCTAATTCAGGGTGAGCTTGGCTGTGTGTGTTTATTTTTGTGCGTGTTCTCCCTGCGTCTGGCCATGTGCTCTTGGCCTCGCTTCATTTGACAACGAGCAGTAACAGGAGTCTTTAGTGGCATTAGGGATTGAAATCCATTGAAATACCCGGGATACCAACTCTGTCCTGGTGAGTCCTTTCTAGCAATGTAAATCCTTCTGAAGATTTACTCGTTTCACAACCCCACCCAATTCCCATATGAAGTAAGTGTTCTGGGAGGAATTATGTCTCTCTTCCTCTGTGCTCTGGGATTTGCAACTTAGAGAAGCAAAATTAGCCTGGAGTGACTATTCCTTGGTTGGGTGTGAAAAGAAAAAAAAAAACCAAACAAAAAATAACAACAGAAATAATAATTTTCAAATCAGCTCAGAGGAATCTTATCTAAATTACATCAACAAAGATCCCACTCCACCTGCCTGCCTCTCCTGAGTGTGACACAGAGTCCTCTGCGGCTGGACCTTCAGATCAGACATCAATGTAATAAACATTTTGGTTTTAGGACTGTCCAACATGATGTCAGATGGGGAATTTCTACGCACCAGCTGCGGATCCCCAAATTACGCAGCTCCCGAAGTCATCTCTGGAAGGTAAGACATTCCCTTTCTAATCAGAGTCTGTGTGAGCACGTGGACTTTAAATTTGTACTTGGTATTGGAAACAGCTTTTCACATCTGGTAAAAGCAGCTGAGTCCTTCCAGCCTGAATTTTGTGTTTGGGTGAATCTGTTGGCAAAGATCTGAGAGTTTTCTTGGTTATTTTACTTCTCAATAGCTGTAAGAGCAAACCATGTTTTGCTACAGGTGTTTACTTTGGAGGAGTTATTAATACCAGATGTTGACTGTTCGTATTGCCAATTAAGGAGGGTGAAAATGACTCTTTGGATGCAAATACTGAGGTTCCAGGTGGAAAGGCTTTTCCAGGCCATCCCCTCCTCTCCTTCCCACCTGTAATATAAAACACAGTGTTAATGAGGAAAACCATTCACCAGCAAAAGAACTGGGAAGATCTTTAATCCTTTCCCAACACTGTTGAACTCTTGCACTGAAAATACTTGTTTTCTGGTTCCTTAAGCTGGGGGTTTTGGTCATGACAGTAGGTTCAACCTTCAGAGCTTTGTTTTGAACTGATTAATTGAATTGACAAACCTCCACTGTGGTTTCCTCTCTCACCATGAAACATCTGTGCAGCACATGGGGTGTTGAATGCACTCCACAAGGTTGAGTTGGACTTCCACATGTTGATACAGAAGTGTTACCTCCTATATTTTGCTGTCAGGAACAGAGGTTACATACAATGTACATATTTCCCTAATTCTCTCTGTAATATCTTAGCAAGGATTTTCAAATTTTCAGTCCTCTCTATGGTCCTTCAAACTGCCCATCTCATTATCTGCCCCATTTTTTTGAATCTCGCTTTGCCATGAGCTTTACTTTTCCTAATCCAGCGTATTTTTGCCTATAACTGTAGCTTTTAAATACAACATTTTGTTCAGAATGTGTTTGCTGTGCTTATGGTTATTTTATCCCTGTTTACACCAGTGGAAGTGTTGGCAGAGCATCCTAGGAATTAGACTAGCATCCAAATACCCTGTTGTGACTGTAGCTCTTTTTGTGAAATCAAGTAAATCCTCATTGTCAAGAGGGGGACAAAGCCAGAAACTACTGGGATTCCAAAAAAATATTATTTCCATGCCCTTTTCAGTAAAGATCAGACACGTTTTTCAGTTTGAATAGGAGACAAGGCACATGGCAGACCAACAAGAAGGATTTAGTTCCTATGTTTAGTCCCTGATTGTTCCAAGGGTACAGGCAGTACAGCTTAGTAACAACAAAAGTAAGAAAGAAAAACAGAACCAAGCCCACGTGTTGCACTTTTTCACTGGCTACAGCTGCATCCCTCCTGTTATCACCCCCACCTGCAGTCTCAGGGCTGCCTGAGTTTCATCCCCCTGGTTAATGTGCCAAGCTGGCCTCTTCTCAGAGCTGTAACAGCATGTGAGAGCTGCACTGGTGGGGCACAGGCACAGCCCACGCTGCTGGTGGGTGTGTGGGGCCGGGGGAGCTGACTCCTGGCTCCTGCTGCCTTTCCTGGTAGAGCACAAAGGCAGGAGAGCACGACAGCTCCGGTTTCAGAGTCATAAAAGTGCATCTCATCTGGGCTTAAAAGTCCAAAAGACTGTTCAGGCAATGCAGTTATCAGCAAAAGAATGTGGGAATCAGGCATGGAGGCAGGACTGAGGTGGCATCCAGCTAATCCTCTGCCTTTCCAAAGTGACTTTGCTGCTGTCCCTGGCCTTGGGAGAGGGAAAGTCTCACCCTTGGACAGGCAGACCTGGTGTTTTGGGGGTGTTCAAAGAGTAGCCAGTGTGTTTTCTATGCCGATGTGTCTGCAGTGATGCTTAGGAGGAGCAAGTGCAGGATTTCACAAAGACGCTTCTGTGTTTCCATTTCAACCTCTGTATTTTCATAGGGCTTCACAGCCCGAGGGTAAGTGTTGCCTCCCAAAATCTCTGAGAAATTATCTGGAAAAGAGATAAGCAGATCAAGCAAGCAGCAGGAAAGCTTTGTTATTTGGGAGGTCCTGATTTGGTGATGGCAGAGGGCACATTTAGCAGCTTGTCGGAAGTGGGAGCACTTTCATACCAGCACACAAACTTCCACTGAAAATAAACACTCAGAGACAGAGTATCTGCTGCTGGTTTGAGCTGCCTCGTTGAGTGAACAGAAATTTCTGGCTGAGCCCTTGCGGCAAAGGAACAAACATCCTGGCAGAGCTCTTGGAAATGTGTGGTTTGGCTTTTTGGAGAGCTTTGTAGGGCAGGGGTGTACACAGCCGTCCGCAGGAGTGTGGGCATTCATTTCCCTGAGTAGTTTTGGCTGAGGCAGGTTTGGTTTGGGGGGATCCACCCGGGCAGCCCTGGGGTGGGCTGGAGCTCTGTCCCTGGTGGAGCTGGCAGCAGGTCCCCTCCTGCACCTCGAGTGAGGAGAGGATGGGGATGACAGGTTCCTCCTGCCCTTGCCCTCGTGCAGGCTGTATGCTGGCCCGGAGGTGGACATCTGGAGCTGTGGTGTCATCCTCTACGCCCTCCTCTGTGGCACTCTGCCTTTTGATGACGAGCATGTCCCCACCCTGTTCAAGAAGATCCGTGGGGGGGTGTTTTACATCCCTGAATACCTCAACCGCTCCGTGGCCACGCTCCTCATGCACATGCTGCAGGTTGACCCCCTCAAGCGAGCCACCATCAAGGACATCAGGTCAGCTGGGGTGGGCTGGGGTGGGCTGTGGGATGCATGTGGGAGGCTGCAGTGTCCTGGTGACTGTCCTGGGGGTCCCCTGCTGGCAGGTGGGCAGGGTGGTTTTCAGGAGTAGTCAGCCAATCCAGCTGGTTTTTGTCCCAAGTGATTTGTCCTAAGTCCTGCACCCTTCTGTGCTGCTGGAGAGGTAGGTGTTGCTGGCTGGAAGAGGGTGATGATGGACAGAAGGATGATTTTGTATGTATTTTATATACAAATATGTAAAATTCTTTTTTTTTTTGCATTATAAGATAACCTCAAAAATCTCTTGACAGCACTTAGCAAAACCAGCCAAAGCATTCTATAATCCCAAGAGTTTAACATTCACCAGCCGTTTCTCATTACTTTATTTCAAGGCCACCTCCCTCTGCATACCGGTTCAGAAAAAGAGGGCAACCGTTGTCAAACTTACTGTTTACCCAATAAGAAAGGAGGAGAAACCCAAGAATTACTAACTTAATCTGTAAATATTGGATATAATCTAAAATATAAGGAAATGGTACTATTTTAAATTCAGCATAGTTTTCTTGTCTAGTCAATGAGTGCAGTGCCCATGAACTTTGTATCTGCATGCATCACTGTGGAAATTCCAGGTAAAGGGAAAAATTGGGCTCTTAAGCAGATATTTTTGCCTGCAGAGATCATCAAGGGTTCACGGCTGCTAGAACGACTTCAGAATTCTCACAGCCTGAGCCATTTCAGAAATATTTTGTAAAACTGTAGCCTGAGACACATTTTAGGAAATTTATAGTAATCATTACATCTAGCTAAGCATAAACATAAATATTACTAGGACTTCCAGGAATTCTCAGGGTTTTAATACATTTTCAATGGACAGCCTTAATTTTACCCTTCAAGTAAACCCATGCAAACTTCCTTTTTTGTTTCTTAATTCCTTAAGATTAGAGGATTTAATTACAGAGCAGCAGCACACATGGCGAGATTACAGTCGATACATAGAACCTATAGGCAAGGCACTGCATGGCTTTTGGACTCGTAATCACCATTGACTTCATTGTAAATCAGTGGGAATTGGATAGCTGGATAGCTCTCTATCTTTATCAGGCCAATGGGAATCCCAAAATGTGAGAATTTTTTAAGTGCTGAGGTCTTACTTCAAAGCCCAGAGGCCAGAGTGTCATTGCTGCCCCAGCACAGGGCTGGTGTTTGCTCCCAGGTTGGCTTGGCCAAGTGAGGGGCTGGTGGCCGTGTTTTCCCCATCCTGCCCCACCCAGAGCTCACGGTGGCTCCTCTCTGCCTTCCCCAGGGAGCACGAGTGGTTCAAGGAGGAGCTGCCCAGCTACCTGTTCCCAGAGGACCCTTCCTACGACGCCACGGTCATCGACGACGACGCGGTGCGGGAGGTGTGCGAGAAGTTCGAGTGCACGGAGTCGGAGGTGATGAACAGCCTGTACAGCGGGGACCCTCAGGACCAGCTGGCCGTGGCCTACCACCTGGTCATCGACAACCGCCGCATCATGAACCAGGCCAGCGAGTTCTACCTGGCCTCCAGCCCCCCCACGGGCTCCTTCATGGACGACAGCGCCCTGCACATCCCGCCGGGGGTGAAGCCGCACCCCGAGCGGATGCCGCCGCTCATCGCGGACAGCCCCAAAGCCCGCTGCCCTTTGGATGCCCTCAACACCACGAAGCCCAAACCCCTGACTGTCAAAAAGGCCAAGTGGCACCTGGGAATCCGCAGCCAGAGCAAACCCTATGACATTATGGCCGAGGTGTACCGGGCCATGAAGCAGCTGGACTTCGAGTGGAAGGTAGGGAGTGCTGGTGCTCCGGCATCATTTTTCTCATGAGCTGAATTGCTCAGGGAAGGTTTCTAAGTGTGTCTACAGCCTCACCTGTTTCCAAATAAATGCCCCCACCTTGAGATCATCCCTGCTATTCCTTGTTAGTGCAAACTTGCTGAATTAAGGTGCCAGCTGTGGTTCAGTGTCTGGGGTGTTGATTTGTGGCGTGAAATAAGGGTTTTCTTTCTGAGCGCTCTAAGCCTTTGGCTGAAATGATGATTCTGCCTCATTTAGCTGCAGGGATAAGAGGAGCTGTTCACATTTCTAATTTTAGTGGCTAATTCCTTGCGAGGTCATCTCGAGTGCTCCTGAGCACAGAGACTCTCATTATTTCTGCCTGGTCCTGTCAGGACTGAAATGGCACAGCATCTTCCTAATGGATGCACGGATGAGGGGCAGGGGCCTTGGGTGTAGGATTTGTATCACTGATGTGGTGGCCTTTCCTTGATGGAGATGGAGCAGTGCTCATGGACCAGATGTGCTTTCAGACACTGCTTTTCAGTTTAGGGCTCAGCTTCTTGATTTAAACCCAGATGTTTTAGCTGACAGTACTCACTGCAGATATTTCTCCAGGACTATGCAACATTTAGTCAGAGTCTTTTTCAAAGTCGGAATAATAAATCCCTAAGTTAGCCCTGGATATCTGCTGCTATGCCTGACTCCCTAAATTCTAGTGCAGTCCCTAAGGTGAGCTCTCCTGACTTGTGGCCTTTGGAGCATCAGGAGCAAGGTAAGGAGAATTTCAGCCAGGATCTTCATCACCAGGGGAGTTTCCCTCCTCCCTCCAGGTCCCAAGCATTGTACAATATGAATTTCACTGTGCTGCTTCTTTAAGGCCTCCTGACTCCGCCTTATTTTTATTAATATTGCAACTTTAAAGCCAAGTAGCTTCCAGAATGCTGATTTCCCTGCACCAGCCAGGAGATGGACTGTGACCCGGTGCATCTGCCTACACCAGCCAGACATTTGTTAGCTGCATGGTTTTTACAGAGAGTGAACAAACCTGCTGTATTTCTGGTACAGCCTCGCCAACCAAGTCAGCCCAACGTCTTTGTGTAGGCAGTGGAGCTTATTTCATGTGAGGAGGTTTCACAATAGTCTTCCCTACCCTAAGAATAACTTCAGATGTGACTCTTCATCAGAATAGCTTTTCCATCCACGCAGTTGCTTCATAAATATAGTGCAGAGAAAAGATCTCGTTGTAAATGAGATGCAGCACTTTGTGAGGTGGGAAGCAGCAAGGGAAAAGACACAGCTTGAGGCTGATCCACAAACACTGTGCTGATGGAAGAGGTTGCTCTGCCCAGCTTGCACTGGTTTCACGGACACTGTCCTTGTACATGGGTCCATGAGTGGAGTTTTTGGCTCATATGGCCATGGCTGCTGGTGAGGGAGAAGCAAACATCCGTTTTGTGCCTGGCAGATGGGCCACTGCAGCTTCCTCTGCCAGCAGCTGGTGAATCAGAGCCTTAACAAGAATTTTCATAGGAGGAAATAATACACGAAGCCATTTGCTTAATTTTATAGGCATTTTTCTTTCTTGAAACTGTGTTTTTCCTGGAAGATGCCTTGCTCCTATTTAGAAAAACTAAGGAAAGGAGTGTTCTCCTTGCTGCCTGGGACCTCGCTGCTGAAGGCAGGTTTCCTGTTGCAGGTGGTGAACGCCTACCACCTCCGCGTGCGCCGCAAGAACCCCGTGACCGGCAACTACGTGAAGATGAGCCTGCAGCTCTACCAGGTGGACAACCGCAGCTATCTCCTGGACTTCAAAAGCATCGACGGTAAGTAGGAAACGGAAACCACGTAGAACGGCAGGGCTGGAAGTTTAAAAATCCTGCTCTGCGTTTTGAAGCGCTAATGCAGCCGTTTCAAGGCGGCAGAAGCCCTTCTGAGCCGTTCGTCTCCGCTGCTGTTACCAGTTCCTTACCACACCCGCCCTGCAGCTGCCAAACTAACGCCACTTTTTCTTGTTTTCTGTTATTTTTCTGGCTTTTCAAGACGAGGTGATGGAGCAGAGGTCCGGCTCCTCCACGCCGCAGCGCTCCTGCTCGGCCGCGGGCCTGCACCGGCCGCGCCTGAGCATCGACGCGGCCGCGGCCGCCGAGTGCCAGTCCCTGACGGGCTCCCTGAGCGGCTCCTTCGTGGGCAGCATCCCCTCGGTGCCCCCGCGCCTGGGCAGCCACACCATGGACTTCTTCGAGATGTGTGCCAGCCTCATCATGGCCCTGGCCCGCTGATGGCCGCGGCCCCTGCGCACTCGGCGTTGCACTGTGAGGATCTGCTCTGACCTGTGCGTCCCTCGTTTCGCTTCCTTGTTCTTCCTCTCCCCATCATCACGGCACAGCCTGTGGCGTCCAGCCGAGTCCAGACCCAAAACATCCTCCCCTCTAACAAGGCACGGAGGAAATTAAGCTTTGTTTGGCACCTTCTGCCTGGTGAAATGTATCCAATGGCCTTTTTTTTTTTTTTTTTCCCCTAGTGAACCCGATGGGAAATGTTGTCATGGCTATAAAGTAGCAAATGTATCACTGAGCTTTTGGAAAACCCCGGCTCCCTGGTTCACCCTGATTAACGGAGGCATGGCCGAGCTTCCTGCCATGTAGGCACCAATGTCCCCCCGCTGCTGTGCAGAGCAGGGCAGGGTGGGCTGAGCCAGGGCAGAGGGGTTGGCCAGGAGCTCTGTGAAATGGAGTGGAGGGGCAGTGAAGCAGCTCTGCAGTGTTCACACCCAGGTACGGGCCTCTGGTGACACTTTCTCCCCGAAGCAGCCGCTGCTTAGATGCTTCTGCACTGGTGCAATATGACCTCCCTCCCCTCTCTTTTACCCCTCTGCTAAAAATGGGGAGGGAAGGTGGGATGTGCAAAGGTAGGTCCCGTTGCAAAGGAGCCGTGGGGAAGCCTCCACGTGTCAAGTCTTTGCAGAGGAGTGTCCCTAAGGTGCTTTATTTCCTCCCGAGAGCTCCGGACAGCACTGACCTGCTCACCACGTTCGGAGCTGAAGGCACTTGGCCTTTTTTCCAGCCCTTAATCGCCGCCTCCCTCCACCCTGCTCGCCCTCCCCCGCCTCACCACGGGCTCCAGGTGAATCCCAAGCAGGGTTCAGGTGAACCCCTGGCAGAGGACAGGATCCGGATCACCCACCCGAGAAGCCGGCGCTTTTCCGCCCGAGGGTGGATCAGCGCTGCCGGGCAGGAGCCGGCGGCATTGCGCAGCTCCGGAGCACTCGCCCCTCACCTTTCCCACGGGAAGCCTCTGCCTGGTGTCACCTCCCTAAAATCACTGCCAAATCTGCCTTCCCTGCCTTCGCTGCTGCCGGACACTCGCTTTCCATGCCCAAGGGCTCTCCCGTCCTGCTGCTGCCCACTGGACTGTGACCTTCACCACTCCGCTGATCAGGCAGGGATATCCCAACCCAGAATTTTACTGTTTCTTTACTACTGGCTGTCTGGAGGATGGGGTTTTATTTTTTAAGACAAACTGCGGGGATTTTTAAGGTTAAATTCTTGTTACTCAAGGGTAAACCCTAATGCATGTGTGACTTCTTTGTTTAAAAGAATTATTATTTTTTATTACACAGGCTTAATCTAATGGGCAGCATTGGCATCTGCTTGGCTTTGACATGGTATTTAATTCCACTTACTTGATTGTGAAGTAATAGTCTAATCACTCAAAGAACAAATGCTTTATGAAAACTTTGCCAAAAAAAATCGTGGGTGGGGGGGTTGGTTTTGATGTTTTTTTTTTTTCCTTTTCTTCTGTGTTCTGTTTTAAGAAACAAAGCAAAGAACTTCTGCACGTCCCAGGTATGCAGTCATTCAACTTGAAAAAAAATTTTAATCCGTCTTTTTGATAGCTCCTTATGACCCATTGAGGTTTTTTGATAGGTTTTTTTTGTACAGTTGCACTTTAATTTATACTTTCTGCAAGTTTCTATGAGAAGCAAGGATGATAACAACACATTAAGCCTTTTTTACTAATAATTTAAGGTAATCAAGACAAATATGGGATATTTTTGCCATCTGCTGGCAGTTAAATGGACATTTTCAGCTTGAAGTCCCTTTTTTTAAAAAAAACAACACAAAATTGCCTTACTTTTATTACAGATTGTGCTTGGATTCTCACTAACGTGACTTTAAAGCTCCAATTTTTCCAGAAGCCGCACAAAGTAGAAAGCTTCCAAAAAGAAACAAAAGAACCCAATCAGTTTTGCTGTTAAGCTCTTGAACACTAAATCCAACACAGCAGTGGTTGCACTGCAAACCCACAGCAGAACAGTTTTGTTTTTAAAAGAAATACTAGAAGTATTTGTAGTGGTCCTAAATTTTGTAACGAGGCTTTTACTATATTTTGATTATAAAATCAATACTCCGGGGTGGAGGATGGCTTTGGTGCTGTGCCTGGTGGCTGCCAGGGGATGTGTGTCTCCAGTGCTGTGGAGGGAGCAGGTTGTCCCTGGCGAGGATGGAGAATCCAAACTCCTGCATGCAAAAAAACCCCAAAATCCCACCCCAGAGGCAAATCTGAGTGGCACCCAGCCCTTCAGCAGCTTTTGGATCAATGCTGGGACACGAGCAAACAGCCCTAAATGGTTTTGGGTGATGGAGATAAGCCCCTTTGGAAAGGAGCAGGAGCAGCTGTAGGGACAGACATTCATTTCCATCCAGGAAACAGCAATGAGTGAAGCACATTTGAAGTGCAAAAGGCTTTTAAAATCCTCACTTCCAGCTGAGCATCTTGCCAAATTCTGGAAACACCTGTAGCCCCCTTGTTATAGGGCTGGTGTGTTAGAATCTGGGGCTCAGAAGCGGGTAGATGTACAGATGTCTTTTTCTAAATTGACTCTTGTCCTCTGGGATTTTCTACCCAGCAGAACTAATAGTATTAAGCAGCAGCAAATGCTCTAGGGAGGAAATATTTGCTTCCTGGAGGCGGGTGGGATTTCTAGGTTGTAGAATAAGCCCCTTGTGGCACTTGGCATCCTCTCAGACCCGTGCAAACATTAACTGCTGTGTGGATCTGCAAAACCAGTCCTGCCTGGAAGGCAGTCAGAGTTACTCAGTTTTCCATGTGGAGAGACACAAAGGGAAGAAATAACTTCCCTGCTCAGTGTCAGCAGAGGCAGTGGAGGGAGTAGGACTGCAGGAAGCACCTCCTCAGTGAACACATCAGATTGAACTGTCCTTTACAGCCTTACCCAAATCCGTGCTGCACTTTGAAGTACTCTGAGAACGTTCACTCCTTTTTACTATTTATTTTACCTTCAGATGGGCTGTGTTCTATTTCCCAGCTGCAGGGAAGCTGCTGACCTCCAGTTACATTTTCCAGAGGAAAAGTTTTACTTTGACAGTGTTACACTGTGGTCAGCTCTTTTTGAGTTATGCTGGTACATGCACAAGCATCGGGAAAAGCAGGGTAGACAATATTTGAACTACAGAAACTTGAATTACTCCAAGTGCAATTCTTCAGAAGCCACTGGACAGCTGTGCTTTGCAAGCCACAAACTCACCCAAACTTTGCTTCAGCTCAAGGGGCAGAGAGAGACAAAATGCAAAGGATGTAGAGTTCAGATAGGCTCCAACAGCAGCCTCCAGCTCCTGGGTGAATTAATTCAGAAATACCTTGTGCTGTTCTTGTTGGAAGCTGTATATATGTATGTATTACATATGCAAACGTACATATATATACAATGTAGGTGGCATCTCTGTCGTTGGCCTCTCAGCTTTATTTTTCCAGCAGAGCAGGTGTGTGCCCTGGGCACTGCCATCACACACACTAATCCCAGCCTGTGAGAGGACCTGGAGAAAAGGGATGCTATTTTTACACCCTCTTTTAGGTAAAGCCCATGAGTAGCTTAGCTGACCCCATCAGGCTCAGCACGGCCTTGTCCAGGGATGGAAGGAGAGGTGGCCTTGGGAGCTGTGAGAATCTTGCCCTTCCATCCTCCTGGCCAAAGCCCTGCTGCTGCTGGGGTTTGGGGCAGGTTTATTTTCAGGAGCTGGAACTGAGCATGTGAAGGCAGCAGGGTATTTTTTTCTTCTTAACAGGTCAGAAATGCATCCTCAGCTGTGTGTCCAGTTTAGCATTTCACGAGGCGTGTACAAGCACAGGGGAATATATGGGCAGTGTTGTAAAAAAAGTGCATCAGCTGGTTAGTACCTGTTGTATATACATTTTTGTGTGTGATTATAACGGCGTTCGTGTTGGAATAGATGAAGTTTGGACAAAATAACCCTTCTGTCTACTCCTTTTCATTTCACTGCTCTTTACTGTCAGCATGCACCCCCGCAGGAGGAAGAGAGGCCTGTGTGCAGGACGTGGAATCGTGCCTTTGACAAACACTAGGCCTGCTGGAAGTTGCAGCTTTGTTTCACGAGGTGCACAATTTCCCCAGCTCGCGCAGAATCCCCCCGCTGAGACGCGCAGGCCGTGTTCCTAAATACTTGAAGTACCATTTGTTGTGCAATTATTTGGCTTCACCCTTTTATTAGCTGAGAGGAGAGAGGGAAGAAGGATCGCACATCTGGATGAGCCAAACCACCCCCCGCTTGAGCTCCTGCTGGTTTTTTCCTGGAAAGTTTTAGGATCTGGTTTTGTTCCAGGTATATGATGTACCTACTAGAGTCACCTTTCTTAATGTCTTTTCTTTGGTATGGGCTTTTCATTTAGTACCTTCCTTTGGCTTCCTTAGCCCTCTCCTTATATATCCTTTTTCATCATTCACTTAAGGAAAAAAAAAAAGCAACAGCTTGTAATTCTGAATTTCCAGTCTGCCTCCCGGCCATGGAGTTAACGATTCATCCAGAGGTACCTCACTCCCATGCCCGAGAGGTTAACTGGTTTTCAGAATTCCCACATTACAGCTACTGATGGAACGCTGACTTTTGCAGAGAGCACACCTGGTATTCGATGCAACGATCGTTGCTCATTTTGATTGTCAAAATTAGGAGAACTGGACTGTAAATCAGAGCTCTACCTGCAAGCACGAGTACACTTTTGGTGTTATAAAAAGTCTGTTTTCAACAAAAGCCTTGAAGTTCCTGCTGAAGCTGCCTTAATTTAAAAATCAAAGTTTATTTGTATGACTCATCTCTGTTTTGGTTTTTTTGGGGTTTTTTTTCAAGTTTGGAAATAGAGTTTATTTATCCTCATCTCACAAAGCTGTGAAGTAGATCCTGTAGCCATGGTAATATTTATTCTTGTTGCTGAAAGCATGTTCATGTGTTCTGGATCATGTTATATTCACGTGTTTTGTACCTCAATGCATTTGTTTTGTTTTTTTCTTTTCGAGCACAAAGCAAAACTGAATCCCAGGATAACTGTGGTGTCTGTGGCCCAGCACCTTTGGGCAGACAAAGCTCTATGAGAGAGATGAACTGGACTAGTCCACTGCCATCTTTTAATCCATACTCTAAGGAGTATCTATGATTTATAGTATTACGTATTTATGATGTTTTTGGTTAAAATACTGAACTTTAAAAAGCTCTAGCTATAAGCATCCCTTCAAACATATCATTAACATGAAGCTCAGAAAAAAACCCAACCCTGAGCTCTGTAAATAATCCATCCTTCTTGATATTTTTTTGTTTTGTCAACTGAAGGCCTGGAGAAGGTTTTGTTTTCCAATTCGTGGCTTTAGTACTTTCTGGGGGTAGCTGTTGTGGAAGGACACAGAGCCCTGGTTCAGTTTTGTCCTTTGTGCATTAGATAATCACAACAGAGCCTTTTTCCTTCCATTTATGGTGTGGAAAGTGTTTCTCGGTGTACTGCACTGCATGTGATAGCTGTCTCCATGGTTGACATTTGCACTTTAATAAACTCAGAGATGAAAAGAGATAAAAGCAACAAATCCTTCAAATTTCCGTATTGCACAGTCCCTTTCTCCAGGCTGGGGTGGGCTGGTGGAGTTTCCCTCTGGCGATCCTCGCACATCCCAGCTGTGGGGCCATGGATGCCCCCAGGGCTTGGCTGGGGGCAAAGGGGCAGGGAGGGGAGTTAAAATTTATACATGAATAACTGAAACAGCTTCCCCAACCCAAAACGCCTGCCAGGAGCCAGGCCCCTGTATTTACATGCTCCCAGCAGAGCTGATGTAGCTGTGTTTGACTCAGATCTCGACTCCTTACACCAAAGCCTGGGGAGAAACATTTTAAAGACGTTGCCCAAAAATAACCTTTCACTGCAGGAAAGGTGTTGGGGGGAAACCTGGGCACTTGTTTCCTGTGTGCCTGTGGTGCAGCAGGATGTAAATCCAGGTAAAGCACCAGCTGCAGTGAGTGCTCCAGTTTGGTCCCTATCCATGCTCCCCTTTTTGCACAATTCCTGTGAGAGCATCACTTTCTAAAAAATTTCACTTCTCCCTCAGACTCAGCAAATCTCAACTGTTATCATGATGATTTCCCTTTTGAGGGGAAACGTGGAGGAATAGAGTTTAACACTCACATGAGGATTATTTTAAGTTTTGATGTGGTTAGGATGTACTGATAAGACTATAAAAGATTTAAAAAAAAAAAAAAAAGAGTTTAATTTCCTGACCAATATCTTGACCTAAATATAACCAACCTGTGGTTTAATTGAGGAAATCTAAGTTGTTACATCTGAAGCATTTTTGTATTGTCTGGGGTCGTCCCATAGCAAGCTCTTTTCTTTTGTGCAGGCACTGGAATCTGTCCATGAGGAAAAAAGTATCTCTTAAGTGTATTGCAAGGCGTCCTTGCATTAAATCAGCTGCCAGTGCTGGAGCAGGAGGTTGTGTTTCACGTGGATTTGGGGCACAACCCCACCAGGACTGTGCGTCACTGCACCGGGATCGGGGCCGGTCACGTCTGTCACAGGATACATGGGGAGAGTCCTAAAAAAACCTTAATTTAAAATACGAAAAACTTGTTAAATAACTTCCTTAGGAGGCAAAAAAGAGCTTGCACATGTGGCCAATACAGGATTTGCCTGTAGTTCTTACAGAGGGGGTGATTAATGGACTTCATGACTTGTGAACGAGCGCAGGCCGGGCAGGAGGATGAGGAAGGCGTGGAGGAAGGGGGTGATTTCTTCATGGTATTAATCCTAAACACTGCCACGGAGGAAAAACCCCGCAGAGAAACTGTCTCCACCACTTCCCTGGCGCTGATTCCCCGCAAAGGGATGGAGGAGAAGGACACACAGCACTGTGTCCCAGCCTGTGCCAAGGCCAAACACGCACTCGAGCTCCCCAAACTCTCCATCTCCACCAGAGAAGTCCAAATATTTGGGCTGGCAGGGCTGCAAAGCTGCGCATGCTTACAGGGGATGGCTTTATTTTTTTTTTTTTTTTTTGCTGCAAGGATGGATGCAGGCCAATGCACTTAATAGTAACCACATGGTAAAATAAATAAGAATGCCTGTATAGACTTAAAAGTAAATGTTAAATATTTGCTCTGTTTTTTTTACTGATGTCTCCCATGCCAGCTTTGAAATGACCATGTGGCAAACAGTGCTTTTCTTCTGCTGTGTTTCCTTAAGCCTGGAACCTTTAATAATTTCTCATTAAAACATCTACATTTTTAGGATATTTATGAGCAAACTGATATGGGCTCTTAAAATGTGCCAGGAAGGGGCAAAAGCTGTACACTACAGTAAGATTTAAAGGGTTTTTTTTTCTTTCAAAGCCATGTAAAAACTCTATCCATGGGGGTTTTTTTTTGCTTTTGAAAAGTACCTACTGAATGTATGGAGGAGAAGCCATTAGCAATTTATATTTCTCTTCCTACATTTAGGGGCATTTTTCTTAAAATAAGTAATCATCCTCCAGGCCCAGAGTGGAGAGAGAACAGCCTGAACACAGGGGCAACTGTTGGGTAACTCCCTGTTGCTGAGAGTCCCTGGGAGCCAGCAGTCAGCCTTTACATATCTGGGATGCCTAAGTTAGCTTACAAAAATAAAGCAAATTTTGACTGAACACTTTATTTACTCTTTTTTCATATTTTTTTTTTCAAAGAAATGAGTCAACTTTCCCTCTATTTCATATATTTAACACGGCCAGAGTGGTGATACATATCACTTCTCCCAATATTTTTAAGACCAAAACCAGTTCAAATTTATATGGTTTGCTTTTTAAGGAGCAAATCTTTTGGGGAGACTTGCAATTCTGCCACCTACACCAGACAGTAAAGAGATGAGCAACTAAACTGCACATTTTTTTTCATGCAAATGCAGAAATGTAATGGCTGTTTCAGAGCTGACCAACAAGGTAGTCCAAAAAGTGGGAAATACTGAAAATAGCTAAAAATCAGTGAAGACATGCTCTAAACTGCAGGGAAAAAAAAAGAGAAAGAAACATCTCTAGCATGTTAAATTGTGTAAAAACCCCCAACTTTATTCACATTCCCATCATCACTCCACAGTTGACCAACGTGGGCTGTCACAGATGCAGGAAGCACAAAAGAGACCTTCAGGGGTGCTCCAGGGGAGAGCAGCTCTCAGGGCAGTTAGGACTGTCTGTCTCAAATAAAAAAAAAAAAAACTGAAAAAACAAGACATTTTCCCAGCAAGGGGCACCTGGGCAAGAGGAGGCTCATTTGTATCAATTATGCATGAGCACGCAAGGAGACGCTGCAGCAGGGAGTTTAAGGGTGTGTTTTGGCAAGGCAGTGCACACCGAGCGGCCCGTGTTTGCAGCAGATGTGAATTAATATGGCATATCTGAAGGCAAGTCAGGAATCTCCCATTTACACCAGTCATGACTGGACAGGGCTTTTTTTAGCTGCAGTTGGACTGGAAAGTTGTAGCACAGCAGAGCAGCAGACTAAAGCTGGAAACATTTAATATTTAATACTGGCTGTTTACATTAACTTCCCTTCCCTTCAGAAGTTTGAGGCACTTTTCTCCAGATATCTCTACGCAGGAAAGAGAGGAAAATATGCATCATAATAAATAAAATCTGAGCTTACCTGAAGCTCAAGTGCTCCACTAGAACGTACCCATCTGAGAGAAGGGGGGGAAAAAGAAGGGAATTAGTAAAAACTCCTGAGCAAATGCAGCCGCAGTGGCTGAGCACAAAGGATGTACTGGGGGCTGTGAGGCTGATTTGCCCCTCAGAGCTGGGTTCCAATGTCCCCCTCCCTGCAGACTCACATCTGCCCTCCGAGTTGCGGCAGATGACGGCGTGGCCGTGCGCGGCGTCGATAACGTCCAGCTGCTCCCCAGCTGTGATGGGGAGGTCAGCGCGCCTCTGGCTGGGCACCGAGCGCTCGGCCCTGGCCCTGATGATGACACGGATCTCCTTGTCATACTGCAGGAAGGGAAGGAACACACAGGCACAGTCTGAGGGGGCAGCAGGAGGGGTGGAGAGGAGAGGTTTCAGGGTTGTGAGGTTTGGGTTGGGGATGAAGAGGGAGGAAAACTCCAGAGACGCCCCAGCAAGATCCCAGGTCAGGGGAGAAGGTAACAGGTCAGTGGCACAATTTTGAGGACCAAATGTGTCCCCCATGTTCCCCCATGTGTCTCTTAAGCAAACCACAGTGCNTACAATTTTGAGGACCAAGCAGCTTCCCCCATGTGTCTCTTAAGCAAACCACAGTGCTGCTTTTCTCCTCTGAAGATCCCAGATTAGGGGAGAAGGCAACATATCAGTGGGGCGTCTTTCTCAGCATCATTGAGAACCAGCAACGTTCTGCTACGTGTCTTTTAAACAAGCCATGGAGCTGCTTTTCCCTCCTGACACAACGATTTCTCTAGCAAGACACTTACCATAAATGTTTCTCTAAAGATCTTCTCTTCTCTTTCCATCCTCTTGCTTTTTTCTTCACTGCTCTTCTTGAACTTGAAGAGAGTTCTGCGTCAAGAGACACACACATACATGCACTTCTGAGCTCCATCTAAATAATCCCTGGCACATTTGGAGTTGCAACCCAGAGCCTAATTCCAGCCTTGTCTGCAAGGAACCCTTGGAATAGGAAAGCACACTGTTCACATCCCTATTTCTCGGAAAAGGGTGAATCTGTTGGTGAGCACAACTTGAGCCATTTTGTATCTCCATTTGGGATAATTTTTTTTTCTCTCTGTAAGTAGCGTGGGAACAAATAAACTCTCTATTGAGTGTTTCAAATCAGGACTGTTTTTATAGAAGTCAACAATTCACTTTTCCCCCAGCAGCTTGTCTCCTTCTGGTTTTATTTATATTCAAACATGAGTGGTCCCCAGATAACTCTCATCCTGAGTCATTTATGGAAGTGGGGCTTGATGCAGCTCTCCAGATATTTGTTGGGTTTTTTAGCACATGGAGGAGAAAGTCACCCAAGCAGACATTTATATGGCACTGTAAAGTGGAAATCAAGCTCTTATAACCCACTTAAAGGGAATGGGGCATTCCCTGCATATGGAGATGCCACCCTCTCTGGTACATGAAATTGCACCTGTAGCATTAATCTTAAAACTGAGACAGGAAACAAACACCAAACAAAAAAACCCCCACCCACTGTAATAAATTATTCATCCTTGGCTCACTTTGATGCACTTGAAATTAGAAGAGGAGAGGAAACAAGAGCTGAAATTAGGGACTTTTTAGCTGCGAAGGAGTTCTTCCTTGTCAGTCTCAGCCTGCAGGACCTGTGATCTCTAAGGAAGGGAACCTGCATCAACTTCCTGGTGGTCTGTAAAGTTTTACCTGTGACTTCGCACAACACAACCAGAGGGGTTTGAGCAACCCCATGCAGGATCTCTGTGGTGAGAACCTGAAAAATGGGTCTCTGATTTACACTTGTTTGAAGTCTCAGGTATTGGGTCATGAAAAAGTTCATTGTGATGCACATTTTTGTGATCTAAAAGGCAAAGGAAGTCTCCCACCTCCATGGGGATTTTTGCAGCACTGGTAGCAAAAACCCATGTATTTTGCTTTTAGGCGTAAGTGGCACAGCAGGAGTCAATGCAATCAGCCCAGATAATCAATACCTTAAAACACAGGGCTCTTGCCAAAGTCACAGAATCTTAGAATCACAGAATGGTTCGAGTTGGGACTTTAAAGGTCATCTCATTCCACGCCCTGCCATGGGCAGGGACACCTTCCACTATCCCAGGTTGCTCCAAGCCCTGTCCAACCTGGCCTTGGGCACTTCCAGGGATGGGGCAGCCACAGCTTCTCTGGGCACCCTGTGCCAGGGCTCACCACCCTCACAGGGAAGGATTTCTTTCTGATATCTAAGCGAAACCTACTAAAATAGCAAAAAGGAGCCAAGTATACAGCAAGTAGCACATTTTTGTCTCAGTTAAGTGGGAACCCATGACAAGAATTCATGATAAGACCTCTGGGTACCTTCCCCTTGCACACAGCTCACATCCAAGAGTTTGTTTTGCCCTGGAGATATTTTCTGCAAAGTTTCCTGAAATCTGGCTTCAAAGGGAAAGGACTCTGGACCAGCAGCCAACACAAAATATCTGTGCAGTCAGGGACATCCCGCTCCTGAAACCACTCAAGAGATGTCTACAAAGTCAGACAGCACAGAAACACAGAATGGAAATCAAGACCTTTCCACGTCGTCGATGCTTTTCCTTTTGTCCTTGTACTCTTTCGCCATCCAAAGTTTTGACATCCAGGCGCTGTACTTGTCATCCTTCTCTCTGAGAGGAACACACACACAGGAATTCAATTGTTTTCCAGCAGCCTGTGTCCCCTCCCCAAACCCATGTACCTCCAGAGTCGTGATTTTACTCTGCCTCCCCCCAGAGCCCACACTGAAATGCAAACACTTGCTGTGATTTACACCAGCACGCGCAGACACCACAGTCATCTGGCAGCAAGACACCAAGACATGCTGTTCCTATTAAAAGTAATTTTTCTGACAAGGAGCCTGCCAGGACGGGGCTGATAATCGGGTCTGGAAGATGGAATTTTCCCTCCTTAGGAAAATGATCTGATTTTTCATGTGTTTCAGGGAGCAGCTCTCTCCTTTCCACGTCTCTGGCACTAACTAGGTAACATTGCAGAAACATCCTGCCAAGTTAAACACACATGGGGAGGGCACCTGGACTGCCTCCAGAGGACTCAGTCTCAACCAGTTCATGACCCTCAGTGGGTTGCAGTACCAGGGCACACAGGTCTGGGGACAAACACAGGACAATCCCAGGGCAGGGCAGCCTCCTCACCTCGTCTCTCTCTGCCCCGCCTCGACGTCATCGTACACATTGTCCTCCTGGGAGACAGCTCCTGTCAGTCAAAATGCAGGAAGGAAAGTGATTAGGAGATGTCATTCTGAGCCTGGTACTCCGAATTATGTATTGCAGAGGAAAATTTGGGTGCTGCCCATTGCTCGACCCAAGGGGCCAAGGAAATGCGAAAGGAGCCTTGGGACTCCAAGCACCCTGCAAAGCTCCAGCACAGGGAATGATGTTTGGGTTGGTTATCTGTGTTCATGGGCAGTTTCCTGGATGGGTTTGGCCATCCATGTCCATGGATGGAGCAGGAGCAGCAGCAAAGCCCCAGGTTTGCGCTGCAGCCAGGCCGGGCAGGGCTTTCAACCCAAGGCCATGGGTGTGTTCATTCCAGCACCTCCTCAAGGGGGGCAGGTGTTGTATCCACCTTCATTTATTCAAACCATGAACTTGTCCCTCCAGCAGGCAGAAGCAAAGAGTTTTACAGAGAGCTGCTGGAGTGCCACGGGTTCAAACACCACCGCCAGCCTGGGAGCAGAGGTGCAGCAAGGACTGCTTAAATGTTGCCTTCCTGGATATATTCAGATCTGCAGGAGGAATGCTTCTCTTCACAGGAAAACCACACAAAAATGAGCAAATAACTCATCCTCAAGTGAAGCACAAATCTCTACAAAGTCTTCAAAGCTACTGCTGCCACATTACATGATTTTCAGAAAGGCAGGATGCACCAAGCTGATTGTGCCATAAATTTGCCTCCTCACACACCCAAATCCCCAGGAATCAGGTACATGTATGTTGCTTACCTAAATTTGGAACCGAAATGGAAACCAATCTGTGGATAGAAAAAAAGGCTTTTAGAAATCTGCATGTTCAGCATTGCCTAAAAAGCCACGTGCCCCACCAGGCTGGCAGTTCCTGTAGATTCCTGATGCTAGAGATTTTGGAAAAGCTGCACAGATGGACAGTTGGCCACATCTGACATAGCAGTTCCTAGTCAGTTGATAGAAGCATTTTTGGCCTGAGTTTCCCAATAAATCTGTATTCCTTACTCCTAGACCTCCTGCTCTCAAATCATTGCCAAGAAGAATGTTCAGGTTTGAAGGAAGGAAGGGTAGGACCACCAACATTTTCTCACCTCAGGTTTTCCTTGAGCCTGAAATGATTCAGCTTCAAGTTTTCTATCTTAAACAGGTTTCCAAATCTCTTTTGTTTTTCTGTTCTGTCCAAAAGAGAAACAGATTTTAAATTAAAAGAGACATGAGGTGCAGAAGCATCCCCAGAGATCCTGAGGTAGGGAAAGGAAGGTCAGCAGACCCCAGACCTCAGCTCTGCAGAAGAATTTAAGCCTTAGAAGCATCACACAGAAGATAGACTCACTGGGATAGGCACCAGCACAGCAAAAGGTGCTTTATTATTAAGTCCAAGCTAAAATGGACTGACCCGACAACTACAGGGTGATCCAGGTTTATTTGGAGTGAAAATCCCTGAGGAAAGGGAAGCATTACCCAGAAGCATGCAGTGACCATTAAAGGAGACATCAGGAGCATCTTCTGTGCCACCCTCCATCACACATTTCTGTTGTGCATGACCTTCACCCTTCTCTCTGAAGTTTACAAAGGGTTGCCAAACTACACAGCAATTTTCTAGTAAAGTATCTGCAAGCAACCAAGATCCTCCCATGGGGGTCCTTAGCCCTGCACAAGTACTATTAAAAGTCCTTTATGTGCATCAGCACACTTAATCCTGCATGTGGGATCAATAGAGAGATTACGGAAAGGCTGGTTTGGGGATTAAGTCCCTGACCCCTGAAACCTGTGAATTTGGTCCCAAATGGTCTTGAAATTCTCCTGCAACTCCAACAAGATGCACTTCTCCTCTGCGAATCAGCAACAGAGTTTAATTTCTGCTCCTGCTCTGCACCCACGTGCAGAGGGGCAAGGAAGAGGCAGGGATATGCTTCCCAGGAGGTGGGGGTGTGCACGGTCCCTCTGGGAACACGCTGCCCTCCAGCTGGAGAAGCTGGTGCACCCCCACCACCAACTTCCCTCAGACAACCTGCAGAGAAGTGACCCTTTCTCCTCCTAATAACCACCCTGTCACCTCCAGGGTTTCAGCTTTCCCGTTTTCCCCCCTCTCTGACACACACGCAGGCTCTACGTCCCCGTGTGAGCTGGACTGGGATCCAGCTGCAGGCCACTGCAGGTCTCCCATCCGTGAGGGGAAAAGCAGATGGTCAGCAACACCTTATTATTCCTCCCACACTGCCCCTCAGGAGAGAGCCACCAGAGGCACTCCAAGCACCCGTGTGCCACATCCCCAGCCCTTCTGCCTGTCCCAAAGGCTGTCTCTATTTCCTACAAAGGATCCTTTTTACTTCATGAGGGTAGGGAACGACACAAAACACAACTAAACTTCACGTTTCACCTCTTAATCCATTTGGGAAGCTCAGGCAACATATAAACCTGCGGCTGCAAAACTCATTGGGCTTACAACACACCCTGTGGAAGCAAATATCTTGAGAAGCTATATAAAAAAAGAGCAGGCTGCAAGTTAGTTACAGCATGTCAGGCTCTTTTCAGCTTTCTAACCTTCTGTGATCTGAAATGTGAGCATTTTGTCCTGTTTTATGGGGACAATTTGCCCCTTGAGCACCAGCTCTTTTGGCACACACAAAAAAGGTGCCATTTCTCAGCTACAGTTGAGCAACATTTTTAATCAAGAGAAGATGAGTGAGAGTGTCCTGTGTATTTCATGCAGGAAGAGGTCTGGAAGGGCAGTGCTTCCTAAGGATGGAGAGTGTTGGAAGAAAATAGAATCCCCCTCATTGCTTAGGGATTTAATTTTGGTAATGACATTTTTCTCCCTAAGTGTCAGCCAAAGGGGAAGGAGGGAGGAAGAAAAGGAAGAAACCCACCCACACAACAAATTTTCTGCAGTTGCATAAGGAAAGAAAGGCTTCCAGCCAGTACCTGGCACATGAGATCAAGGCTCTATGGTCAGCATTTCAAAACACAGGCCAAGAAATTGCAACTTACTCTGGCTTTGCTGGATTATCACCCCCAATCTCAACATCTTCATACGTTTCCTTGTAGCTGTTTCCTGAAACTTAAAACCAAGGCATGCCATCATGACCAGCCCCATTCAGCAGCAATGGGGTGAGGTTTGCTGGACAAACTGCACCCAGACCTTTCACATTTTACTCTTGCAGAGGCTTCAAGGTCTCTCAAATGAATTCCATGTTAGACATGTATATTACTCCCCACTGGTTTTAATGGGATTTTAGAGCAACCCGGCCAGAAGGAGACACTGTAGAGGTTGAAAGTGCAATGAAACCATTCCCATCATCTCCCAGGGACCAGCCCAAATTAAAAGCATCTCCTGTTTGAGCTTCCCCACTTACTGCTGTCTGAAGAGAAGGAACTTGAGGCCTCTGAGCCACGGCTGCTGGAAGACACAAGTGTGACAGGGCGGGTTTGCTGCAGCAGAGTTTTAAAAAGACATTTCCTAGACACAGGCTCTGCAAAGAGCCCGGGTCCACACTCACAGTCTGTCCTGAAACTCCTCAACATCATCATAGATATCCTCTGGTGCCTGCAGAGACTGCCAAGCGTTTGTGTCCAAGGCTGTTCCTTCCACCCCTGGCTTTGGAGCACCAACATCCACGCTGTGCCATGGGAATGAGAAAGGACTTTTGCTTTTGGAGCTTCTCTGGGGATCTCCTCTCAGGGCAAGGACAGCTGCTGAGGGAAACACAACAAATAAGAGCCTACAGATACAATTTCCATTCCAGGAGTCCAGGAAAGTCTCTGCTCTGAGCCACTTAGAGAAACAAAAGTGAAGAATTTTAAGGTTTAAAACATTTAGTTGTAAAACATTTAAAGTCATAAAAATATTTTAGGTTAAAAAACTCTAGAATGTCCATTGATATTTTCAATTGTGACAGCTCTGAGGCAAATCCTCGTCTTGCAAGCATCCCAAGAGATTATTCTTGGATGTTCAGAGAAGTGATTGGAGGAAAAGTTTAGCATGGTTGGTGGAAATGCTAAAATCCAAGCAATGGACCAGTCCATTGGAATGCACCTGTAAATCAACACCTCCAAAAGGAGCCAAGGAGGATGACTATCCCAGAGGTGTGTTTCACTGAGGGCTGGAATCAAGCATGGGAGTTGCACCTCATGAGGTTAGAAAAAGATTATTACTGGAGAACTCTGTTAAATCCTTAACACTGATTTAAGAGAGTTGGAGCAATGTAGAAATGCAGCCGCACAAATAAAAGCAGATAGTGGTTCAAAATGAACATGGGAAGTGTCCAAGGCCGGGTTGGACAGGGCTTGGAGCACCCTGGGATAGTAGAAGGTGTCCCTGCACATGGCAGGGGGTAGGACTGGATGATCTTTAAGGTCCCTCCCAACACAAACCATTCTATGATTTGTGCAGTAGATCTCACTGGACACAGGCACCACCTCAATATTGTTCAGCTGAAGACCAAAATTTCTGCAAAACATTCAAAGCCCACAAAAAATAAAAAGAGTCAAGGATAGGACACAACAATTCTTCAAATCAGCCTCTCTGTTGAAGCAATAGCAGGAGTCTCACCAGGAGCACTTTGAATAAAAATCCCAACAGAAATTACCTCCAGCTGTTCAAAGGTCAGGTAAACCAGCAAGATTTTTTAACAGAAACAGACACCAACCAAACCAGAAAATTATTATGAGGTGATTTAAAATAATAAAAAAAAATAATACCTGAGAACCACACCAATAAAAATAACCACAGTCACAGTCAATTTACACTTTCTCCTTCAGAGCCCTGGTCTGTCCACAGAGCCCAACAGAGCTACTTTTCTCTCTTGCATCTGTGAAACGCAGAGGCAGGAGGAAACCTTTGCAGAACGGGGCCTGAGGGTGTTTATAGCTGAAGCTGCAAAACTGTGCTTACAGAGATGGGATTTGGTTTAATTGTGCAGCTAAGGTGCCAATCCCCAGCTCTGGCCGCTTTCTCAGAGCGTTGTGACAGGAGGAGCCCAAAGCCAGCCCGGCACCACGAGGAGACGGAGCAAGGAGCCATCATCCCTCTCAGTGAGGGACACAGGGAGACTTCAGGCTCTCATCCTGCTCACGTGTGCTTCCACCACAAGCCTTAGCCAACCCTTTTTCTGAGACTCCATAAATTATAAGGAGCAGAGGAGATGGATTTCAGCTCTCACGGATAAGGGCAATCTGCTAGAAAAACAAACACCTCGGCTGGAGTTGCGCAGATGGTTAACCAACTTAGGAAGCTATTTGCAAAGCCAAAATAAATGAATCAGACCAGAATACAAATGCTCACGCAACCTTTTGCCCTGGTTTAACTAAATTGGTTCAAGAGTTGCATCCAAATCCAACGTTATTTCCCATATGGAAGAGACATTTGGGCAGCAGATGGGGCTGAGGACTGAGGAAACAACGGCGCCATGAGATACTCACAGAGCTCTGCTCTGTCTTTTGCCAGCCCTTGTGGGGTTGGGTACTTTGCAGTCTGGGGACTGGTCACATCCTGCTTGCCTTGCAGAACCTTCAGCCCACCTCTGCCACCTCCGTTGGTTTGGCTGGTGGGAGTCACGTATTCGTTTCCACCTGTCTGGGATCAAACGTTTGGCGTGGTCAACGCAGTCTTTAGGAACAGATTTCTAATATATATTTCTGATATACATCTGTGCGTCCACAGGAATATAAGTTCTCTTTCTGTGCACTTAAAGCAGTTTCACACCCTTTTCCCATCAGCACTGCCAGTATTTTAGGCTGTAGCAGTTGAGTGATGAACAGGCAAAAGAAAAGGCAGAAAAACACATGGAATTACAGGCTCAAGCTTCAACCGACCCACAAAGAGAGGGAGGATAGAAGAAGAGACATCCTATAATAATTATTAAAATTTATCTCAAGGATACAATACCTCAAAAATTTTCCTCATTTCCAGTTTCTCCCTTTCATGACTTGGTTTCCCCTCTTTTTCATCCTCTGTTATAGCTCCTTCTGGACTGAAATATTTAGAAATGAGAGAGGTCTCAGACACCTTTAGCAAGGGCACAGACAAACGCATTGCCTTGTGACAGTGCCCAGAAAAGCAGCTCGCTTTCCCTCTGAATGAGGCAGATGCCCAAATGACCACCAGCACTAAGGGTAAATCCAAATCTAAAGGCCAGTGCTCACGTGAGAATAACACAAATCATTCTTGTAAGAGAGACAAACTAATGTGATTGTTTCCTCATAGCAGGAATGGACCAGCCAGATCCATCTGCCATCACACAAGGTGCCTCTCACCACGCCACATCGAGATCTAGGGACGAAGATACAGCAAGAGGATGCAGAATTTGATACCTTCATTTTCCAGTATCACAGTATTTCCCACTAAATGACCCCACTTTTATCACATAGCTCTTCAGTCCCCACCAAAAAAACCAGCCTTCAGACAGTGACAATAAATACACACTGCAAGGAGCTTGAAGCGTGACATTTATAGGGTGAAATTCAGTGTGGACCTTGCCTTGCCCACACAGCCTTAGGCCTGGAATCAGTTTGAGATCCTCATAAAAGCCCTGCTTATACTGAAAGAGTTCAGGTTTCAGTAGGGAAAGACAGTGCAATTTTTTACAATGTCCCCTCCAGATATGCTTTAGAATGAAAAGAATCTTAAAAACCGTGAGTTCTGACACAGACAAGCATCATCAATACTGTCCGGGCCATGAAATATATGAAATTTCTTTCTATTTACTGAGTGTTACTGTATTGAATTCCTAACCTGAGTCAGTTGTGGGGCTAGAAGAAATTAGAGAGAGAGAGGAAAGGAAATTACCTGGATTTGGCAAAGGGAAAAATCTTCTGTTTCTAGAATAAAGAAGAGGAAAGCCTTCAGCCACTGTGCTTTTCTCAGCAGTCAAGCTTTCAAACAAGGCCTCGACTGTCAACCAGCATTTAAAGAAATATTTCTTTAGAAAGCCCAGAAGTATTTTATGTTTGGAATAGTCATCAGACAAGGATATTTCATCTCCTTTGCAGGACGGGGAATACACACATTGACAAACTATACAGGGATAATAAAACAGTGCAAGGGCTCGGACCAATGAAGCCACTGGTCAGCACGGCAGCTATTACAGACTGGAGAGCTTGCACAACAGGAGGAAGCTTTTAAAATTAAATTAAAATTTCCCAACCTACCACAAAATGAGACTCCAGCCAAGCCGGAAGACCTCTCTGCAAACTACACACAGATAAATGTTTGGAAAACTGTGCCATTTCCCAGGCGGATTGATTGCTTTGCAAGTCAGGACTTGAAAGCGGAGTCTGACGTTTTACAAAGAGAAGTTTCCCGTCTTTCAGCAGGGCCAGAACCCAGTACTCGGACATCTCCTGGCACCAGGTGCTGTGCGCTCTCAGCCCAGCCGCCAGCCCCAGCTCAGCCAAGCAGGACTCCCCTAGGAACAGCAGCAGCAACTCCTGCCCTGCGCCACGCGGGATCCTGCCTTCCCCGCAGGATGTCACCACTGCCAGGGGGAGCTGCCACCCTCTGCAGCCGGGGTGAAACGAGAAGAGTGGTTTGCAGCAAAGATATCCCTGCAGCAGGGGATGAGAGCCCCTAGAGTCGAGCCCACAGCACTTGCCAGAGCTCCAAGTGTGCTGCCATGCCCAGCAACCTGGCTCAGTTTTGCTTTTACACCTTCACAGAGGGATTACCAGAACCAGCTCGCCTTTGGCAGGGAATTCCAGAACATTTCAGTGGATTTTTCCTCCAAGAATTCACGATCTTGATATCAGTGCTTAACACTTACTTGGTCTACCACCAACATCCAGATGGTGTTATCACTTCCTTACATATTTGCAGTGGAAGTCAAGGGAACTGACTCTTCCCACAAGTCTGTTTGGGAATCTCATTATTCTTTGTGTCCCCTCTGCAATTTCTTATTTTTTGAGAGTCTTCACAGACAACACACAGAGAAATTCTTGGCAGGTAAAAAATACAGACATTAAAAGTTTTGAAGACACTTACCTTGTGCTCTTGAGGCTCTGCCTTAGGTACTAGGAAAGATATTTATGAGCAGATATTATTTTTATGTTAAAGTCACCGCATTTTTAGTTGCAAAAATCAGCTTCAGTAGGGATGCTCAGCATCCAGGCACACGTGGACCATGGACATTCACCGTGGGACATTCACCATGTCCTACAGGTCCTTCCCTTTACTACTGAGCATTGGTTTATGTGCAGAGAACTGCAGCACCAAGCTTGACTAGCCACAGATTTCAGGGGTCTGTGAAACCCAAGAGGGCTCTGGCAGTTCCCCCCACAGGAGTCACTTGGCTCCTCTTCCAATGGGAGAGAAAAATCAGTGCACGTGGCAGAAACTAACTTCCCAAAAAAGGGCAACCTGGAAAAATGTCAAAGCAGAGAAGTGGCACCTTTGATAGAGAAAATTATACTGGGAAAAAATATTGATGGAGGTGGAAAAGTCCTGCACTCTGTGCCCTTCTGTTCCCAAGAAGATGCTGAGGTTTGCCTCACTATCTTCTTTTCTTTCCGTTCTACATGGGTAGTGCCTCATGATTTTTCCCACTGCAGTTTTACTGTAAAGCATCATTTAATCACCAAAATGTTAAATTTTTTTTGTCTGTGCCCGAGTCCTCACCCAGTGCCAGTGCACAGAGGGACAGTACAGACAGTCATATTTGTTCTCCCAGACCAATGTGCAGCTGCTTTTCTCAATTTTTCTCAACAAGAAACTGTATTATTTCCTATTTTAAAGGCTTTTTTCCCAGAAAGCACGTAATTCGCCTAACAGTCTTGCCTTTCAAAGTACCTTCAATGACACACAAGGTTGTGGTGTCCCCAGACTGATTCAGGTACATCGGGGTTTCTTCATAATTATTCTGCTCTTCAAGTCGAGCACTGAGAAGATGAAAAAGAAAGAAGAGATTTTCTTTTTTCTGTCCCTTTTAGCAGTATGAAAAAAAAAATATTCATCTTAAGGACAAGGAAATCAAGCGCTTTGATACTGAGCCTACAAAAAAAGCAAAGTGAAATCAGGAATTCCTTGGAGGGAGAGGAGGCCTGTGCCAGATGCAGGGCTCAGCTGAACCTTCCCCCTGACTCCACACTCCCACTGCTTGCCCTTTGGGAGGGCAGGCTGCATTTACAGGGCTCAAAGCACACCAGGAGACTTCACACCAGGATTACAGCCTTCTGCCTACAGCAGTCCCTCACGTCGAAACAGAACAAAAAACATGCGAGGAAATCGGAGCGCAGCACTTTTCAAGCCTGCTCAGGTGCTTTGAAATCGATAACAACCCAGCTGCACTGATTGGCACGCAGCTTCTCATGGAAGGGAAAAAAAGGGAAAGCAGAGACAGCAGAGGGAATGTTTAAAGGTCCTGCTCCTGAGCTTATCAAGCCCCCCGCTCCATGCCAGCGCCGTGAGCCGCAGGAGCAGGGAAGGCACCGCATCTCCAGCACCACACAGCCTCAGGTGTCAGGCTTCCCAGTCCAGCTCCCAGCTCCTCATCTCCTTTTTCCTCCCCTCCTCCAGAAATTCGCATTAGCGTCATTTGGGAGCAGGTGCAGAGAGAAAGCCCAGCATTCCTGAATTACCCCGGGCACAAATCCCTGAGTCTTCTCCTCCGTCCACAGCGGCAGAGTTTTTGGCATCTCAGGAATGTACCCGGAAGCAGCAAATGCACAAGACACAGCTTGTAACTCTCCTCAGGGACAGGGCAAGGCGGGGAAAGAGCACCAGGAAGAATAATAGCGAGAACTTCCTTCTTCTTGACTGAAAGTCTATAAAAAAGCCTCAGGGAGGGTCTGGTTTTCCTGGAATCACCCCACTGTCACAACTCAGCCTCAGCAGAGTGAGGACTAAGCATAAACCTGAACACGGGGAACAAGAAACTCGAGGTGCACTTTAAAAGCAGTGAAATTAGAGGAAGAAAAGACCCCCAAGGACCAGCAGGAGTTTGTGCTGATGCCAGAGGCTGCCCCAGCCCCCTGCTCTGCCCTGCAGCCCCAGCACTGGGGACACTGCTGCCACCTTGCTGGTCCCACAGCGTGTTCGTCCCCAAACAAGACATCAGAGCTCACAAACAGTCGGCACAAGCAGCTCTGTCAGGGTCTCCAAGAGACCAGACTTCATTCCAGGTGAGGCTCCGAGGAGGGGAATTTCCATCCCCAGACCGCTGTGATTTTGCTTTTCTGACGGAGTTATTTAATTAATGTCCCCAGTTATCACATGGTTAATATTTAACAAGTGACCTATTGTAAAGGCCATACCACAAGTGTTAGAGCAAGACAGCTAATCCTGCTGGAATACATTGCTAAAATAGCTTCTTTGTGGTGCAGGACAGCTTTGGAGGTGGTTATTTTTTGACCAATTCTCTTCTGACAAGCACAGGTTAAAAGTTAATACCAGCCCACGCTGGCAGGAGCACCTCAGGATGTCAAGAACAACTTGCTGTCGATAGCTGGAGGAGTTGTTTGGGCACAGAAAGTATTTTAAGAATTCCTCTCTTTGCTTTGGTTCAGCTGTTCCATTTCCCCTTTTCACAACTAGAACAAAACCTGCATAGGAATATTTTTCTCCACTTTTGCTGTTCTTGTGGCACAAAACCCAGGCTACCACACAACCACTTGCGATAAGCCAGAGACCAGAAAGGATAGAAAAGAATTGCGTCTGTAAGATTTTTATGCTGTTTCAGACAAACTCGAGTGATTTTGGACCACCACTCCATAAAAATCTCATTTCAGCCTCTGGAGGACTGGGATGGTGAGGGAGGGCAGTGGCTCCTGTGCCCTGCTTGTGCTGGCTGCACAAACACAAGGTCACAGAATCATGCAGGACTGCAAACTCCTTTGCTGCTGGCAAAGAAACCCCCAACACCTTCTGCTTATGGCGGGGCTCTGTTTCAGCAACAGATCTCAAAAGAATCTCTTTTCTAAAAACACCAGGCTTGAGTACACAGCAAACAGGAAGCAAAGAGCACACAGGGGCCAATGACTTTGCAGCTAAAACACTGGCAGTGTTTTCCTTCCCACCAGCTAAAGCAGATGTAAGGACACATGGATGCTGTTCTCCACGTGGCTTTATCCCACAGGAGAAAACAGGGATGAAGTTCTCTCCATTAGGAGAAGGTCATCCCAGCCAGCTTCGAGCTTCCCGTGTAGGTTCACGCAACCACAGAATCACAGATTCCTAGAATGAGTTGGGTTGGAAGGAACCTTAGAGATCATCTAATTCCAAAACCTCCCTCCCCCTCAAGCAGGGACACCTTCCACCAGACCAGGTTGCTCGGGGCCCCATCCAGCCTGGCCTTGAACACTTCCAATCCCTGGAGCAAGATGCTGCCTCCAGGAGCAGGACGTCCCCTCCAGGCTGAACGAGGATGCTTCGGCATCGCGGAATGGGGACGTTCCTGTCGCCTACGAGCCACACGTGCTCACCTTTCGGGGGTCAGGTAATCCTCTTCCGCCGCAGCTGCACACAAACACACGGAGGATTAGTGTTGGGAGGCAAGCCCACACTGCCACAGGGCACGTGGGAGCCGTGACACGGACGGACCCTCCTCGCTGCACACACGGGCAGGCGTGGCACAGGGCTGCCAGCAGAAACTAGGCGCGTGGCTGCGTTAAAATGTCATTATTTCACATTTCCAGGCAACAACCTTGGGCTTTCTAGAGATCAATAACTGAGCAATATCGAGAGGGCAGAGAGATGACGGCACAGAAATGTAACTAGTTCCCTCCATCAAATTAATATATTTAGGAAAGGCAAGTAGGTTGGAAGAGAGTTTCAGTGAGAAAACTCTTTCCCTCTCATTCTTATCAAAGCCAGGGCACACCAAGAAGTGCTGGCACTGTGAAGCCAAAGAGACTTCAGCAGAGCCCTTCTTACAAAAGCAGCTCCCTTTGAATTCAGCAAAAGTTGTGCCTAAAGATCTGGCTATAATTAAGCTTGTATCTATAAAGAAACACCACTTAGCAGCTTAATAAGTGGTCCAGAGTATTCTATTATGCAACATCAATAGGGTTTTATTATGGGAAACTGAACTTTTGCGTTTCTTGATGTTGGAACACTTAATGACATTGCCCTCTGTTGTATTTAAAACAGAAGTGGGGGGGATTAGCAGACTATTTTCTAACAGTTTTATTGTGCCTTCCCACAGTGGTGTGCTCCAGAGTCAAGGCATTTCCCATTGAAGAGGAGTGATAAAGATCAGCTCAGCTCGCAGGCAGCTGCTGCTGCTTTACAGCCAGCTGTAAACTGCTCTCAACACACTGCAGTTTGGAGGGAAGCGGGTTTCTGAACACGGGATGGCGTCCAGCCTGGAAAACCAGGTCCCTTTTCCAGATTAAGAGCAAAAATCAGCCCCACTGAAACTTCTGGGCTCTTATTAATGTTTGAGGAAGAAGTTATAACAATGTCTTATTTCTGTGCACTTGAAACCGTGGCCTTACAGATGTCAATAAACTGCAAATTTAAATTCATTTTCTACAGAACAGATCTGGGGAGAGAGACTAAAAATCTCTTACTTGTTTCATTTCCTCTGCGGACCAGAGGCAGGGTGCTTCGGAAAACACTGAGATCAAACTTTGGGGGTCTTGGAGGCTTCCCAGGCGCAGGTCCCAGGGATTCAGCTGAAGGGAGAGGTTTAATCCTTGGCCATTTGCTCCCATGGGTGTAAGACCATTTTCCTGCTCCAGGCTGGTGAAAGGGAGGCTCCAATTCTGCTCCAGAGAAGCACAAGGACAGGCAGCATTTAGCCCTGATTTAAGCAAAAATCCATGTAGGACCATTAGTTGTTATACATACATTTCTAACCAGCTCTGGTTCCTCCCAATTTTAGCATGCCCATCACACAGCAGCTCTCTTACCATGTCACCAGAACGGCAGAACAAATGGAAATGTCCATTTTCACAGATTTTTACAAAGTGAAACATGCTGGGGTCTCAGCTCTTGACAGCTCCCTTCCTCTGGGTTTTAAAATCCTAGCCCAATTTTCTGTACCCATAACAGTTTAATCCACCAGGATTTAGGGGCATGGCTGTTTGCAGTGCTCAGCCCAAGCGAGGTGGCTTCCCAGGGCAAACAAAGACTTAAGTTTTCAGTGCCCCACCAACCAGTGTGATGTCAGCAAGGGGAACTTCCCAGCCTTGGGGTTTCCCAGCACCAGCTTCTCTAAGAAATACGTTCACTGAGCTGAAATATGACTTTTTGCAAAGCTGGGAGGGTGCAGAGGGTGTATTCAGGTTTAAGCTGTTTTAATTAGAATTAAACTGTCTTTGCAGATGAGCTGAACCTTTCATGTCTGTGTGAAAACTGAATAGCAGAGTACAGTCACATTTATCTCTGGGTTGCAAAAGGCAAAAGCAGACCAAAACTATGATTGTCCTGGACTATTTCTTCACCCTAATCTCAAAATGTGGACAATTTCTAAAAATGAGTTTTTAAAAATCTGGTGGAGATGGGGAACCCTCTCCTTACCCAAGCTCGGCAGCAGTTTGGTACCCATTTCTTATCTCCAGGGCCTCCAGAGAAAGAACAGAGACTTCCAGTGGGCCAGTTTGGCCTCTTGCTTGAGGGTCCCCACTCTCAGGAGCTTTTCTCTCCAGCTGCTGTACCCTGCACTTTCAGAGCACCTCTCTACCTACATGTTCACATATATATATATATATTTATACAAGCTCAGAGTTAAGAATACACCTTACTGTACCTTTCTGGTGCCGAGGTGGCTCTCTTGGTGCACGATAACCCGGCTGGCAGAATGCAGCTGCCACCACACCCTCAGCACCTGCTCCATCAGAGCTCCCGCGTCCCCTGGGAGCCTGGGGAAGAGCTGTCCCGCTGCCGTGCAGAGCATCCTTCCTCTGGGTAAGCCAGTCCAGCACAAGGCTGCTTCCAGAGGGTCGCATCCTGCTGCTGCCTGGTGCAGCGGGAGCTGGGTGTGCTGCCTGCTGGTCTGGGGGCACTGCACTCGCCTTCTCCTTGCGGGACAAAGTCTCTTCCCAGATCTGCAGGACATGGTGGAAAGAATCTAAAAGAGGAGAGTACACTGGAGCCGCTCGGCCTGCTCCTTGCTGGTCAGTGGCACAGGGCATCAGAAGCTTTTCGGAACGGCTCTTGGGAGAGCTCAGCACTTTCTCCCAGGTGTTGTCCGCGTGCTCTTTGTTGTTGCCCAGCGGCTCCACGGGGCCCAGCTTGGCTTGAGGCCATGCCAAGGGGCTGTGCTGGGTGAGCAGAGAGGGTTGGGAGGCAGGATGGGCAGGTCTGAGCGCTTTCACCTCTCTCGTACTCCAGGGCACAGGGCTGGATGTGGCGTTTCCTGTAGAGCCAGGCTTGGGAGCAATCTCCGTGGGCGGCTTCTGGCGGGGCTGCACCGGCTCGTGGGCCAGGCTGGAGACATTCTGGAACTTTGCTCGGAGGGCTTTGAAATCTGTCACACTTTCCTGGGTGGGGGGAGACAGGAGAGCACAGAGCATCTGCTTACAGAGTTGGCAACAGGGAATGTGTGCAACTACGATGGTTTCAGACAGAAAGAGGATGAGACTCCACCCTACGCCAATCCTGGTGAAAAGTTAAAAGCAGTAGAGGAGAGCTAGTTCTTTCAAAAGATCCTCCAAAGGCTCAGAAATCACTTCTGGTGAAGACAAAAGAGCTGAAAACAGGGGGAAAATGCAGGAGGAGAGCATGGAAACAACCAAGCGAAGCCAGCAGTGCCAGGGCAGATGCCTCCTTCTCCCCAGTGTCACCCAGAGGTGGAGAATTTCCCTCGGGAGGATCTGGCAAACACTAAATTGAATGTTAGAGCTTCCCGGCAGAGGTGCTGCAACACTGTTTGTGCACCTGCTGGCTATCAAAGCTGCACTTTATTTTCAGTGCACAAGCACCAAACCTTCACTGGGGAGAGGCCACTGCTGCTCCGGAGCTGCCCAGTCCCTCCCCATCCTCCTTTAGAAAACTCCACCCTGGGAAGAGAAGCACTAGATATCCTCCTTGGTGCACTCCAAATGACCCCTGGGGCAAAATGCTCTTCCTCCATGGTGCTGGTTCAGCTCAGGGTCCCCAGGGCTCTTGGGACGCTTCTCCCCTCGCCTTTATTCCCACCCCCGTGAGCAGGGGACACACAGCCCAAACACGTGGCAAAGACAACAGGAGCATCTCCCAGTGCAGGTGATGAATACTGGCTACAACCCTCAGTTCCTCTCCCACACAGTTACCAGACCCCCGGCTAGAAAGGACTTTGAAGAAAGGGAGCTAATCACAGACAGCGCAGTTTAAAACGGCGCCCAAGAACATTTTGTTTCAGGCCTTCACTCCCCTGCACCTCACCATCCCACGCTGGTGAAAGGGGACCACAATTTCTGCCTGCAGTGTTGTGGCTTAAATTTAGCCCTGAACTGAACCAGGGAGAAAATATGAAAAAAATTTATGAGCTACTTAAGTCCTTGAACTGCTCTATAAGTTTTTATATGCCGTGATTACATTAGGTGCTCTGCTCTGGCAGCTCAGTTCAGTGCAGAGAACTGTAAGGCTTCACGAGAACCTGTCTAATGAGGAAATTGGAAAAAATTATCTAGGACAGAACTTCGTTATTCTGAAAAAAGCCCCAGCCTTAAGTGTTAAGACAGAACAGATGAATAGCATACTGAGGTTTTATTGCATTTAATTGCACGATTTATTAAACACTGACAATTTCTCTTGAATAACCCCTTTCACTGACTTTATTACTTTCACAGGGTAGTACATGATGTAAAGAACCAGCCCTTGGGGGAGAGGTTTGAATTGCTCCAATTATATTTCATATTAGTGGTCAGCAGGCTGATGCCGTGTGAGCTGCCCAGACAGGCTAATCTAGCGGCGAGCCACGGGAACGGGAGCTTCCAGAGGCACACGGAGGATGAATCAGGGTTCGGAAAAAAAAGTAATCCCACATGCACCCGGTCCCTCCAGCCATGCCAGACAGGAAATAAAGCAGCGAGGTGCCCTAATGCAATTGCAGGGAGCTTTGGCACGTGCTGCAGCAGCGGTTGAAGAGTTCAGAGCTGTTCACCTCCCCTTGCTGATTTTCTTTACTGTAGCACGCAGTTCCTCCTCAGTGCCCTCGGAGACAAGGAAAAGAGAAAGGAAAAAGTGCCTGCTTGACTCAATGTGCCCCAGGCAAGGCGGGCACGGGGGTTTTTGGTCAGGCCTCTCCCTGGCACTGGCTGTGGCAGAAGTGGCTGTGGCAGTCACGAGCTTGGCACTAAGTTTAATCTAAGAGGGATGGATACAAACTTCCCTTTTCCCTCCTCAAGCTATTATTCCTCTTGCCTTGGAGTGGCAGCTTCAACCGATTTGCCTAAGTGGGAGATTATCTGTGCTTGATGCACTCTCAGTGCCCCTCTGGTTCCCCCTGAGTGCAGCCTGCTGGAATACTCATGGGAAGAGGGACATGTACGGCCCCCAGACAAGTGCAGGGAACTCTTGGGATGGATGGGGTTAAATTGCACCCCCATGGCCACCTCCTGCACACCCACACCCTGCTGGGCAATCCATCCCTCCCCAGAAATCTCCTGCAAATGCTGCTTCCTTGCACAGGGCCGAGTTTAGCCAGACCCTCCAAGGTGCAAGGAATTCTCCTGGTCTCTGCAGGGACCATTTTCCATCAGAGCTGGGCCTGTTTCAAACCACAAACCCATCCAAGCAACTCTCCTGTTCGACCCACACACCTTAAGCTGGCCCGGGGAGATGCTCAGCCTAAATACAGGTCACAGGCAGGACACACGAGGAATCCCAGTCCCGGTGTCCCACCAGCCCAGGGAGGGCTCAGGTCCCCTGAAAATCAGAGCAGTTGACAAGCAGGGAGAATACACTAATAAGTTTAAAGGGCTGCCAAAATCTCACAATGTGTATTACAGCTACATCTGGCCAAATAATTGACTGTGAATAATACTGCATTTGGCAGAAGCCCACGCAGGATGAGAGGGGAAGAGAGTAAAAAGGAAGCAAACTTCCACTGGCCGGAAAGCTGTGAGCATTAAGGAGTCAGGGGACAGAAGCATTACAGAGTCAGGGGGCAGCTAAACTTTCCATATTTTCTCCCTATAAATAAAATATTCTTCTAACATTAAGATCAATCCAGGAAGCAGAAAAGCTCAGTTTAAGCCTGACTCAGGGTGCCTTTTGGAAGGAGCACCAGCAGGATGTTTGTGCTGATACCTTGGACTAACCAAAAGGAATCTGAGTTATAGAACCCTGGAATGACATGGGTTGGAAGAGACCTTAGAGATCAACCCATTCCACCTCCCTGCCACGGGCAGGGACACCTTCCACTAGACAAGGTTGCTCAGAGCCCCATCCAACCTTGCCTGGAACTTTTCCAGGGATGGGGCAGACACAGCTTCTCTAGGCAACCTGTGCCAGGGCCTCATCATCCTCTAAAGTGAAGAATTTCTTCCTAATATCTGATCTAACCCTGCCCTCTGACAGTTTGAAGCCATTCCCCCTTATCCTGTCACTCCAGGGCCTTATCAAAAGCCTCTCTCCAGCTCCCCTGTAGCCCCTTCAGGTACTGAAATGCTGCAGTAAGGTCACCCCAGAGCCTTATATTCTCCATGAACTAAATTGAACTAATTCTCATTAGTTTTCTGAAGTTGCTTTTCTAAAACAAATCGACGCAGAAAGAGAAACCCCACTCAAGACACAGCACGCAGGACAGCCGAGAGGAAGCACTGCCTGTTCCCCTCCTGGAATTTTCCTGGCTTACTCCGTTCTTTATCTCGATTCCCAAGGGAGCTCTGGTGGGTAAATGTTTAATCTGTGCTGCCCTCTGCCCTGGCGTGGGGCTGCTGGAGCCAAGCCCAGGCACCCTGGGCAGGCTGACGAGAGCACTCTGCAGATACCATCGACTCATTAACCCGCCGGCTTCTCCCAGAACAAAAATAAATACATTAAATCCCACCCCACTTTTTGCGGCATTAAGAGGCACAACTAACCGCAGCTCGTGTCAGAGTGGGAGGGGGAAGAAAGCAGGCACTGGGCGCCCCTCAGCCCCTGCTTTGGGGCAGAAAAGCTGTGTCTGTGTGGCCTCCACGCAGCGCAGGAGCTGCAGGGCGAGCGTGCACCTCGCTCCCAGGATAAAGTGCTCCCGGCACTCTGTGGAGAGAACCGCCCCGAGCTAGGAATCAGCAGCAGAAAAAATCAAGCAGAAATCTTTCCCCCAGGCCAGGTGCAGAGGAGACAGAGCCCCAGTAGTTACCACATCCATCCCTCGCTGCTCCATGCCGGCTCCAGCGGTTCAGCCCAGCATATTCCCTGCCCTGCCTCCCAGAGCTGCTCCCACTGCAGTGCCCGTCCTGCAGCCACACCAGGCGAGGCGGGGCAAGCCCTAAACACACCTGGGCCGAGGCTGGGTCTGCCCCCGGGGCGGGGAGAGCCTCACCTGGGCAGGGCTCAGCCTGCTCAGCCGTCCCTGACCTGGCCCGCGGTTCCCTGAACCAAAAGTACCAACACGGCAGCAGGCTTGGGGTGGGCTCAGAAAGGAAAGAATCGGGTTTGGTTTGCTTTTTGAGGGAAAGAATGGCTCTTGTCCTCGGCAGGGGTGCCCCCACAGCACCATATGTGCCCGTATGATGTCCATATCCATGGCAGTTTACAGAACCTTAGAATGGTTTGGGTAAGAAGGGGTTGTAAAGATCATCCAGCTCCAACTCCCCACCGTGTTCTCAGGTCCCTTCTCACACCTGAGGCAAGCAAAACTGAGGAGAGATGAGGAGCCCTACCATGCCCAGCAGCAATCCTAACCCCACCTCTTCGTAGGTGTCCCCATGGGTGACACCCACCCTTCTGCACCAGCCCAGCCTGCACCAGGCTCTTCCCCACAGCACAGACAGAGACCTCAGAGTGATTAAAACAGACGTTTCCCCAGAGGAACCAAATGTTTCCTTCATCTCTGGACAGCAGTGCCCAGCAGAAACAGTTACCCTTGCTGAAGCTCACACATATTCCCTGGTGAAGCAGCTCCTTTCCATGGTGAGCTGTTCCTCAGAGTCCTAAGGACAGGCCAGTTAAAATAGGGCAAACAAGGCTTCTCCTATCACTGGGTATTTCTGCCCTGGAGAACAGACTGAAAGCATCTGTCCAAACATCGAGCCCATGTTTTTACACAGCATGTCTCCCAGGAAAAGCAAGGCTGGTTAGCTTGGCAAGGAGAGAACTGAGAGCCCCAGGACTTCCTTTTTCCCTCTGTAACTGATCAAATATTATTTCATCTCTCTCTTCCGGAGTGCTTGATGGTTTCCCTGGAGGAGAGGCAGCTGCTGCAGGGAGCCTGGGTGCTGGTGGCATTCAGAGGTGGCTGTCGATGGGGTTTGGAAGGGCAGGAAGCCATGGGCAGCCTGAGCAGTACTGAGCTGACCCTAATCCCACACACCCAGACACAGCACCCCTCCTATAGATCATTCTCAAAAAGCTGCCTGGAAAAGAAACCGTGGAGGGACCTTAAAAATCATCCAGTTCCACCCCTCTGCCATGGGACACTACCACCAGACCAGGTTTGTAAAAGCCCCATCCAACCCGGCCTTGAACACTACCCGGGACTGGACAGCCACAGATTCTCTGGGAAACCACCCTTGCCACCCTCACATTGAAGATTTTTTCCCCTAATATCTAATCTAAACCTGCCCTCTTTCATTTTGAAGTCATTCCCCTCTGTCCTGGCCCCCCCTGCACATGGGCATCCCTACTACCTTCAGGAGTGGCACCAGTGCTCTCACAGCCTAAACTGACCCTACTCTCCAGAGCCAAACTTGAGGAGAGCTGAAAAATAACAGGAAGGGAAATTTAGGGGGGAAAAAAGAGGCTTATTTGTCAGAGACATGACTCGAAGCATGAGTCTCATTCCTCACCACATGAAAAGCCCTGCTGCTCTGTGGTGGTCTTGGAGAAGAAAGGGGGGTCCTGCTGAGCTGGGAGTTGGCAGGGAAGTCTCCCAAGCCAGGGCTGGAGTCACAGCGTGGTGGAAATCAATGCCAGCTTTGTGTACAGGTAGCTGGGGAGGATTTATGACCTGCCCAGTGCTATGAACACAGACCATGAATTAAAGCACTGTTGGGGAATCAGGAGGTTGTGACTTCAGAGCCGCGGTCCTGCGGAAAAGGACAGGGCAGATTCCTCTACATGCACTCTAAAAGTAAAAACAAAATGCCAGCAGTTGCTCTAAAACATGCATTTTGGGTGGGACCCCACCAGCCTCACCAGGGCTGCCACAAATCTCAGCGGGCTGTGACAACTGCATGGGGAGTGCAGGGGAGCCACGGTGTCGTGAACATCAAACGCTGCACAAGGGGAACCCAACTTTTTTTTTTTGACACCGCAGCAAAACACAGTGACCAACTTGTCCACTGCTGCTGTTCCACAGGCAGCAGTTCAGGGCAGGAGCTCGGGGTTTGCTCTGGGATTGTGTTTCAGAGGCACCGACCCAGGATGGGAGTTCCCGGGCACATCCCCATTAGGAATAAAACCAAACACCACTCCTGAGAGCAGCAGCCCCAAACACTCCCTGCACGTGCACAGCCTCCCCAGTACAAACCATTTCAACCTATTAAAAAACTTTAAATTTCATTATTTGAATAGTTTTTTTCCTGCAGTGATATGTTTAGTATATTATGCAGTTGCATCACTCCAAGGGCTGCAAGCACAGTACTCAGAAGATTTATTTTCCCTGAATTCTTCTTTTCAGCTACTTAGTGACTGGTGGGATTTGGTCATATAAGTCTGTTACAGAGATTTTGGATTTTTGTGGGTTTTGTTTTGGGGTTTTTTTGGCAGTTTAGGGGTTTAAAAATTTTTTTAATCCTTTTTGGATTTCACAGAGGTGTTACCAGAGACCAAGAACAACAGCAGATTCTGGGAATATTATTTATTATTAATATTTCAGACTTTTAGAAAGGAGGGGCAGTGTGATAGGTAAGATGTGGTAAATTTTGAGGCAATACAGTCGTTTTTGGAAGATAACTAGATTTAGGTATCGCCCATGACGTAACTGGTGATAACCTTAGCCCTGTGTCACGATATTATAGATTGGGAATGGTCTGGCAAGTTGTTTTCCTTTGTCACAGCTACTGGCCCCACATGTGGGGCAACGCCGGGAAAAGGCAGTAGGGTCCATATGTCTGAAAAAAACCACTCCAAAACCCAGAAAAATGGAGGAAATTGGATAGCAGGGCACAGCCTTGTGCTAGGGAAGGATTTGGCTCAGTTTTAATGCCTTATTCTGTTCCCGGGAGGGCCAGGACACTCCCCCAACCTGGTTCCCTGCACAACTCATAGAATCCCAGAAAGGTTTGAGTTGGCAGGGATGCTGAAGGTGATCCCCCCCACGCGCAGGGATGAGGATGGTTTGAATCTCCTCCTTTTCCTGCCACAGGTCATATCGTGGTTCTCCAGCAGAGGGGGAGGTAGGATCACTTGTTCCACCCTCGAGCTGCTTGCTCTGTCTTGCGTTACTAGCAGGAATGAGAAATTTAGGCAAATGCAGTGTTATTGACCCCTGCATTCCAAAAGCCAACACTTTGACTGGCCAGGACAAGTGTTGTTTAGGAGACAGTGTGGGTACCCACACAGCTCCATCGGAAATTTTAAGATCAGCCCCATCAAGGCACTGTAGGAGTCAAGAAGATTAGTTTAAAAGCCTTGCAATGTTTCAGTTTTCTATCTGTCCAAGCTACAGGGTTGTCTCTGCAGTATGGCCCTGATCCCACACTTTAGTGCACGCTTTTTTTTAGCAATATAGCCCATATAATCAGTTGTGTGTCTAAAGCTACGTGTTTTCTCTGGGAGAAGATCTGTTACCAGACCAGTTCAGTGTTCAGTGACACCAAATGAGGAGAGGCATGTCCAGCACTAGGGCTGTGGTCATCTTCTGGTCCTTAGGGGGACCTTTCCCACGCCTCTCCACAGCCTTCAGTAACTGAGAGATGTGCACAGTGTTGGTGCTTAAAAAGCTCACTGTGAGCACTCAGTCCCCGGGGAATTTAAGCTGGGGATGAAAAACAGATGTACCTGAGGAAATGAGGTGCAGAACTGGTGCAGAGAGGAAAAGGGTGTTGGTCAGGGGCTGGCCAGCAGTGTGTGCTGTCCCCACTCTGACACGAGTGGTGGGCAGGGCCAGGCACAGCCCGCAGCAGCCCTTCCCCGCTGCACACGCGGACACGGGGCCTTGCAGACTGCAGAAACCTCATCCAGCACTCAGCACCCGCTCTGCAGGACGAGCTGCAGCACACTCCTTGTCCTTCCTCATGCTTCCACTCAGGTCTTCCATGCTCTACAATAAGAAGCCATCTCCCGAACCGAAATCCTCCTCTTGACGGCATCTGCGCTGGGATTTTGATTTTTGGAGTTCAGGGATGAAGACCTTGGTAACCAGCTTGGCTTCCTTGGCAAAACAGAACTTCTTTTACCAAGCTGCTGTGCAGAGAAAGAGAGGACGAGCTGACACAGCCATGTGTGCTGTGAAGGCACGTGTGAAATGGCAAGCTTTCCAAGGGCAGAGCTCCACTGCGAGGCACAGCTTCTTGATCTTGCCATAGCTAACATCTCTATAACCTCTGTACATTGCAATGGCCTCTATATTTTCTTTTTAAATCCCCACCACCCCTGAATAAAAGGCTGTCTGCTCTGCACTTCTCCCTGGTGAACCATAAGTGAACAAACAGCACGTGGCAGGTGCCAGTCACATCACAACTTTGAAGGTAGGATGGATTGAATCAAATGAAAAAGAACAGGGCTCTGCCTTTAGATGATCATAGTCTTCAAGCCAGGAACAAAATTCTGATTTACATGAACAATGTACTGCAAAAAATATAAACAGAATATTGGCATTAAAAAAGGATGAATTTTTTACATAACTGTGTCCCCTGCAGCAAAAGTTATATAAATATATTAAAAATAAAAATCTAGATATGAAGAAGGAACAAATGCAAATTGTTGGATGACAATAACATTATGTTATATATATTACAGATTCACCCTGGAGCTAGGCTTGTGCAGCCAGCCACAATATCCATGGGCTGCTCAGGTGCTACTCAAAAAATCAATGCATTCTTCAGGCAGAAGTGATTTCCCTTTATTGGGCCAAACACATTTGAAGTGGAGGCTTTTTTGAAGTGGAACAAAATCCTGTGTTGCTACCACGGGGTTTGTTTACACTGAGTTATTCGGGCTCTGATTTCAGACACATAAGAGTTGTAAATGAGGAGTTGTGTGACTTTTAATTAAAGAGTTCTTCAGCGTTGGGGAAAGAGCTTTGTGGTGGGAACAGCCCCCACGTGACGATGTGAGCTCCCTGCCCATCCCAGCCTGCTCACAGCCCTTTTTCCATGCTCCCAAAGACTTCATGGCTCATCCTCCTGAAGGTGACCGTGTCACCATTGACAGCACAGACAGCTCAGCAACCCAGAGGTTCAGAGACTTAATTCAGGTTTGGAGTCAAGGATCCAACACGCACATTTTGGACATGTTCAATTCATAGTGTTATAAATGGAACCACAGCTTTTATATATATATATATATATATTTATCTCACTTTTGGAACATAACACCTTTGACAAAAGTTCTTTACTTTCACCTCTAACGTGGAGTGATTTGCTTGCTGCTTAAATCTCTCTCACACGCCTCTCCCCCAGACGACCTCACCTATCAGTGAGAAATTGGTGTTGTGCCTGATTGCACAAACCAGCCCAGCCTTTTACCTGGGAGATGTGCCACAAATAACTTCCATTATATGTGCGGGGTATTTCTGATGCTGCTATCAGGAAAGAGAAGATATAACGCTTTGACAGTCCTGCTTAGGTGCTGAGGAGGCACTTGGCTGTGCAAAGCAGCCGTTTATATCACAGGACAGCCCAGGTTTGGATTAAGGACAGGTTTGGCAGGTGGCCAGGGAGGGTCCCGCCATGGGGACAGCGGGGTCCATCCCCACCAGACCTCTACAAGCATTGCTAAAACCTTTTTGAGTCGTTCTGTCTGAACAGCGACCTGCAGAGAGGCTGTGATGTGTAACGGGGAGGTGACGAGGGGGATTGCCTTAGGCCAGTTACATTTCCCTACTCTTCTCCCAGGCAAAAGCAATTTAGGTTTAATAGTATATTAAAAAAATATTAAACCCCTTATCCGAGTTCTTCTTGCACAGGCAAAGAGAGGAGAAGGACTTTCTGAGCCCATCTGAAGTGCATTAGCAGGTAAAGGATTACATTAACACGCTCCCGAAGGTCACCAAAGGGCACTTTTCATTTCATTTCAATGCAGAGTTTACCCCTGTGCTACATTTCTTAGTGTTTAGCAAAGACAAGCCCCAGGGTCATTCTGAACTTTAATTACATTAAAATAACCCAGTAAGAGGTCCTTTTATTTTGATAATTTACAATACCAGCTACTGAAATGAGCTTTGCAATTGATTTGGGAAATACACCAAATGACACTGCTATCCCAGGTTTTTGTGGACACAGGACAATTCACTGTCTGCTTAACAGCCATAATAGCCCAAGACCAGACTTTCCTACAATAATTATACTTTCTCTTGAATTTATTGAGGTTCAAACTTCCAGTTGTCTGCTGGGAACACTTCACTTATGCATGAAGCATCTCAGCCCACTTATGCAGAAGAAAACGCAGGGAGATACAGGAGCTTGTTTGAGCACACGAGTCTCCATAGCTCTCATCTTCTTTTTTTAACTGATACCTAATGAAGTTACAGATTCCTTGTGCATTTTTGTGCCTGCCCAGGGGCCCTTAGGGGTATTTTGGAGGCTGTGTGCAAGCTTGAGGAAACAGCTATGGGGCAACTTGGGCTATGACCAAGTGTCTTTCCAATGGCTACTTTTTCTTTCTTCTAACACAGCAGAACTAAATATTGTCATCTTGTGACTATTACCTTAAAAAGTAGATAACCTGGGGTGTTTTTGCTTTCTGTTGTATTGTTTTCTTACACTTGTGCACAGCCACTGCTTCTGTGCTCAGGTCCCACCCAGCTAAAAGCGTTAGAGCCACCATGATCAGCTGGGTTTGCACAGCACTTGGGCACAACAATTCCAGATATAGGGGACATATTCCTCACCCCAAATCACTTTAGAAAACAAGGAATTAGATTCTCACATTGCAGTGACTGTGTAGGGCCATCCAAAAGCCAGGTGATAACTCACCTCAGCTTTAGAGATGGGAAACTGCCTCAAGGGGCTGGCAAGGGGAGGAAGCTGAACTGACATTTCCTTGATGTGTGTGGAAGGTACGTGTTCCTCATAACACAATTTTGTGCTAATCTTCAATTTGCTGCACTGGGAAGCTTTTCCCTGGTCAGCAACCAGACACATCAAAATTACAGTGAAGTCACTGTGGGAAATAACATGAGTTTCCTCCTCCTTCAAATTAAAAGGAGGGCGCAGGCTGGACAAGAAACACACTGCTGCAATAGGACTTGATTGACTTTAATGTGGAAACAGTTGCACAGTTTAATATATTTCCTTGCCAGAAAACTGGGAATTTGTTTTCAAAAGGGCAAAGGCCTCTGGGATGTGTCCTGATTCTTTGTGATTCGATCTGTGCTGTTGTCAATGATTTACCACAGCATTTTGGAGGCCGGTGGGCTCCGTGCTCCTTCCAGCAGTCCTGAAACTTAAAAGCTTTTGTTTGCAGCTGATCTATAGCAAACATTTCCATATGGAAAAGCAATGTGGTGGAGCCTGTGTCAGCTCTCTCCCTTGATCCTGTGCATGTGCTCTCTGGCTCTAACACCACCCCAGGCCACGGTGTGCAGGCAGCTCCAGGCACTGCCTTCCCAGAGGTAAGTCTGCTCCCCTCCCCGGCTTTCCATACAGGAATTACCAGCATGTCAGGCAGCCCATCAGTTTTGTCCCGACTTGAGGCATGTGCACACAGCTACCAGGAAAGACAAAAAAAAAAACATTGGCTGTTGTCCAAAGCCCATGCCAGGCATCGTAATTCCTTCTTAAAGGAACTGTTTGCACAATGGTTTTTCTTTTACAGATGACTATTAAGCCTTCTTAAACTTCCTTACCGAAATTACCATACTGGGTTTGGGCACTTGAAATGAATTCTCTATACAGGATGATTTATGAGTTAATATTTTTCATATTCTTTTGCATTATAATTGTTTTACATTTGACAATGTGAAGCTAACAAGTGCATGTGAATAACCCAATTTTCAATCCAAGCCAGATCCTCATACCTCAGTTTTTTTCCACGAACAACGTTATTAACCTATCCAAGTGTCACTTGGGCTTTGAAAGAAAGGAATAAACAAGTTACTTTTTTTCTAAAGCTATAGTGTCATGATTGGAAAATGGTTGGATTTTTTTTTTCTACAGCTATTAATTTCAGGCTTGTTGTAAAGGCAAATATGATTTAGAAGGATCAAAAAAACGTATCAGTGATAATTGGAACATGGAGACAAGGAGAAGGCGGAAAGGAAAGAAAACTGTGGTAGTGATACACTTAATTATGAAGGCTTATTCCGATAATCCCTTTTGAAAATGAACAAAGACGAGATTTTTGATGTTTGATGAACTTATCAAACAAGGCAGAATAATGAAGAGGTAAATGTAAAATCCAATCGCAGGTGAGCCAGTTAAGTACTCTGCGAAGTGCTGAAGGATACAGCCCACAAATCCTCCTGTCAGAGCCAGAAGCCATCAATACACACATGTCCTCCAGCTCTGGGCTTGTCTGCAGGCTCCTGGGGTTTTATCTCCCACACGGATCTGCGTCCACAGGCTCCCCTTTCTGAGTTGGTGTGGCTTCCATTTAGTTGAGTCTCTCTTCCACAGCCTCTGATGAATCCCCAGTGTGCTCCATACCTCTGCTAATTATCAATATTTCTCTTTGGACTGCAGTCTTGTAAGTAAAACAGACTGCTCATTAGCTAATCACCAAAATAATAATAAAAACGATAATGTTTTGACTCCGAATAAACCCTCAAAATGCTTTGAAGGCTGTGCAAAAGCAGAGTCGTTTTAGCATGCCACAGATTGCTCCTCAAGACAAAGAAATGGCTCGTACAAAAAAAAGGTTTTAGGAGTAGGGACAGACTTAGAGATTGTAATGACTGGGCTGGGAGGCAAGAGAAGTATTTTCTGGCTGTTATGTAGTGATATTCAGGGTATGTGCAGAGAGCCTGATCCAAGTGCCACTAAAATACAGTACCTTTGCCATTTTCTCCTTTTATATTATTCCTTTAGTTACTTTCTTCTTCTCAGAATGTATGTATTCTGCTTTAGAGATAGTCAACCAGCAAATTCTTAGTCAACATCCTTTGTGCCTTATTTTCTCAGCACTGTTGGTGCAGCCATTCACACCACTCCATAAAGCCCATGGAAACCAGGATCTGATTTCAAACTTGAAAAATACAGGAAAAATCCTGACCATGAGTCCACATTGGTGTAAAAAAAGTCACATAAAAACAGGCCCGAGGTGATAAACATCACTCCTCCTGGAGATTGTGATGTGCTTCTGAAAAGAAAGCCACAAAATTAGCTTTTCTTTAAAGCCTGTCCCTTCATGATATTCCTGCTGTTTACCTAGGATTTTTTGTCTTACATATACTATGTATAGATATATTTAATTGCAATCTACCTGTTGGAAAGGGTGAAGATCTCTTGGGAGAGCAGGAAGCCCAAGACAAAATCCCCAGATACTGCAGCCCCTGGTCAATTCTGATGGTGAATACTTGGATGGAACACCTTGGGGTGCTTCCCATTTCCTACAAAATAGCTTTCCTGGTGGAAAAGCACACACAGAGATCATTTCCCCCCTCCTAGCCTCCAGCCTCTCTTAAAACACAGCTTCAAAGACCTCAGACCTCTCTCTCTTCCCTTCCTTAGAAGAAGCAGCAGAGATGTTAATTCTCCAGCTCCTGTTGACTGTCAGCTGAGCCAGTGGTCAGAATGGACTGATTGCTTTCCTTGCCAAGAGAAAAAAGTAAGGATCCACTGTAATGTATTCATTTATCTTCAGATGTGTCTGTGATGAGGATGTACACACATTAATTATATATATTATACATATTCATCATTCTGAAGCATCCAGTAAACTCATCCAAATATGATGGAAATGCTCCTCTACTAGAGAGGCTCTTACTCACCCTGGTGTAAACTGGGAAATAAATTCATTTGAGGCAGCAGAACAGGAAAGCAAAATCAAGGCAAAGGGTGGAAGAATCAGGCCAGAATATTTGCCCAAGACTTTCTTCCTTTTCTATCTCAGATTTAATTAAGTATCCCCTGATTCTTAATGCAAATAGTCCAACAAGAAGAAATTAGAAGCAGCCTTCATGCATCAGCTCCTGTTCTCATTTTTTTAATACCATTTCACATATGTCTTCATAATTTGAGAATGTATTTTCAAATACCTGACATGATTCTGCTTTCTACTGAGTTTATGTTATCCCTGCATTTTTTATTCCTGTGCTTATAATCAGTATATAATCAGTAAATAATTTGGCTCTTCTCCCTCTTTCCTTTTTTTTTTTTTCCCCCTTCCTAGTTTAAAGAGCAGCAATTCTCATTAATAATCCATCAGAAATGTTGCAGGATCAGTGTTGTAATTAGTGTCTGTGTCCATCTGAGCCTGGTGCACTGCAGGACAAAGCATATGCAACTGGAAAAATGCCATATTATCTCCAAGGTATAAAATAGAGGAGAGACATTTTAAAAACAGCCATTCCAGCCCCCTCTAAGCTCACGTGTGTGAACTCCAGGCAAATCTCCCGAGCTCCCAACTTTCTGCTGGCTCTCCTCCATTTATGGTGTGCAAACTCTTTAAGCCACACACACAGACGCACACACAAAAATAGGAATATAGATAAAAATGGTAGTTTTGGTTGGTTTGTAGCCCGTGGAGGTGGTGTCTGTGGGGATAGCTAGCAGCGGTGGTCTCTCTGTGCAGCACCGGTACCGGCGGCTGGTGCGACCGGCGGAGTTTGGAGGGCGGCGATGCGCGGGGCACCTGTGGGACGAGCACGCCTGTCGTGCTGAGACAGCGTGCACAGGGCCCCCCGGCTGTGGGGAGGACTTCCAGTGCCAGGGGACAGGTGAGTGAACCAGGAAAAAACTCCTGCCAGAGAGGTTTTGGGTGCGAGCAGCCCTCTGCCCCAGGCAGAGCTTTGCCAACCAGGCAGCAGGGTGGTGAACCGGTGCAAGAGAAAGCAGGAAATTCCCCCTCTGTTTTTTCCCCCCGACACTTTTACAGAAATCCATCCGTGTTACACTCGGATTTGGATAGAAAAGAAGGCTGTGTGACATGGAAAACGTGAATTTTTCAGTGGAACAAAGAGAGTAGGAATATTCTGCTCCAACTGCTGTGCTACGCGCTCACACTCCCCTCGGCGGGCACAGCGCTCCCACAACACGCTGCTTTCTCCCCTGCTAAAGACAGAGGTCAATCATCAATCCAACCAGCAATCTGTTGGGGTGATTTATTTATTTTTAGCCATCTCCAGCTCTGAGGATTAGGATATAAAACGGCTGTTCTCTGAAAGTTTGTCTAGCCTTGACAGATTTTTGTTTCTACACAAATGGCTCAGACTTTCATCCTGACCATTTAATGAAAATTCTATTGAAATTTAGAACCACAGGTCAGCACTGTGACCACTTCATCAGCTGGAGCAGGTTGCCATTGCTCCACTGGGGCAAGTGCAGCAGTGCAAGTTCCCTCCTCAAGGCTTTTTTTTTTTTCACTCCCAGGAACAAAAGCTGCCTTTCCTGCAAATATCCATTCTTGCAACAAACACCCCAAATACCTCCTGCACTGGGAAGGGAAAAAATTGCACTTTAATAAGATGGAGTTGACTTCCTTAAGCCAAGGGAGGAAAGCTATTCCTATAGCAACATTATAAGAGCATAATTTTAGATAATAAAGTCAGGACAGTGAGGTGACCTCACCTGGCTTCCTGCCCCATGGAAGCCCATGGGAGTGGCCAGCTTGGACTCGGAGCTGCGCTCAGTTCTGGGTCGCAAAGACCTTCCCCCAGCAGCTCGGAAAAGCAAGTTCCCGGTGGAATAGCGCTGTGTTTAACACCCAGCACGACTTCTTGTGGCCCTGAGATGTGGGTGAAAAACAGCAACAATCAGTGCAAGCTGCCAGCAAGGATTTCTGGAGGGCGGGTCAGCCACCGCCTGCATCTGTGCACTTTAGGTCGCTGCATTAAACGGCATCTTGTGTGCAACGGGGACAAAGACTGCAGAGATGGGTCTGATGAGGATAACTGTGAGGATGAAGATATTGAAAGCCCTTGTGGACATCTGTTCCCAATCCCAGGGGCTGAAAAAGCAGTCCAAGGGTGAGTAATTAATCAATAGCTGCTCCTCTCACAATCAAAACAGGATTATGTTTCTTATATTGCTCTTCCATAGTAATTGCAGTGATCCATGAATTGATAGGGTGCTGTACAAAATCCAAAGGAGAGGTAGTGTCCCATGGGACCATGGGTAGCACCGAGGGTTCATTCCAGCTTTTATTTCAAATTCTGGTTTGGATTTATTATCTGACCTTGGCCTCTCCCAGCCATACAGTACTTGTGATGCCCTCTTTATACTCTTGTAAAAGTATATCCCAGTTATCTCAAAGCTTTCTCCAGTTGTTAAAACTAATATATTAAAGCAAACAGCAGACTTTGGAGATGCAGCATCCTGCTGGCATTCATCCTTAAGGAGATTTAACTCCAGGATTTAGGACTTCAGAGCACAGATTCAAGGCAGAGAGTCTGAGGTCCACAAGAATATATGTAAATACTCCTATCCATGAAAAGTGTTTCCCTGTTCAGTTTCAAGTTTTGATTAGGTAATACAGGCAAAAGAGAAATCCAGAACAACTTGAAAGGCAAAATGTGCACTGCAGCATTCCTGCTATAAATCTTGTGTTTTAACCAAGATACTGCTCAGTTTCACTTGGAGAAGATGATTCTGCTCATGGCAGAGGTGTTGGAACAAAATGGTCTTTAAGGTCCCTTCCAACCCAAACCATTCTAGGATTCTGTGAAGATGGGCTACAGGATGAGAATGGATAACCTTTCCATCAGCTCGATCCAGTGCTCTCTGGAGTCCATGAGATAAATGCCTCTCTGGCCCAGGGCCTGGGAGAGTCCATCAAAAGTTTTTCAAGACATGCATTAATTTTCACTGAGAACCCTGTTTACTTCTGCTCTCTGATGTGTTTCTCCTGCAGAACACACAAAAAAAGCCATGGCGTTTACTGTCTTAGTCTTATAGAAGATTCCCTGTTGAGAAGATAAATGCTGGTGTCTAGTTTGAATAAGGCTTTCATTTTGGGCCATGGAATTACATGGAATACTAAGTAATAGAAGGGATTTCAGAGGGCAGCAGCTGTGAGGGCTGGAGAGCAGGAAGAAGGAGGAATAAGGGAATAATAAGTGACAGACTTGGCAAAGCACAGACTTCACGTCTAGAGAGGGTGTTAACTATCCTGAGAAACGGGACCATTACTCAAAAGAAAGAGATGAAATTAAGATAAAAAATAATTGCAGGGAATGCCAGGAAGTACTTTGTGACAACGAGATGCATTAGGCTCAAGGGGAACCTGGAGGAATTCCAGGACTTTGGGAATAGCTGTACTTGCTGGGGAGGGGGCTGGACAACTTAACTGATTTCTTCCATTCCTCACATACGAGTCCAAACTAAAGTCTTGCAAATAAAACGGCTGTTTGTCTCCAGGTAGCTTTGGGAAGGAGATAGCAACAAGACAGCACACCCAACCCAATTTTAAGTTCTATTCCAGTTCCTCAGGAGGATAGGTAACCTGTAGTGTCAGGACAACCTGTGGCAGAGACTGAGGAAATAAAACCGGAGCTATGGATAACCTTCTGAGTGCTACTTTTCTCCAAGGTATAACATCCTAACACAGGAAGAGAGACAGTACATATACGATCCTGGGTTTTTTGGAGGCCACTGTGAGTCTGTGTACAACGGGGAGTGGCGGGAGCTGAAGTACGACGCTGCCTGTGAGCGCCTGTACTACGGAGACGACGAGAAGTACTTCCGCAAACCTTACAACTTCCACACGTACCAGTTCCTGGTCAGTACTTTGGGTGGCCAAGTTCAGCAGTGATTTCCCAGCAAAAAGCCAGACTTAGGTACATTTTAACACTGTAGGTTGTCTTTCAAGGTACTTTCTCCAGCTGTCCCCGAGACGAGGCAATCGATGGCGTAAATGCTGGTTTATGGCACGTCAAGGAGCTAACGTGCTTTATCACCCAGGCATCCCCACTGCTTTCTCTGGCCTAGTCAGAGCCAAGGGAAATGTGTTTTCTCTAAATTCTGCTGTTAATGACCTGTAGAGCTTGCACAAGCCTCTTGCCTCTCTAGGGATGGAGGTGGCCATGTGTAAAATGGTACCGATGCTGCTGGTTCAATCTTTGAAAGGGTTTTAAGTCTGTGGCATGGCTACAAGGGACATAAATCCTAATTCTGAGTGAGACAGGGGTACTGAAACCCATCACCATGTATCACAATACCTACAGTCCATGAGGTCACATCTGATGGTGGAGGCTGATCTCAGTAGAGGATTCAACTTGGGTCTCCCACATCGTAAGTGGGTGCTTTGGCCACACTGTTAAACATTCATTCATTCACATCAAAAAACATGATGAAAACACATTATTCCTGGGAAATATTACTCAATGCAAATAGCTTTCATGTCCTCCCATCAGGCAGAGTCCCGTGTGTCCCTTAGTCCCAATTTGAACACTGGGGATGGCTTCTCGTAGAGTTGGCAAATGGCAGAGCCCAGATTCCACAAATCTGCTCGATTCCACACACTGGCAAAGCAGAGCTGTCAAGGAAAAGGTCACTTCTCTAAAACACAGACAAAACAATATTTGTTTTCTAGCCTTGCCATTGTAAATGGCTGTTGAATTTTCTTTTTTTTCCTAAATAAATTCATGCAGAAGCAGGCTGGAGAGAAAAAATTTCAGTCCAAATTGTTAGGATTTGGCAGAGCTATAAGGAACTGGAAGGAGGGTTTTATAATGGGAAGTGTCAGGCTGCCTTAATAGGTACCATTACCAGCTCTGGCTTTGAGTGGCTGAACACAAACCTCTCCCCTGCTTGGAGATGGATGAAGCGAAATGCTTGGCTTTGTCCACATTTCTCACATGTTTCCAAATGAAATGGCACACGAGTTAATTCCTTATCCCACATTCACTGAAGTGAATGCTGGTGCTGTCAGGAGCATCATGGGCTTCCACAGAGGTACTAGCAAGCAAGAAACACAGCTCCTGCAAGAAATAAAGATTAAAAAGGAAGGGAAGCACCTGAAAAATTAATGTCTGCTCCTTTCATTTTAGGCTCATGCTGATTCTGGATTCACTTTTGAGTTTTACGACGATTCAAAGGACCTGCTTGATGCCCTCAAAAGTGATAAATCCAAAACAACAGGCTTTACCATTGGAATTGGGCCTGCAGCCACAGATTTCATGTTAAACCTGGGCCTCACTTTATCAGGTGGCAAAGGATCCCTGAAGAATTTCACACAGTACTCTGCAAAGGTAAAAAAAAACCCAACCAAAGCAGTGATGCATCTGCTCCAGTCATATCATCTGTGCATCGCATGGTCTGGCTGTAACTTATGTCAGTTTAGTCTCTCAATTGCATTTTTTAACACAGAGTAATTGTACCTTAATTTGTTCATGTAATTGCAAATGTATGATCGTTAGGGATCCTGTTTGCTGTTCTTGGTATGTTTTAGCAAACAGGGAATGGGAATAAAATTGAATTACGAAGTGCCACAACACGTGTCATCTCACCCCATCCTGTTTCATGGCTACATTAAGCACATAAATAAAAATATGCTTAAAAGTGATGATGAGGGAGGAGGAAATATCAAGATGCTGATCAAAACAATTATCCTCAGGGAATGATCTCCAGTAGCAAATATATCTTGTTCAAATTAATACAAGCTGCCTTGTGATAGAGAAATATGCTACTTTTTACAGGAGGTTAAAATACCATGCTGAAAAAATAGTACCAGGTAATAGGATGTACTTCTCACAGCAGGTTTACATCATGGACTAGCTGTGATGACCTCTTTCCAAAATAATAACATGAGTGCTGGTATTTCCCACATTTACCCTGTCCCATCTCCACTTGTCTAGTGGCTGCTGACAGAAAACAATAAAGAAGAATTACTTTGATGGTGCTCTGAGTTAAAATGCCCTTAAAAGCTGTTTGAAATGAGCACCATTATAGTATTTACTGTGCCCTTGTCCAGACTCACATGATGTTTGCAGCTAAATGATGATCAGTTATTGGAGGAATCACTTAAAGGGCTGCTCTCACTGCAGTGGAGACTTGTCCGAAGCAATGGCTGATCCAAAGGCAGAGTTGTGGAGCTGGTGTGGTATATCCAGGAAATTCTCCCTCTGTCAGCATCTTCCTGGCCAGGATATCTCCCCACTGCTGGGTTGGGCTTGCCTTGACCCTTGTCCTTCATCACTGTGAAAAAGACAAAAGGGAATAAACAGGATGGAAAAAGAAATTGCAGAAACAGAGAATGGAGGGGAACCGTGTGGAGCTCAAGTCTGATCACATTCACACATCAGTAAAAACCCCTGTAGTATCCAACCCCCCATGGATTTGCCCTCCACCTCTACAGCACATAAAAGACTTTAAAAAAAGAATTACCATTTATTTCATTTAAACTTGGGCTTGTTTTCATGCCTCCAACAAACACTGACAGTCAGAGACTCAGACTTTCCTCTGCAAGCCTAAAGACTAGAAATTTTAATTTGTTTAAATTAAAGTTGACTGCAGCTCCTCTTTTCTTTACCTGCAGGATGTTGGGTTCATCAGAGCCGTGACGAAGGTGCAGACAGCCCGTTTCAAGATGAGGAGGGACAACATTGTTCTGGATGAAGATGTGCTGCTGTCCCTGCAGGAGCTCCCCGACACCTACAACTATGGCATGTATGCCAAATTCATCAACGACTACGGCACCCACTTCATGACATCCGGCACCATGGGGGGACTCTTTGAGTACATCCTCATCGTTAATAAGGAGGAAATGCGAAGAAAAGGTCAGAAAGTGAAAATATATTCTTCTGTTCTCAACTTTCTGCTTCAAACCAGGCATTTCCAACCTGGTGGCTCTACTGGTCACATGGGAGGGGATTAGCTTGGGTGTCACAAACTGTGCTTCCTGCTCTCATTTCAGAAGTATCTGGGTGAGGTTTTGGTAGTTTAGGAAGGAGCCTGAGCATCATCATCTCCATTTTTTCAGTGGCACTTGCTAATCTTCTCCTATCTCTTATCATCTTTGTCCTGGCCACTCTCATGAATGCTCAAGGGCTGCAAAGCCATCCAGAGAACAGCAAATCAGCCCACTCACACTTCAGCCTGTTCGTAGCGAGGGCTGCAATTTTCCGTAAATGGGAATATCGCACTGCACTTGGCAACACCTCTGCCACTTCCCTCTGCTTAGTGTCATAGCTGAAGACTAACAGACCTCTGTTAGCTCCAGTTCTCAACAAATTGGAGTGGATGAGGCTGGAGAGCCATACCTCCAAATCTCACTTAGATAAAATACCCGCTGCAGATGTCTAGAGCGTGAGGATTGCCGTTACTGGTGAGACAAAGCATAACATTTTTCCTGATCAAAAACACGGGATGCAGAACAATATTATGGGATTTCAGCACTCTAAACAGGTTGTCAACTTTGGTAAAGGTATCAACAATGCAATAGATCTCACTTCCCCTAAGGACCAGCTGTGCTGAGGGTGCCACTGCCTTGGTAACTCCAGGCCAGACATTTATGCAGAAGGAAGTTGTGATCTTGGACAACAGGTGCAAATTGCTGCAGTTGGTGCAAATTGCTGTAATTTCAGTCATTTCAATAATTTTCATGGTTCTGCCCCAAATTCTGCCTCTGGTCTGAAGTGGTTTGGGACCATCAGCATTAGGATAACTATGCACTCCATATTGCACATTAACCATGCCAATTTTTCCACAAGAAATTACTGATTGAGAGAATTTTCATCAAGATCCTGAACCTCTAATGTTTGGAAACATGCTGCCTCTTCAAATCACTTCTTCACTTTGAAGAGTGAGTGATACAGAAGTGAACAAGGTCTTGGCAAGCAAGTTTTCAAGAAGCAGGCTGCCAATTTCAGAGGAAGAATTAATCAAGAGCATGTGGAGGGAGGCTATTATTTTGCTTTATCTTGCGCTTGCTGTGTATATAAGGAGGAGATTTACTGCTACGAGATGCCTTATCTTAGGAAAGAAGAACGCTGAAGTTCAGCAAAAGACAAAAAATGTGCCCCAGTAGAGATGTAATTTTCATTCTAAAGCAGCACCATTCTGTAATTTTCATCTAATCCAGGCTCTGCTAGAAAGTCCACCTTTACCAAGCCAGCAGTGCTCGGTGTCACACAATGCTGACCCACAAGGACCCTCCTGCAGTGTCTGATATGCCACTGTCTGAAAGCATTTAGTGAAAAACCCCCTGATTTTTCTGATGTTGATCACAGCCATGCTTGAAGGCTATGTTTGCAAGAGGATTATCCTCCTTCCCTGAGGAATGGTCAGGATCAGGATATAAGTGCTCAAGTCTTAAAATTAGAGCTTCCTAAGCTGAGTCTGGAGCCCTGCAGATGCATCTCCGAGTCCCCACAGGGCTGAGCAGCCTGGCACTGCTTTAGATCAGCCACTGCATCCTCAGAGCCCACCCAGCCCACAAGGCTGTCTGCTAAATGCCCTGGAACAGGGAATACTCTCTTTTTTATAGACCAGTGACTAAAGCACAGGTCCAGGAGAAAGATCCCTTGGCTGAGCCCTCTCTAAGTAAGGGACAGCTTAGGTGCTCGCTGAACTGGACTTTAAGCATTTAGGAAACCTGAATTTTGAAAATGAAATCACCTTCTCTGTTCAGACACCCAGGAACAGACCACAGCTCACTGCAGAGCTCAGGACTGCAGTGTTGCTGCCAGACCCATTTCAGGCTTTCAGGCAGCAAGGCCTTATATGGATGTGGTCATGAGTGAAATAAATACATATGTCAGAACGAGGTCCCTTGTTGCTCTGCCATCAATATTTTTCATTACTTGTTTTTAAAATAGATTGTTATGGTTCTATTATTTAGCAGAAAACAGTATAATGTGTTCACACATTACAAGAACATTTATGGGGGAAACATTATGCGCAGAGTAAATTAGAAAGAGTCTTCATATATTCTGATTAATTCCAAATGCAGCAGTAAATCTTATCACTCGAGCACATTTAACTATCGCAAATTATGTCGTATAAAGAAAAAAAAACTATCAGAGCTCCCACCTCCCCCCTCTAGTGCCAATATTTACTGTGGCCACCCTTTTGCAGTGATAACCACTTTTCATTTATCAAGACCCGATCTTGCCACAACCAATAGCGAACGGTATCGACAGGCCCTCGCTGAACGTAATTACTCATCGGGAACCGTGGCAAATCAATTAATCAGGGTGTTCCTCAAGCTTAATTTTATGGCACTCCAGCACCAAGATAAGCAATCACTCATGTTGCTTTGGGTGAATGAACTTTACCCACTGTGTTTACAACTGTTGAACAGTTTAGTACAAGTAATGGAGTGCTGCACGTTTAATCTTTCTCAAGGGCCCAGTTTTGCAACGGGATGCCATTCCACTGAAGTCCTGGGCATGCTGCAGCTCTCACCAGTTTGAATCCAGGACTTGTAGCCCCTTTCTCAGGATGCTGAGCGCCTGAGCAAGGTTTGGCCCCACCAAGCCAAGGAGCAGCTCTGGTGAGCCTCCCCTGTAGGGTGTGCAGAAGGGAACAAGTCTGCAGGTGACACCCAGCTGCGTGGTGCAGCTGACACCCCAGGGGTACCTGGACAAACTTGAGAACTGGGCCCATGGGAACCTCATGAGGTTCACCAAGGCCAAGTGCAGGTCAAGGGAGGGGATTCTGCTCCTCTGCTCTGCTCCGGTGCAGTGCTGCCTCCAGCTCTGGGGTCCCCAGCACAGGAAAGACATGGAAGAGCGAGTCCAGAGGAGGCCACAAAGCTGATTAGAGGGATGGAGAACCTCTCCACTGAGGAAAGGCTGAGAGAATTCAGGTTGATCAGCCTGGGGAACAGAAGACTCTGGAGAGACCTTATTGTGACCTTCCAGTACTTAAAAGCGGCCTATAAGAAAGATGGGGACAAACTTTCTATCAGGGCCTGTTGTGATAAGACAAGGGGTGATGGTTTTAAACTAAAACAGGGTCCGTTTAGGTAAAAGAAGACATTTTTTACAATGAGGTTGGTGAAACACTGGCCCGAGTTGCCTGGAGAGGTGGTGGATGCCCCATCCCTGCAAACATTCAAGGTCAGGTTGAACACAGCTCTGAACAACTTGTCCAGCTGAAGATGTTCCTGCCCGTGCAGAGGGGTTGGACCAGGTGGCCTTTAAGGGTCCCTCCCAACCCAAACCATTCTATAATCCCACTAAACCAGAGCTATGAGTGTTTTAGCAGCATTTTAAACACAGGCAAGACAAGGCACTGCTCCCCAGTACCGGGGTGAGGCAGTTCAGCAGACAAAGCTCCAGGTTGGGATTCAGACAGAGAAGCAGTCTTCAGACCCTGAAACCACGATGCACAAACCCCACTGACCCCTGTGCCTCCCTTCCATGGTATTGATCACCAGGCTGCTTTGTAAAACACTTTAAGGGCCTCTGACAAAAAGAGCAATATAAAAGTTACCCGTTACTGACAACACCTGCATTTATTGGAATCAATGGACTTCTTAACTACTAAAGAAGACGGCCTTATATTTGCAGTACACTGAAGTACTTACATAAAACCAGGCTGGATGAAATATGCACATTGCTTACCTTGGTGAAACCACCTCATTAGTTCCCTTCTCCCCTCTGCACTGGCTTCATGGGTCTCCAGTTACATATTTTCATGATGTATGTGGTGGTGCTGGCAGCAGCAGCAGGCAGGAGAGCTCTGGCAGCTCTCAGCACACAGACCCTCTGCAAGTTACTACTTAAGGTGCTGCTTAAGCCACTAAGAGGTGGGTGAGGTCCTGAGTTTAGGAAAATTAGTGAGGATCTATTGATTTCAGCTGCTGTTCCCAGCTTTGTCCTAGTTATGAGTTAAGCTTGTAAAAAAAATAATGGTTTGTTGTTAGACATATAGATCAAACAAGGACATAACATGCCTGAAGCCTTGTGTTAAGATTTTTACTTTCTTCTATTTTCTAAGGAAACAATTTTTCCAGTAAGGACATTTCCCTATTCACCTATTATATGAGAGGGCCAATATACTCCAATAAAATATTGAGTTTTTTTCGCTGTCCTCTGCCTAGAACAGCTCTTGACATTGAAATACAGACCATGAAAATAACTGAATCTTTCCTTCAATGACAGAAAAAAAAAAGCAGGAAAATGGACGTCCTTCCACTCAGCAAGAGTCACTGAATTTACCTGTTTACTTTCTGTTTTGCAGCCATCAGTTCTGAGGAGATAAGTGCCTGTGTTGGCCTGTCACTTGGCCTTGCAGCCAGCGAGATGAAACTGGATCTGGAAGCAACTGTGTCACACTCTGACTGCAAAAAGAGAGGATTCCTGAAAACAGGTACAACAGCAGGGCAGGAGTCTGCTAAGGCACCTTGTGTCACTTTTGGCCACTTGGGCATGGAGATTCAAGTAGGGTCACCCAAGGTATGAGGAAGGCAGCTCTGGTGCCATCCCCCAGACATGGTGGGGCCACAGAAACTTTGGCTCCAAGTCTCCAGGAGTACTGATTGCTCTTTAAAGGGTAGGAATTAATGCAGCGTTAGAAAAAATTAGAAACACATGTAAATAGAGGGTATGGAGTGGCTGGAAGGCTGCAGTCCATAGCAATGGCAGACTGGGCATGCAAGGCAACTAGAAAAAAAGTCAAAATTTACTATAAAAAGTACTCAAAAAGGGTAGGAACCCCAAGATTTGTACACTGCATAATGAGCTGTTAGACAGTGTGATCTACTGCCCACGTCCTGACTAGAAACCAAGGCTGGAGGAGTGCAGGCCCTTCAGCTCTTATCAGCTCAGGGTATTTGGGGTGCTCCACTTGTCACCTTGTGATAAGGTGGCAGGGCTCACCCCACAAGCAGGGAGCACCCTGATAGCCCCCTGCAGGACTGATGTCACCTCCATTTAGCAGTTTCTGGTGTCTGTGTGGAAACAGGAGCTAAATAAATCGTGTGTAATTCAACTTTCCAGATGCTGAGAGCAACAGCGCAGTTGTGGAAGACATTATTCCCCGGATTAGAGGGGGAGATACCAGTTACAGTGGAGGGCTCCTGAACAGTTGGGATGGCAAAATGTATCGTCACTGGGGAAGGTCATTAAAATATAATCCTGCTGTTATTGATTTCCAGGTAAGGCTTTTCTGCAGTTGAAGAAACTCTGCCGCTCTAAAGAATGAAAGTGTAGTCGAGCAGATCATTTCGTATTTTTAGTGTGATCCCATCACAGAACAAGATTAAATGTAATGGGCCACTGATCTGGTAACCTCTTATTCATTTCACAATGGGGAGTACATCTCCCACCGACCACATCCGCAGGGAGATGGACAAGGAGCTTAATGCTGGATTAGTGCCATGTTAAGTGTTTGATGTGTTCCCAAACAGCTTCACGATGAATTGCAGTTGCATTCATCCCTTTTATTCTCCCTGGTGCTGTCTGCCCTCCTGTAAAAGCAGGGGACTTGCAAGGGGCTGGGGAAGGCATTTTGCTTCCTCACGTCAAGGCTCTGCATGGACAGCCCCCTCCAGGAGTTCTCAGAGCAGGGGTCTCCTGGTTACTTTGGCAGGCGGGTCCTGTCTTTCTCCTTACTCCAAAGTGAGGGTCATGGCCATAAAAATAAGTGAGGCTCTACTCTATTTTGTTTCACTGGATGCCCCATGAAATGGGAAGATCACTGAAGCATCTTATAAAGCTTCTGAGGTGGGGAGGGGATGGGTACAAGCAGAGGGAATGGAAAGGGAGAGAGAAGAGCAACCCTACAAACAAATAATCCAGGGCCAGAGATGGCAGAGGCATGAGGCGGTGGCCACAACTCCTCAGCTGTGGTCAGCAGGACCACACAGACCCCAAGATGCCAAGATCCCTGGTCTGCTCTGGGACCACAGCTGTGGCGTGGGGGGAAAGGACCTCTGTCATGACAGGGACATGCTGCTGCTTCTATCCCTCTTGTCTTCACTTGAAAGCACGTTTGAAAGCCCTGACAGAGAGTGGGAGAAGGGAAAATGGATTTAGAAATTATCTGTTATTGGCAGGGCAAGAAGGACCCTTCCTGGGCAGCACCATGGTGGCAGAAAGGTCTAATAACACAGAAGTGCTTTCAGTTCCAGCTGCAGGTTATTCACCTTTTTGCACAAGTTCCCATAAATGCTGGGCAAAAATTCTTGCAATTTTTCCAGTAAACCATGCGCTGACCTCTGTGTTGGCTGCTCCAGAGCTGAGCAGTCACCTTGCAACCGGAGCAGCTGATAAGCGCTCGTGTCCACTTCAGCAGCTCTTATCTGCAGCTCCCTCAGTTTGTTAAACAGGCTTGTGCAAATTTGCCTAAGAGCTCTTCCCAAAGCCCAGCTGATCCTGTTCCTTCCCATGAATCACTCTCACTGTGCCTTGTGCAGTGAGCTGACACCCAGCTCTTCACTGGAACCAATTCCCGGCCCAGCCAGGCAGCGTTTGCACAGCTGCATCGATGGACAGATGTAAACAAGTGTCCTCAGACAGAGTTCTAGCTCTAATACTCATTTGAATATTAATATTCAGTCGGGCAAGTTATAATTACAGCTGCCCAAACTGGATTATTTTTGCTGACTGGCATATAGGAACTGGATTTTGCCGCTGGAAATCTGATGGGCAAGTTGCATTCCCAAAGCAGTAGATGACAGTATTATTTCACTACATCAAAAGGCAAAAAATACAAAAGCAAAATTCCTCATTCTCAGCATTTACTGGATATTTCACGATCTGGCCACTGCAAGTGATAGGATGGCAATAAATTTTGATGACACCCTCTGTCCAAAGCTCTTACCAAAACATTTTCTTCAAAAAGGCAAAAAGCACGCAAGGATCTCAGAGATTGTGACAGCACTAAGAAATAAGCTGAAGAAATGGGCTTACTGGGGTGTTTTAATTTATCATTCGAATCCATACTAAAACTCCAGAGCGTGTCCAGAAAAGCCAATCCCACACAAACCTCTAAGATGAGGAAGGTTTTGGAACGGTGGTTTCTCACTGGGACCCCTCAGTCGCAGCAACACATTTGCATGATGTACATGCAGCTGTCGAGGAAGACAAATGAGTTTTTCCCGAGTCCTGAATATATCCAGCAATGTCACTGCATCTCAGTTGATGCCCAGCTGAAATTGTTTCCATGCCATCCATCTCCACCCTCCGCAGCTGCAGCCCATCCACGAGATCCTCCGCAGAGGCCACCTTGGCCACATGGAAGCCAAACGGCAGCACCTGAAACGGGCTCTGGATGAGTTCTTGCTGGAATTCAATCCCTGCCGCTGTGCACCGTGCCAGAACAACGGGGAGCCCGTCCTGGTGGGAGACTCCTGCTCCTGCCAGTGCCGCCCCGGTTACAGAGGCCCGGCCTGCGAGCAGACTGAGCGCCGAGGTGAGAGCCCAGGGTGCAGCAGGGTGGGGCAAAAGGCAGCAAAGGGACTGGATTTTCCCCTCCACATGGTTAAACCACAGCTCCTGGCATCCACACATTAATCCTTCCTTCATTTCTGTGTTTAGTTGCTGTGTTATCCCGAGCAGTCCTGCAGGAGACTGAAATGAGCAGCTCAGGATAAGGGGGAATGGCTTTAAATTGAAAGGGGACAGGGTTAGATTAGATATTGGAAAGAAATCCTTCCCTGTGAGGGTGGGCAGGCCCTGGCACAGGTTGCCCAGAGAAGCTGTGGCTGCCCCATCCCTAGAAATGTCCAAGACCAGGTTGGATGGCGCTTGGGATAGTGGAAGGTGTCCCTGCCCATGGCAGGGGGCTGGAACACAGCGTTCCCTTCCAACCCAGACCGTTCTGTGATTCTCTGATTGTTAGAGCAGTGGAAATGAGGGTGTGTTTAGTCGCTGGGGGTTTACTGAGTTGTTGCAAAGAGCTGAGCTGGGGTGTGGTGGCATCACCCTGGCAAAGCCCAGCTGCCCCCGGTGCCCACCAAGGGGTGAGCTCTGCATGCCTGTGTTGCCCTGTGGACACAGCTCATTACTGCAGCAAGTTCATGTTCTGGTCCTTGCTGCCTGCCATGTCACAGTCTCAGGTGGGAAATCCTCTGGAGGGCTTGTGACATCCCACTGAGGATGCCTGCTCCAAGGAGGAGAGCACAAACCTCAACAGACAGGGAGGGGAGGGAGGGGGAAAGGCTCTGGTGAAGGAGCTGGGAAGTCGTGCTCAAACAATGTGCCACCAAAAGTGCCATTTGAGTAAAAAATTGCCACATTGCCAGATTTCCCAACCTCTCTCAGGATACATTTTAACTAGAGGGAAGTGTCTGTTTGGGGGTGAAGATATGTGTTTTTCTGAAGTGACAGGCTTATATTTATGTTTTCTTTATCACTTTATATACTATCCTAAAACGTTAAATGGGTAGCAATAAAAGCCAAGCTCAGAACATGCTCTTTAATTTCCAAAAAAGTCACAGTTCTTTTTGCATATTTTTATCCTGATTCATGATGACAAAAAAAAAATAATCTAAAACTCAGCACATGAAGTTGGCAGAAAAATTCATCTTCAGAGCAGTTACACCAGGCAGAGCTCCAGGCCTTTAACTGTGGGCTCATCACTGGGGTCTCACCACCGGAAAATCAAAGCTGTGATGAGATAAGGAGTTTGAGCAGAGCTGGGTAGATGGTTTGTGAAGCTGAATGCCAAAGCTTTGCTTCAGTGACTGCAAAGTGGGTTTCTTATAAAAGCTCAGGTTCTTTTAAGTTGTCTCCAAATCTAAGGAATTTGCTTGGAAGGCTCAGGACATTGAACTGGTCAGTCCTGTACTCCTTGATTTTAGCAGCAGAGGCGACAGGCACACTTCCAACTCATGGGCAATTTTTAGTCTCAAATTTTCAGTTTCAGAACTTATTTAAGACCAAACTAATTTTTTTCAAAGCCCAGTGTTTCAGCAGATGGAAAACCCAGCTTTCCACCCAGCACTAAGTAAGAGCACACACATCCATTTGTGCTGTCTGGATTAATAAAGTGCCCAAGCCAGGCATGAAGGCCAGATGAGTAAATAAAAAACGACAGTAAATGACAGCCATCAAGCATTCCCATCATTCAGGAGCACCGCCATAATCCATAGTATCGACCCCTCCTGACAACTCAGTCTGTACTGTAATGAAAAAGCTTTGAAATGACCCAACTCCAAAAGGACTTTTCACAACACATCCACGGCGTTAGGGGACTTTTGTCCCTCTGCCTTGGTCAGAGGGGAGAAAGGTGCTGCAGAGAGAGCTGTCAGCTGCCCTTTGGGAAAGTAAAACCAAAGCACGGACTTTCAAATGAGCTGATAAGGAAAAGAAACATCTGCTGGTGTTTGGGGTGATGCTGATTCATCTGCCCTGGCTTCAGAGTGCCTTGATCTCAACAGTCTGGGCACGGAGCAGGGACTTCATAACCAGAGAGGTTACAGCCAGAGCAGAAATCCCTTAATTTTTTTTTGTTTTTTCCCTTTCTTTTGGGTGTGTCCCAGGCGGTGAGACGGACGGGCGCTGGAGCTGCTGGTCGGGCTGGTCCCCGTGCCAGGCGGGGACGTCGCGGCGCAGCCGGCACTGCACCAACCCGGCCCCACAGCACGGGGGGCAGCCCTGTGCCGGGGGGCACCTGCAGAGCAGAGCCTGCTGAAAGCCCACGGGACTCCCCACAGGTGCCTGGGACAGGGGGGTCAATGGGCTGGGCTACAAATACTCCAGGGATTGCCCTCGGGAGAAAGAATTGACCGGTGTTGCGTTTCTGTGCGGGGTGGATTCGCTGGGTAAAACCTGACCTCCCGCTCTGGTGGTTTTGCCCCAGCAGATGGGGTGTGAGCCCCACCTGTGCCCAACATCACTGCTGCAGTGCAGGAGATGGTGGAGAATCCATCCAAAGGAGGTGGCCTTTCTGCCGGGGGACCGTGGGGCTACGGCGTGTCACGGAATAAATTTACTGCAAGTGTTTACATAACTAAGCTTGACTCTCAGGAAGTTGGTCTGTTTTCCTTTGGGAAGCACACGAAAAGCTCATGATCCTTGCGTTTCTATGCAGTTGGTATTGACATATGTACCATGAAACTTTTGTAAGTTGGCACTGTCAGATTTTTAAGTCCAGCATATTGGCCAGGGCTGCATTCGCAGCAGAGCCATATGCTGCTCCGCGTGGAGAAGGCTCCAGCCTAAAGATGCCGAAGCATTGTTGCGAAATGTAAACCCAAACTGATGAGGAATTTTAAATAAATAAATAAAGCAATAAGCAGCGAGGCTCGAACGCAGCCATTCGGCAGAGGATGTTCACACACAAGCAGAGGCTTTTCCTCTGTAAGATCAGTGATGAATTGACTATTAGCACGCAGGCATTTTATCTCCCAGGCACACAGAGCCTGAGAAGATGCTAACAGGCTGCTTGATTTAAGGGGCTTAAAAGAATGTGAGGCGTAAATCTCAGCACAAGAATGCACACGGTATTGAACTGTGTCCAGAGACCACGGCGAGAGCCCGCAGCTCCCTCTCCTTAATGAACTGCCACAAAAACCTGAGAAGGACGGAAGGCAAATGGCACTTCATTTTACTGAGCTTTTCATTGCAAGGGAAGAAGGGGGGAGAAAAAAGCCCTGAGAAGGAATCGGGCATTATGAGCAACAACAGCACCAAAACCTCAAAGCACAAAGCAGCCCTTCTGTAGACATTTGAATGGAAAGAGGGAGTAGAAAGGAATTGTGGTTTAGTGAAAGAAATTGCTCAGGTGCTTGGAAATGCTTGTTTTTCAACTGCGTGTCAGTGGGGATTTACAGGCTGACACTCAGCTGATGTAAATCAGGGTTGCTCCTTCACTGCAGCTGATTTATGGTATAAGAAGATCTGGCCCCATATTTTCTTTCGTGGGCATGTTTGCCAAAGGCCAATTTTTTCACCACTTCTCTTTTGCTTGTAAATGAAACTATGGGCTGAAAACAACAAACCATGTTGTCTCACACCCTGAGATGAATTGTTCCATGAAAAATCCCTTTGCTGAGTGGCAAGGAACTTTGCTACTCCAGATGAAGGAGCTATGCACCCAGAGTGGAATTTGCTCCCCAGGGCTTGAATCTGATGCCTCCCGTGTTAGGAAAATGCAGCAGTGTGAAGCACCCGTGGATCGGTGTGACTTAGACATCCACAGGAATGTGAAATGTGGGATCACAACAGGTTCTCCCACCAGTGGTTTGATCAGTGCTGTCTGGCACTGGGCTGCCAGGTTACGTTGAAACATGAGACAGGGCTCTTACACCAAGGAACATTTGTAAGCAATTCTTACCTTTACATCAACTTCTTAGGACTCAGGAAAATTCCTGCAAGTAAATGAGTATAAAGTCACCTCAGCCAGAAAGCCAAGTATGCTTCTTTTTTGACCAGAGGGAAGAAATTAATGAACAGAAAGATCTGATGCCTTGGAGGCTGGGGAGGGATGGGGCCTGCAGGAAGACAACCTGCATCCTCAGCTTTTAGAGCTGCTCCTAGAAGGATAGATCACAGAAGAACCACAAAAGAAAAGAATAAATCCGAGTGATTAAAGAAACTGCAAAATGCCACCATGAAACATAAATAAAAGCAGAAGAGCTGTGTTTTTCCTGCAGTTGTTCATTCTCATCACTCACCTCACAGCCCAAGGCACTGAGACACAAACCCAAGGGCTTCCCTCAAACGCCAAAGGCAGTGCCCCTCTCCTCCCACTCCAGCCCCCTGCCACCCCCAGGGCTCAAACATCCACAGGCTGGAACTCGGGAGCAGCGAAGCTGAAGTCAAAGGAAAGGAAGAAGCTGCCTGTAAGGTCTGGGGAAAAGAAAAAAAAAAAAAAGAAAAAGAAAAGATTATGAGCAATTACACATTTACAATGGCAGTGGAAGAAGCTAATATATCTCGTGCTGAAGTGGGCAGCATGAGAGTTGTGCAAGATGAGATAAGCAGCAAAAATGTACGTTTCTTAGTTAAACTAAAAGCTTAGAGGGTACAATAAAACACTGCAGTTCCACCCGGGTTTTAATGAATGGATTTTCCCCTCTTGCACACTGCCATACATTTGATATAGTTATTTATCCTATATATTTCTCCTGGCATATTTCCCAGGAGACCTTGTTTATCTCGCTCATAAGTACATGATGGATGTGTGGCGCTTTGGATAAATGGTATCACAATCAGATATTTTTATGGATATAGGCAAACTGGGTTATTAACAAAGGAAGGGCAGAGAGGAACCAGCACGCAGAAGAAAATAGCAAATGATTGATGACAATACACCTGAGGTTGCAAGGTGTAGGCTCCAGATAACCAGCTAACAGGAGAGGAGATAAGGGCAGTGCTTGAGACAGAGCTGTTTTCTACCTCAGGGTCAATGTCACGTCGACTGCCCCAGCGCCTGCGTCCCTCTGAGCCTGTGATTTCAGAGCAGGCAAAACTTCCTCAGCAGGAGCAGCTCAAAAATTATTGCCTTCCTTTTTATACAGTGGAACGCACAGGCGCAGGGAGACACAAAACATTTAATCCCACCAGAAAAACCTGAAACAAAAGAAATTCCAGGTTCTGGCAAATCTGGGGAGGGACTGGCATCTGTAGTGCTGCTCTATCATGCCCAACACAGTAGGCATTACAAATAATTTAAAATACTTGTTCATAATGGTTATAATTACTGTATTCATCTCTAGGCTTTTATTTACAGAAGCAGGGGGTATTAAAATGGACATAAAAGGAAGATAAATCAGAAGCCATGATCTGACCTGAAATCTGGCAGTTGTGTTAGGTGCTCACTGGGCTCTGCAGCTGAGAGCTGTCAGGGTAGAACCAGGAGCTGGAAATCTGGGGACTGTTAAAACCTCTGCATGGACTTTCTTGTGTGGCTTTCAACAAAACACCTCGATCTGGGAGAGAACCTGGGGAGGAACAACTGTATCCATCTGATAGTGGGAGAAACGGGAGCAGGGTAAAGGAATTTAGCAAAGCTGCGGCTACCACAGAGTTTGCAAGTCCCCCGTCACAGCCTGGACCACATTCCAGCCTCCCAGGTAAAGTGTCTGCATGACACAACAGGGAGCAAGTGCATCCAGGCTGGAAAGCCGTCCAGTTTCCCACTCCTGATGGAGACGTTAGGGCTGGCAAGAATCAAGCTGGGAAAGCTGGATGTGACAATTACAACTTACCTGAAATACCCTTTTGGGAGTTTCCGAAGCGGCGTTGACGCGACATCACAGCAGCAACATCTTCAAGCAGGGAGGTGCAAAAAAACCACAGCCTCTCCACGTTCATCTCCTTTTCATTTCTGAAGCAACCTGCTTGTGAAAATACGGGGTGTAGCAGAGCCCGCTGAGACAAGTATCTGAGACAAGCAGAGGAGCAGCACAAGCAGTGCTGCACGCGTGCACAGCTGCCTGCAGCCCTCCCGAGCTCCCACACGTGGGTTATTAATCTAAACTTACACAGAAAGTGCAAGTTAGAAACACCAGTAAAAGGTAGTACCAAAATTTAATGTGAACAAAAATGAAACAATAAAAGCTTCAGCATAGTGTTTTTTATTACCCTCCAGGTTATAATAAATCATTAGTTAGTCGAATCAAAGCACAAAATCACAAGGACAAGATAAAGTTATGTCCTTTATGGGAGGCTTCTAAGCCTACAGGCTGAATATTCAACCACTGCTGAACATACTCTTCAGTTAGACCATCCTGCTGATCTTGATGACTATCAAATCTCTCCTTTCTTCCTCCAAAAGAAACCCCAGATATACAAACTCAGGCACTTCCATCACTTCAAAAAATCTGTGTTTTTCTGATTTGGGAACAACAGTCCCAACTTATGTTGCTACACTTGTTGGCTCTGCTTGCCACAGCAGTGGACAGAGGCACCACTGCTGTGTGTTTAACCAGCTTGATGATCAGGAAAGGTGGTTAAATTTACAAAAGTCACCCAATTCATCTGAGAAGTGTCCTTAATCAGATTTACTTCGATGATTCTCAAGAAGGGCAGGCAATGACACTGCAGGACGTGTCCTCACAGGCACCCATGAACCATGCTCAGGGTCCTCAGCTCCAGAGCTTCCACAGTGCCCCTTCAAAGATCTTTGAGGAATATCATTACTTCACACAAGCACTGACCTCTTTGACCACGACCCAAAAAGGTTCTCCTGGCGAATTCTATCACACAAAAGATATTGCAGTTACACAGTGGAAAAGGGAAAGGTTTTGGGTTGGCAGCTAAATGATGAAGCCCATAATGAGTACAGAGCACCCTTCTTTTACATATGCAATGTGCTCTGCCTTTCTTAGAGCTGTCACAGGAGCCCTGTCGATAAGTGTGGAGGCGGCATGAGGGCTACTGCTAAATGCACGTTCCATTGTTCAGGTGTCAGGGAGCCTGAGCTGTTCTTACAGGAATTGCATTCAGACAACAGCAGTCTGAAAGGAAAGAAACGGGCGAGACCAACCCATCGTCACCAGCTCTGCTGAAAACCCTCGGAGGAGAGTCTGACCTTGCAGATGGGGGAAGACTCACAGCACCCGGGAACAACTTTGTACTGGTGGAATTCATTTTTGGAGCAAAGCTACCGCTGGTTATTTCACAACAGGCCCAGCCAAATATCTTTGCAAAAATCATTAACCACCAGCAAAGCTGTAGGAGGCAGGTCCCTGGAATGATCCAGGCTCAGGCTGGTCATGAAACAGGGCAGAGTGTTTGAAGTTCCTGTGTTGTTAGACCTGGATTGTGATGCACAGCTCCAGGGACAGTTGTAACAGGAAAACCATTGGCTCTTTTCCCAGTGAACTCTCTCCAAGTCAGATGTCCCACCCTGACTGGACCCAGCAGCAGCTGGAATATTGGTTTTCTTGGGATTCAGACTGAGGAACCAAACCTTGTCTGGGGCAAAGGCAGCTACTAAGGGCAGAAGACCTCAGGGGATGTGCAGGCAGCTTTTCCAAAATGTTCCATTTTTCCCAGAGAAGCTGGGTCTGCCCCATCCCTGGAAGTGTTCAAGGTCAGGTTGGGCTTGGAGCAACCTGGGATAGTGGAAGGTGTCCCTGCCCATGGCAGGGGTTGGAACAATACAATAAATTGGGAAACCGGGGCAGTGAGGCACAGTGGCTTTAAATGTCACCTTAGATTCTGTTGTGCTCATTGAGATTTAGACTTTAATATGCTGTATTTTGCTCCACATGACACAGCTGCCTTCACAGAAGCTGTGCATTAGTGCACATTCTGCTGCACGTAAGATCAAAGTGTCTCTTCTTATCTCAAAGGAAACTTCAAAAGCAAGACAGTACAATCTGAAATCATGCAGCTACCAAGTACAGACAGAGATAAAGCTCGTCTCGGTTAGCCCACTGCAATAAAGACAGGGAAATGATAAAATGCTGAGGTCAGTAAGCACGTTCAATCCCATGGGACAACTGTGAGGCATTGTCCAAAGATGTGGTTCCACCCTCCCAGCTCCCATTGTCTTCTGAAATGTTTCTGACTTGGATGCGACCTGCGAGCAGAGTGAGGCCAACTCAGAAAGCCAGTCAGGTGATGTCTTCCCCATCAGTTTGCCAATTTCCCGTCAGCTTTGTGGCAGTTGCTCCTGGGTCCCTCTAGCAAGGAACCGCCTCAGAGTCTGGCCCCGAGCACGAGGAGCCACCACCCTGAGGGGCAGGGTTGTTGCACTGTCGCCTTCGTGTCCTCTGACCCCCTGAACATGGAGACCAGCTGGCCCAGCACCCCCAGTTTCCATTAATAGCAGCATCTGGAAAAAAAAAAAGCAAAGCAAAGCTGGAAAGGACTGTCAGAATAAAGCAGCTCTTTCCATGGGAGGAGCTGTCAGCTTCCATGAATCATATTTGAATGCAAACAGCTCTGCCCCTGTCCACATCACTAACAATATACTGGAGTCATTAACAAGGAATGATTGTTCTAAAGATGTTAATTCTCTGTTCAGCATTTCTGGTGTTTGTTCAGACTACACTTTAGGAGGACACGAAAGGGGGGAAAAAATGTCAATTAGCTTTATATTTGCTTGAAGGATGTTTCTCTCTTTGTCTTAGTCCAAGCCTGCATAAGAAGCACGCCAACTAAACCTGTCTCAGGCACATTTCGAGGTGGTAGGGGCAGTGTTAGCACTTCAGTGAACAACAGCTTGACTCTTCAGCTTTCCCTCCATTGCTTTTCCTATTACACTGATTCTTCTGGACCCTGAGCACGTGGGTGATATAAACTCAAAATCCTGAGAATCATGGAGGCAACATATCAGAGGAGGAAAGGGGAGTGAGAAAGGAAGGTACATGTTGGCACATGGATGGATGTGAGCTGTGGGAGGCTTGGATGTGACTCTGTGTGTGCTAAGCAGACTGCAGTAAGGGACCCCACAGTTCAAGGCTCCATGGACTTTAGAAATACCCACAAAATTCACCCTGTGTTCAGTGAAATCTTGGCTTAAAGTGCACTTCAGCCTGGCTTAGTTAGGACACAGCCATGCAGAATGAGTCCTGGGTAAGGCTGTAAACAAAGCCAGTGATAAATGCAGTGCATCAAATTGTGGGATGGTGCCAGAGCTCTGGGTGCCTGGGATCTGGTATTATTTAGCATCTAAATTAATGAGCTGGAAGAAGTAAACAAAATGATTAAATTCACAGATGATCCTAAACTAGAAGGAGTTAAGAACATCAGTCAGGAGACAGTAGAGACATAAAGTGACCAAGAAGCATTAATAAATGCTTCAAAACAACATAATAAGATTTTAAGATTAAAATGCATGGTAGCACACCTGGGGGTGAACAGTTTGCAGCATGCTGGCTTTATCAAAGGGAAAAACTCAGGAAACAGAGGTGTTGGAGGAGACCTGAGGCTTGCCAGGAATTTCAAACTGGGCTGCCATCCCCGGACACTCCCAGGACAGCTGGGACTGTCTCCGTGGCCCGGGGTCCCTCTCACCTTTCCTCTTGCTGATCTCACAGGCGGTGCCGCTGTAGCCCAGGGGACACAAGCACTCACACTCTGTTCCTGAAAGCAAGCAGAGATGGTGGGAATTAGAGGCTTGCAGTCACATTTCCCTGCAGAGACACCCACTTCTTTTCAGGACGTCGTCTTCTGTGAGGAAGGGACAGCGGATGAAATATCATCATTTTGCTCCAGTGCTGAAGGGATAAAATTGCAATAAAGAGGGGAGCTGTGACCACCCTGTCACCCCTCTTGCTCCCCAGCCATTTGTTCCTGCCCTGCAGCTCAGACTCTGACACACTGGTGCAATTCCACAAGCCAGGGGACCACACAGTCCCCCTGCTCTCCTCCAAAAGAGATCACAGAATCCTGGAATGTTTTGGATGGAAGGGACCTTAAAGACCATCCTGTTCCACCCCCTGCCATGGGCAGGGACACCTTCCACTATCCCAGGTTGCTCCAAGCCCCATCCAACCTGGCCTTGGACACTTCCAGGGATGGGGCAGCCACAGCTTCTCTGGGCACCCTGTGCCAGGGCCTCACCACTCTCACAGGAGGGAATTTCTTCCCAATATCCCACCTAACCCTGCCCTGTGTCAGTGTGAACCCATTCCCCCTTGTCCTGTCCTCCCATTCCTTGTCCCAAGTCCCTCTCCAGCTCTCCTGGAGCCCCTTTAGGCACTGGAAGGGGCTCTAAGGTCTCCCAGAGCTTTCTCTTCTCCAGGCTCAGCAGTGCCAATTCTCTTTGGAGCTGCCTTTGGAGCATCCCTGTGGCTTCCTCTGCACTAGCTCCAGCAGCTCCACGTCCTTTCAATGTTGGGGATCCCAGGGCTGGACACAACACTGCAGGTGGGGGCTCTGGAGAGAGATCTTGGTACAGCTGAGATGGAGCAAACTCAGGAGCACCCTGCAGAGGAGTATCCCAGCTTGCCTTTGCGGCAGAGGAAAAGCCCAACATCCCTGCTCTGGCTGCCCAGGACTGGGGTGTGCATCCCATGGCAGGAACCTGGAGGAGAGTTCCCACTTAAGAGAATAAATGGTCATTTAAAACCTCTGCTTGAGAAGATGCTAAACGAAACACTAACCTGACTCAGCTCCCGAAAAGTTATTTAAACAAGGGTCATCACGAGACCAGTCCTTGAAGTGCTACAATCAAGTAGCTGATACCTGATGTGATTGTTTCTGCATTAGATACAATTTGATGATAACGATTCTCATCAGGACTTTTGCAGATGCAGATTGGAATTAGGCACTTGACAAAATGATCCCTTTGTTAGAAGCTCTCATCACATCATATATCTCTTGTTTAGGCAGAGTGGTTTTCATTTAATTTGATTATTTTTCCCCTTCATTTTTTAAAATCACAGCCTGCTTACAAAGGAGGACAGCTTCTATCAGAAACAGGGGGAGGTGGTGGTGGTGATCACTGTGCTTGGCACTTACATGGTGCTTTTCATCTTCAAAACACTTTTACAAACACTAATTAATGCTGAGACAGTAGTCACTTCTCCAGGAGGATGGAAGCAATCTTTAAAGCAAAGGAGGAGACTTAAAGATGTCAAAGATTTTTTAAAAAATGCATAATTGAGAAGTAACAAATTCTTCCATAAAACTGATACAGATGGTCACTCCCATTAAAAATACACATCCTTTGACTTTATTGTTTTTACTTACCAGGACTCTACAAACAACTACAAAAATAAAGTAATTACCTGATGAAGGAATGACAGGAGAAACTAAAGAGAATACAGTTTCTCTTAAGAGGGTGGAAAAGAGGTGCACAGTCCCTGTACCTCTCAGGAAGGGGATGCCATTCCCATGGCACGGAGCACAGTGACAGGAACTGCTCTCCTGCTGAAACTCATCCAGAGCCCGTCGCAGATTCTCTTTTATTTTGGTTGAATCAGCAAAGTCAGAGGCAGTCACCAGCTCATACAGTGGCTGTGCCTAAAGGGAGGGGAGAAACTGCATTAATTCCCAAGTTTAAGATGAATCTGCGTTTATTCCCAAGTTCAAGACGCTGTGAACATCCCAAGGAACAGCTGGAGAGGGAAATGAAGGTTGTGTGGCACCAGCTCCAGTTCTCCCATTACTGTTTACTTAAACCTGGTGAACAACAAGGCCACAATGCCAGGAATACGTCCAGGGATGCTCCCCTTGGTTTCCAACACCAAAGCAGCTGGAAATGTGTAACAAGATACAAAAGCCAAACTGCTGGTTGACAAAGAGTCTCATTAAATCCTTTCTCATCCATTGTCCCGGTACAGACATTTTTAGAACAGATTTGCTCAATCTTACACTTTCTGAGTGATCTCTTACTCTGATTTAGACAATGTCCCCCAAAACCCATCCACAGGAAGCTCCCCCTCCAGTCAGAGGCACAGCCAGAGGCACCAGTCCCAGGCAGCCACATCAGCACTTCCACCTTCCCCCCTCCTGCATTCCAGGGCTGGCTTCTATCTTTAGGGAGCCCAGAGAAGGGTTTCCACTGCCTTCCAGAAGGGAGAGGATTTGATTTCCATCTGTGGACGGGGTCAGTGAGAGAACACAATGGGGTGCACAACACAGTGAACATCCAGTGGGACCAAGGAGACTTTGGCTCACTCATTTATTTCTCTCCTGAGAACAAGGGAAGGTGAAAGTGGGATGTCAATATTGCCAGCCACCCACTAATGCCAGTGGGATGATATTGCCACGAGTCAGCACAGGATCCATCCCAAATTCCATCCTCACTGCAGAGATGCTGCCACACAGGCCACACACAGAAAGCATGAAAGATCACCCTCCTGCTAGCACAGGCTCAAAATACAAGCACTAAAGAATGTTTCAATAAAAAAAAAGCTCATTTCCTGCTGCTGTACATCCACTGTTCATCAATTATCTGTGATCCATACTTTGCTTTTTGAATTCAGATCATACAAACGAGGAAATACACTAAGAGTGACCTGCCAAGTCCCTTCAGCAGATGATTTATGAACTGATTTGCTTTAGTTTTCCCTAACTAAGCATTCTTGGGCTGACATTTAGTCACACTCCGCTGGTACTTTTGATCTTCAAGCCCCACAGGGATATTGGTATGGAAATGAAGACACCAAATCCAAATTACATCTGCCTGAGGTTTTTCACTGGGCGGCCTGGTCACTGATGCCAGGCAAGACAAAGAATGTTGCAATTCCTTGTGGGAGAATTTTCCGTGCGTGGGACTTGGTGCAGAGGGTTGCACTTCTCTTGTCTCCTGCCCTGAGACCTCCCAGTGCATTTCTGGAAGGCCAATCCACAGCAGGGGCTTGGGAAAGCCACCTCTGCTGCAGCAACTGCCAGATGGGCACTGGCTGTATTCCCAAATTACTGATTTTTGCTTGCTTCGTATTTTTAGAATCCATTTATTTCTTGAGAAGCAAACTGCTTCTACAAATTTAAATATTTTTGCTTAAAATTAAATTTTACAGTGAAAAACAACCATAAATCAACTTCCACCACTACCAGTCCATCCTGTTTAAAAGGATGTTCTCTTGCACCTTTGTATGGTTCACTTATTTTGACATTAAAGATGATGAGGCAGAATTGCTACACACTTCTGCTTGCCTTCTGCATTTCTAAAACTCTTCAGGATCAAAAATCCTTGACTATTCAAAACCTGGCTCCAGTTTTTCAGGTTCAGCTAAGCTGCACAAACATCCAGGCATGCATAATGAACCACTTGACCTCCTGAACCAGAGAGAATGGTTGCTAAATAGTCCCTGGGCCTCACAGAAATTGATAAGCTTCAAGGAAAATAGAAGCCCTTATAAAATATATGCTGCCAGATATAATTTTGGTAAGTTGTACACTGGTGAAACAAGAAATGACATCTGAACAGCCAAGTTAGAAGGGTTAAACCTGTTTACTCTGTGTATTCCAACCATACTCTCTTCCAAGCATCACTTTTGATTTTCTGAACAGTCTTAGAGAAACCACGCTGCACAATAAGGTCTGTTATTCTGGGTTTGTTTTTTCCCTCTAAATCCTGCTTATTTAAACAGAGTTCCCCAAGGTGCTCAGCTAAGTGAGGCTGGCTGAAGTGAGGGATGCAGTACCTTCAGCTTTATGATCTCAGGGTTGTACTGGACAGCATCTCCCCACTCCTGCATCAGCGCCGCCGTGGGCAGCTCCTTGTAGGCCAGTGTGGTGACGTGTTCACTCGCTCCACCGCGGACCAGGGCGATGAAATCTTCCACAAACTGCTTTTTGGAGGTGCTGTCTGCAAAAAGACAGTCGGAAAGTGCCCGGCTCTGCCCGGGTTGTGTCTCTGTGGGCTGCAGCTACCAGCTAACAGCAAAACACCCCTGTACAGGACCCCTCCCACTCAGAGGGCAAAGGAGAAAGGCCACAAGCATTTCACACGTGGTTTCCTACAAAGTCCTGTGCCCTGTGTCCCTCCTTCTCCCTTGCATGAATACCCCATCCTGCATCGCTCCTGCACCCTGTATCTCTCCCCTAAATTCCTTCCCCGTGGTTTTAAACTCGCAGGTCCTTCCACAGGCCAATGCTCCTCACCACCAGGAGCATTCCTTGTTCTCCCCCGTGTATTTCCAGGTGCACCTTCCTCCCGCTGCACACCCCCAGCTCCCCACGTCCCCAGAGGCTCCCACAACACCATCACCTCCCTGTTTTCCCCATCAGGGCTTTTTTGGGTGCAACAAGGGGAGTGCTGGGTAGCCCTGCTGAGAGGTGGGAGATTGGTAACACAGCGCTGGCCAGGTGAGCAATGCTTGATCTGTCCCTGATTTCCTTGGGATGCTGAGCAGATATTTACTCTCTACACAGAAAATCTTGGAAAAAACCCAAACTTTGAGATATCTCTCCCTCTGCTAAGCCTGGCTGGGGTTAGCCAGCAGACTCAAAAGTGGCTGTGAGAGAGTGGGGAAATATTTCAGGCAGGCAAGATCACAAAATCTTCTTTTCACTGTGACAAAGGCTAGAAATTAAATGGCAAAAGTGTTTCATGCTTACCTCCAATCTCTTTGAGAAGGGCTTTACAGCCAGCTGCATTTATTCCAAGACTCACAGAGACTTTAAAAATAGTTGCACCGATATTAAAGCCACTCTGTGTGCATTTCTGGACATCGCTCAGAGAAAAACCTTAAATACACAACAAAAAATTGTAGGGTTTTAATACAACTGTTTGATGGTTTATGTCCATACACACAGAAAATGGGAGTTGGTAAGTATTTTTGCATTGGGGGAAAAAAAATGAGATAAGATGAGGAAGTAATTTTTTTTTTTGTATTTAACAGTATATGAGATGAAATCTCCATGTTTTACAGAACTCTGAAACCAAGTGGAAATGCAAGGTGAATGCTGGAAGAGGAGCCTTTCAGTCACCCACCCAGCTGGGCTGGGTTAAACAGAGCTGCAATGGTGGGAAAACAGTGACTGCCTTTGACCACAGAGTGCCCACAACCATCATCAGGAGCCAGGCTTTTTAAGAGGAATAGATGAAGTAGCTTTTCCTCCTTTTGTCAGCTCACATCTCCAGTTCTCTGCTGCCAGAACAGCCTTAACTTCTTCCTGGAGATTTAGATTGGATATCAGGGAACATTTCTTCACCAAAAGGGTTATCAAGCTCTGGCATAGATTTCCCAGGGCAAGGGTGGAGTCACCAACCCCAGAGGGATTTACAGGACATGTGGATGTGGCACTTGGGGACATGGTTTATTTGACTTGGCAGTGCTGGTTAACAGTTGGACTCCATTATCTTAGAGAGCTTTTCCAACCTAAACAATTCCAAGATTCTATGATCTGGCAGACTGGATTCTGTGTGGGAGCAGTGCAAGTACCAACCACGGGACGCAGTGTGTGATGCCACGTCTGCACAAGAAAACTTCAGTTCCAGCACAGACAGTACAAAGACAGTGATGGATTTGAAGGGAAAAACCTGAATTCTCAGACTGGGCCTCCAAAACCCTGGTGAGAACTTCCAGCCCAGCTCAGCACTGGGGATTGTGTCAAAATGTTGGTACTGCTGCAGGATCCTGATTTAGGTCAGTAGACACTGCCAGGTGGAGCGTTTTGATGCAAGCAATAACACACTTCAGTTCAAACAAACGTGGCTTGTGATGGGCCCACACCAAGAGTTGAGAAATTGGGAAACTGTGTTAGAATTCGAATACCTGAAACCTGAATGTAAATCCTTCCCTCTGAGCTCTGTCTGACTACAGGGTAAGGAACTTCCCACACAGCAGAAGAGCAAACAGACTGAACACAGCAGAGCCCACTAAAAGCCTCTGCAAACAGACAGCAGAGGCAGTTCCTCACTCCCATGCCAATGAATAAATAATCGAGAGTGCAGCTATTGATTAATGTCACACAGCTCACTCTGTCCTACACAACAATCATCATTTTTCACAACAAAGGGAGCCAGAGCCAAAGAGCAAGAGCAATGTCAGGCACAGGAGTCACCCAGCAAATTATTTACTGTTTCCCACATGCTGGAAAAGCTCTCGAGGCTAAAGGTGTTTCGAAACTGCCGTTTGAAAGGCAATGGAAAAAGAACTTGGGTGAAGGTTTTCAAAGCTAACAAAAGTGCTAAGATCCACGATTCTCATTCATCTCAACATCTTGTCACCCTCTAAAATGTGTTGTCTAAAATACTTGCTACAGGGCCCTTCCTTGTGAACTAAATCCAGCCCATGATGCTGAGCATGCTTTGAAAACCTCTTTATTCACTGCCACAGAGCACTTCTATTCCCACATATCCTGCAGGATTTCTGGGAGATTCTGCTGACTCCTTCTTCCCACCGCCTCCCTCTCCTGACCTCAGCCCCCCCTGTGTCCCTGTCTTCCCACCCAAAAGCTGTCCCCAGAGCTCCTTCCCAACCACCAGAAGCACACACCCGCCTTCCGGAGCTCGTCGCTGTTCATGACCAAGGTATATTCATAGATGCCTCCCACGGTGGCCTCTGTGATGTAGTGGGTCCCAAAATCCCTGTAGAGCTCCCGGTACTCCCCGTAGCTGTATTCCGTCGGGAGCTGCCGGAGCCTCTGCAGGAACTCGTAATGCAGCATCAGGGCCCGGGGTTTCAGCTTGTAAACACCAACAGCCAGCTCAGAACGGGCATGAATGAACTTGCTGGACTACAGGAGATGCAGGAGCACAAGAGAATCCAGGAGAAGTGAGGGATGTCATTCCCGTGACCACGTGGGGTTATTTGTGGTGAAACAATTAGCGCTGGTCGGGATTTATCAATTTTACAGCTTGCCACTGGAAACCTTTTAACTTAGCAACAGCAAAACTTTGAGTAGTTAATTTCCTGGAAGTCAAGCCACGATTGGGACACGGGGAAAGGCAGGGTCCAGGCTGTGCTCTGGCACACCCAGGATGCAAGGGCACCTCAGCATCCCACGGGACTGCTCTACCCCTAACAACACTGACTGGCCTTTGTCTCTCGCGAGCTCTCTCCTGGAAAGTTCTGACACCTGAAATCATGATTTACATGTGAAATGGTGACTCTCTGGCTGAGCCAGATTCACAGTGGTATTTCACAGTTATCAAAAGTGAAAGGAAAGAAGAAAACACAAACACTCTCCCACACACACACAAGTATTTATAAATCTCTGTGTAGATATGTGGACATGGATAAATATTATCTCTCCCCTTTCTGGAATAAAAGTCGGGAACAGAAGATGTCTTTCATTATGTTCGAAGGATTTAGGGTTCATTCAGGCACATCAGGGAGGGTTCAGTATAGAACTCAACAGCTTAAGTAATAAAATCAAGACTTAGGATTGGGTTTCTTTATGGATATCTATTGCAAATGCTTCTCATATACCTCTGATCTCGTTGTGGGAAATGCCACTTTGCAGGAAGAAGCTGCAAGTTTAACAGCCACAAGGAATACTCTGCCATTCCTGAGTACACTTTATACTGAAGGGAGACAAAGACTGGTGATATTATTAAACCACCTACATGAGCTACGTTTGTTCATAGCAATAACAGATGAAGAAAACACATGATGGCACACACTAACTCACACTTAATCCCATAAAGCAGTTCTAGGGTTATGGACTCAAGCTGAACAGGCTTCTTGGTTTCAATTTTTAAATTACTTCACTACAGATATTCAAAGGTGGATGCCTGGCAGGACACTGGACAGGCCACGCTCAGAATCAGAGAATATCCACAGCTGGAGGGGACCCACACGGATCACTGAGTCCTCTCAACCAGTTGTGGCTGGTTTCAAAGGTCAGGCAGCCCAGATCCTGGCTGAGAGCTGAATGGAAAAGCTCCTGGGTGCTGCAAAAACAAAGGAAGGCACTGTGCCTGTAGTAAAGACTTGACCAAATGGCAAAATCCAGTCTGGGGAAGGATTTCATTTATCCCGGTGCTGGCTGCTGACCTGATGACGAGCATCACACCAACACACACACACTAACAGAGAACACGTTAGTAGGGAATTAAGTGGAGCAGCGCTTACACTTGAAGAAAATCTTTTCATCCTCTGAATGAACTTCTTGAACCTGTTGTCATTGGAATTGTAACCAAGTTCAAACAATTTTGGTATCTTTATACCGAAGCTGAAGCTTGACTGCGAAGCTTTTGCCTTCAGGACACTGCTTTCATAATTTGAGTAGGAGTCATATTCAGTCATTGTAAATTCATATTTGCCTTTGGTCTAAACAGAAAGGAAAAACAACACGTCTCATTTCCTGCACAGTGATTGTACACCTGAAGCATGGGGAAGGAAAGCAGACACAAATATACTTGTGAATTAATGCTTGCACTTTGAAGATGAAAAGCCTTGTATAATTGCAAAGCACTATTATTATTAACACAGGTACTTCAAGAATGCTTGATTTACAGCAGCAGGAAGGCTCCTATCTCCTCCATACTGCAAGGTCCTCAGGCTTTCACTTAATATGTCAATCTTATGCAAAGAAGGTGAAATCTTGAACACAGGCATCAATTAAAGTACAAATTCTGAAAGGAAAAGGTTTCCTAGTGGGCAGCACTGAAAAATATCATGCCATGTCATCAAAAGCATTAAGGTGAAATAAATAATATTTGAAATAGAGCTTTGATGCACCACAGACAAAAGCTTTCACACAAAGCACATGGTGTGTTCAACATCATAGAGAGCGTGGGGTGTGGTGATGTCCTAGAACAGGTAAAATTCAGTCTGATCCTACTGGGTGTCAAGAATTCTGCGATTTTTTAAATAAAATGATCCAGCAATGAAGCTGTGTGCACTAAATCTGCTGGAATATGTGTACACAGGTTTATCTGCAGACAAATCCGACACGTACCTCTGGTGTAAAGCTTTCTATGTTGTAGGGCTTCCTGAACCTCGTGTCTGTGATGTAATGGGGAGAACATCCCCCAGCATAGTACCTGTGATCAAGAACTAACCCTTCCAAGCTGTTTGTGAAGATATTTAACCTGCAGATGAAGCAGAACAGCAACACATTATGGTACCACCAATCCAGAGGTAAACACCAAATGCCTTGCCTGAGAACGGAAAAAGATTGTTTCATTTGGCCAAGGGCTCTTTGTTTCATCCTCCTTTATTTTGAAACCCCAAAAGAAAGTTTTGCCTCTTTCACTGTCCAACCACCCCAGATGCTGCAGAAGATCCTGACAAACAAGAAAGGAAAAGACAAGAGTCAAATTTTGACACTCGATGAATATAAAGGGCAATTTTCAGCACCCAGCTGTGAATGACACCAGTGTTACTGCCACCAGCACTGGCAGCTTTGTGGCCTTCACTGGAACTCTCCAGGAAGACCAGAACAAACTGGACCAGCCAAACCCCCACCAGGCTGCCCACCATGAGCATCCCCAAATGTTCACAGCGTCCAACAGGACCTTCAAAGACAGGTTTGCCAAGCCATGCCCTCAATCCAAACCAATTTTTAATTCACATTTATTTGTTCTGGTTTATCAGCCAAAATCTTTGCCAGGTTGATCAAGGATCAGTCAAGAGTCATTAGATCAAACTTCACCAAAAAAAGGAAAAAAAGGATAAATTGCTAATAGTCCATGTGTGTCCCTATTAGCATGCCAGGACTCTGCTGGATCTGCCTCTCCTTATTTTGGGGAGAGAGGCTTGCATGATAATGACTCTGAAGCTGTAAAAAAATTAACTCTAATTTTAGAACAATCTGAAAAGAAGGGAAGTCCACTAAAAGCAAATTACTAAGAAATTGTAGCTTCAAAGAGATGAGAAGCATGTTCCTATAATTGTCCAACATTATTTTTAATTTTGATTAAACTCAGAAGTACAAAGCATTAGCAATGACATGTGCAGCAGTCATATCTCCAGAGAATAATGAGAAAATTGTATTTTTTCCTTGCAATATGATTTTTCTTTTCCTTTTTTTTTTAATGTAAAAAGCAATTTTTTCCCCACGGAATAAGAAAAAACCTCTTTCCACACAGTCTGATCTTATAGAAAGTTGTCAAAACCTTAGCCTGTAAAAGCTGAATCAATTCAGACTTAGATTTTAATCCCGACAAAGCTGGAATTTGCTAACATGAAGGTTTAGTCTACTCCACTCACACAAAGCACATAAATTCCACCATCTCTCAATGCCACGGAAGAAATCAAAGAAACGTGAACACCTTCCCCCCACACCAAACCAAGACAAGATGTAAAAATACAAACGCAAAGAATGATGAAATGATTTGGGTTGGGAGAGACCTTTAAAGGCCATCCAGTCCCACTCCTGCCATGGGCAGGGACACCTTCCACTATCCCAGGGTGCTCCAAGCCCTGTCCAACCTGGCCTTGGACACTTCCAGGGATGGGGCAGCCACAGCTTCTCTGGGCAGCCTGTGCCAGGGCCTCACCACCCTCACAGGAGAGAATTTCTTCCTAATATCCCACCTAACCCTGCCCTCTGTCTGTTTGAAGCCATTCCCCCTTGTCCTGGCACTCTGTCCCTTGTCCGTGGTCTCTCTCCATCTGGAAGGCCACAATTAGGTCATCCCGAAGCTTCTCTTCTCCAGGCTGAACAATCCCAATTCTCTCAGCCTTTCCTCATAGCAGAGCTGCTTCATCCCTCTAACCACCTTAGTGACTCTCCTCTGGATTCCCTCCAACAGGTCCATGCCCACCAGACTTTGGATCATGTTCTTGGATCCCACCTCACTCTGGATACAGCAACTGCTCCAGCTCTGCCCCATTCAGTGCTTATGTCTGAAGCCACATCAGATCACGCTTAGCCTTAAGTAAGAAAACACCTCATGAAAGTCACTGACTCACCCTTTTGCCAGGTTCTCTATTCCCCAGTACTGTTCCATCTCCTGGTCACATTTTCTGAACACTTTTTTGCAGTTTTTTTCATCTGACTGGTCCCCACAGTCGTCATCCCCATTGCAGAGCAGCCTCCGTGCAATGCACCTCCCTAGGATGCAAGGGGTAAGTCACTCATGAAACAATTTGTGATCACACTCCCTGACTTGGGAGTCTAGGAGCAAAACAGAAGATTCCTGGAATGAATGGTTCAAACCTAGCTGGAAAAAAATTCTTCTTTATCTGCATGGATCACCAAACTCCATCTGCTCGGTTTCACTCAAAACTTCCATAATCTTAAAATTCCTTGCTCAATTTAGGAAAAAAACATAATTAAAATTATAAAGTGTAAAAATTAAAAAGCATTTAAAAAGTACAAAATAGAAGTGCCTTTTGCTAAATTTTTTTAGTTTTGAGAGAACAAACATGCTGTTTCAGCAGAACTTGTATGTGGTATTCATTTTTTCCCTCTTCCCACGTCCACAATTACAGAGTGCTTCTCAGTCTCACCAAAACACTGGAGGCCAGAGAGCTGAGGCACTTCCCTTTGCCCCATCTCAGGTGCTGAGCTCCTGCTGCTGTCACTTGTGCTACAGATTTTACTGATCTAACCAGGTTATAACTTCCTATTTGGAGATTTTAAAGGTGGACAGATGTAGCAGACTCACTCAAAAATTACTGACACAAACACAACAAAAGCATGGATGGAGCCAGGTCAACTCCTGACATCCCTTCGGCCCAGCAAACTGCTGCAGAAGCAGAAAGTTCAGTGCGGTGGTACCAGAGGTGACACCCGATTTTCTGCTGCTGCAGAAGCAGAAAGTTCAGTGCGGTGGTACCAGAGGTGACACCCGATTTTCTGAGCAGCACCACTTCCCAATCCTCAAATCCTTACCTGTAATTGCACAGACAAACCCATCACATCTCACTCTACTCCTGCAAGGACTGTTTGTGACACAGTCTTCAGCTTCTCTGTCAGAGTAATCACAGGGATCTCCATTGAACTGAGAGGGTTGTTCCAGGCGGGCAAATCTGTACTGTGATGAAATGAAATAAACAATATTGACTCAAGTGTGCAGAAATGGTGAATTTTACGCTCCTCTAGTTAAAAAACAAACTTTGTGTCGTGAAGATCTGATCTAAGAGCACTGTCATATTAAAAGAGAAAAGTGTCAGCACGGAAGTGTGATGCTGGTAATTTGCCTCTTTTCAAAGGTTCCTGATCTGCGACGGTTTTAATTTTACTAAGAAAGGATTGAGGATTGGAAGGGATGAAGGAAAGTTTGCTTTTCTTTGACAGTTTGTTTAAATGAGCCTGACAGTGCAGTGCGGGACTTTGCAGGAGTAAGGAAGGATTCAGTTCCTTCTCCTCTCTTTCAATTAGTGCTGGTAACGACATCCCTTGTTATTTTCTGTCAGTATATTTACTTGCCCCTCTGTATCATTAGGGATTTTTTTCCGCCCACAACACTGCTGTGAAGCAGTCAATTACTCCGTCCAATATGTTAGCCCTCCTTTTTTTCCCCAGCTTCTGAGATTAACTCTTTGATACGAAGCTCCACTCTCCCCAGCTCCCATCACTGGTTGTTTCTGCTTAAGCCTGGGAACAGCTTCTCCAACTCGTTAGCAGAGCTCTCTCCAGCAACAGGGATTTTGCTCTTCATGCTATTGGGATCATTACTTTCATTTGATGGGGCTTCTCGGGTGGAAAATGCTGGCTGGCAGACAAGAAAAAGCATCTTAATCCTGAGAGGCACCGAGTGTCTCCAGGTCCCACAGGGGACCATTAGTGGGGAAGGTGCCTCACAGTGACGCTGGAAGGACTGTTTTGGAAAGAAAGTCCCTGCAAAGCCAGGGCTTACACCTTCTCAGGACAGTGAGGCACCCTGGAAAGCACTGGAATTACTGAGGGTGGTGAGCTGAAGAGCTAAAGCCACCTGAAAGCAGAACCCCACAGTCTCACCTGTACAGGGCTTTCCATGGCAGCTCCCCCCTGCTTGCCCAACCCCACAGACAAAAAAAGACAAGGCTCAGAGGGGGCTTTGTGCCCAGACCACAGACACTCACCCTTTTCTTCTGGCAGGGATCACACTTGCTCCAGGAGGACCAGGGGGAGAGGGCGCAGTCGCGGGGCTCTGGTGGGACGCTGGCGGAGCGGGCGCGCCTGCCCCTGGCCACGCTGTCACTGCTGTCCCTGGGGCTCAGGGGCTCCTCACCACTGTGTGCAACAACACCAGAGCTTCAGGCTGTGAAACTGTGAGCTGCAAGGACCCAGCAACTCGGCCTATGCCTGTGTGAAACTACACACCAAGGAGAACTAACACTCGTCAGGCTTTGCACGCAACCTCCGGATTTCAGTCCTCGTTCTGGTGGCATTGATTCTACTGGCACTGATTCTGTATGAAACCTGACCCACTCTTCAGTGCCAGCACGGGAAACTCAACCCACGGTCTTCACCTCAAGCTGTGCAAGTGGCCAGCAGAGAAACCTGCACCACCGTGGCTCCCTGCTGCCTGTGCTGTGGGCAGCACTGTGGCACCTCGCTGCCGCACACCATGAGCAGCCCCAAGGCCGTGACAAACACCAGTCCCAAGGCAAGGTTTGGCACGCACTCAGCATTTTTGAACACCAGGCTGAAGGGTCTCTTTTTGCTGAGCAGACTATATCTTCCCAAGCTGGTTTAGACTCTATTCTCAGCTCACAACAGTCATTAACTCATTAATCCTTTTCAACCCAGTAATGAACCTGAACCCTAAGTCTGAGCCTTTACTTTTCACCCCAGCCACTATCTCATCCCCTCACGTTACATTTGTCTCCAAGGTTTCCACAAGGCCACAGATAAAATGCTGCCTACTCTTTTGGCAGATTCACTATGTCTGTTTAAATTCTCATCCCAGACAAATGCTTCCTTGTAGCACCTCCTCCAAGTGGGGAGCTTTAGTAAAATGTTGACAATTAGTTTCTTTTCATATCCACTTTGACAAGGAAACTACCACAGTGGTATTCCCAATTCTTCCACCAGGACAAGGAAGAGCATCAGCTGGAGCTTTAAATGTGATTTAGTGCCTGGCATGGGGCTCCCATTACAGCATATTAAAAATCACATGGAATAAAGGCATTACAAAACCTCATCAGCTTGCTGAGGCATGAAATCAGAGCTCAAAGTTCACAGAACAGTGCAAAAATACGGTTAGATTGGAAAGATTACAGACGTAGTTCTCTGAAACAGCAAAATCTATTATGCTCTCAGAGAAAGAAACAGCTCTCAGCCACATTCTCACCATTTCTGCACTCGAGAACAACCCCCCGTGTGCCCAGCCCTGTGGGGCAGCCAGCACGGGAGGAGGCTGCCTGTTCACACAATTCCAAGTCCCAACACGACCGTCGCCTCAAATTCATCACCGGGATTACCTTCCTGAAGGCAGAAACGCCGCCCCACGTTAACTTCAAAACAATGTCTTTCACCACTCACTGCAAACGCAGGACTCACTCACGACAGCAATTAGGGGCTGCACGGCACGGGAACAGCGAGCCTGTGCTGATCCTGATCGCTGACGGTGTCACCCCGTGGACGCGGCCTCAGGAGCGCTCACTCACCCGGCGCCAGGAGCAGCCCGGATGCCAAGCGCGGCGCAGAGCATCAGCACCATCATCATCATCAGCAGCACCGGGATGGGGTGCGCAGCGCCCATCGCTCCGAGCCCCCGCCGGCACCCCCGGCCCGCCCGCTCCTGCGGGCCTGAACACGGCTCAAGCAGAGAAAGACAAATTACCGGGCTGCCTTCCCAGCCTGCAAACAGCAGATGACCAGCACCTGGCAGGCTCTCAAGGTAAACGCGGCCGTTGTGAGCACGCGGCTCTCCCGAGGCGAGCGGGGAGAAAGCAGGGATCTGCCTGGAAGCAATTTACACTTCCATTTGTAATGCTCCTTTCAAGGGACGGGGAAAATGAATATTTCAACAAACGAAACATATTTGAGTCTTGGCAAGAAGGAAGTGATAAGTAAACTCAAGTCGGCTTTCTAGGAATAGAGTGCAAAATCATTTATTTATTGCTGCTTTTCATGTCTGTCTTCCAGCGGAAGGTCAGACACAAGGCATAAGCACTTATTCTCGTGCCTCAGGGAAAGCCTTATCCCTGAGAGTGCCCTTCCGTGTCTCTCACCAGGGCTGGTGCTGCTGGGCCTTGCCACAGAGATTCTCTGCTCCACATACCTGAAACCTCCAGCCCATGAAAGCCAAGGCCTGTCAGGGTAACAAATTAAATGTCTTGGTGTTTTCCAGCTCCTACACTGAGTCCTTCTCTGTCTTAAATGGTCCTAACCCGGCTGGGAACTCACCACAGGCTGATTCCCATCAGTTCAGCTGGGCCTTCGAAGGCAGATCAGAACCTTGCAGAATTTTGCTCTGGTTGCCTGTTGAGCCTTCACATCCTGCTGCTTCTCCCTGCTTGACTCCTGAGACACAACAACCTTTCCATTCATTTTCCTAATTAGTCTTAACCTACAGTGAGCATCTTAGAGGGAGGGAAGTTCTCTGAATCTGTGTTTCCCTGTAGAAAATAAGGAATACCATTGTGTTTTCCCATCCTTCCCCTTGCTGGACAAGCAGAGGTTCTTTGAAGAGACAAAACCTGACTCTGGAATTGTGGCTTTTAGCAGCACAATCTCCCACCGTGGGATAAATCTCCAAGTGCTTCGATGATACAAAGAATAAATACATTTTAATTTGCTCATTATGGGAATGATGGATGTTATATATAAAATTAATCATATTCACTAATACAAAACAATACAAAACAAAACCTCTGTGCTGTTACCTGGCCAAGCGCTACCTTAATGTGCCACAGGTACCTTACAAGTGACATTATTCTGCCTCTGGAGCCACATCTCCGCAAAACAAGCAACTGGCTGAGACTGGTTTGGCAGCCTGATGACAACAATTTAACACAGAGAAGCACATTAACGGAATCCTTGTAGAAATCTGCTCCAAATAAAAGCTTGTGTTTCAGGCAGACCTTTTTTTAACCCAGAGTTACTGAGCCCACAGTGATTAACTCCCCTCCAGACGTGCAGGACAAACTGTTAGAGAAGATGACTTAGGCTGTGCAAAGCTTTGTGTTTGCCTTTTTTGCCTGATTTTTTTCTTTCAAACGACTTTGCCCCAGCCTGAACGCAAGACGTGCCTGTGTGATACAGCCTGCTCAACCTCTGACACAACTGATTCACTTGTTAATCATTTGTCCATGACAAAAAAACCCCCACGAACAGAACAGACCTCTCCATCCACAGGACCTTTGCTGGCCAGGAAATAAAGTACACATCCAATATTTCAACAGCAGCAGAAGATAAACTAAGATTATAAACACAGAGCAGCCTCTAGATTGAACTGCAAACCATCACAGTGATCCCTGCACGTGGAATTCTCAACCTGCTTCTCTCTGCTGCTTTCATTTTGCTGCCTCTCACATCTTAGTGGTGAACATGCAAAAGGAAGTGGTGAATTATCAGAAGTGAGGGTGAAACAGGAGCAGGGACCCAAGAGAGAATTTTCTAAACCTCAACATAGTTTTCAGAGAGAACTGAAAAGCATGAGCAGGTTTTAAACACGTAATTTACAACCTGGTTTAATTAGTCAGGTCTGAAAGATAAAATTTATGACAGCAACCACAGCTCATTTTCTGCATCCTCAGGTCCATGGATCAGTGGGATGTTGCCTCGTAACACCACCTGTGTCCTCTTCCCCATTCCTGCTCCTTCTCCATCGCTGACTGAAGCACCTGTGGATTTCTGAGCTGTCTGTAAGTCCCAAACCAACTCTCAACATCACTGAACAGGTGGGGGTTCATCACAGCTGAAAATTAAGTATCCACCACGAACACCGAGCCTGCAAGCGCAGCTCATCCCCCGCAGAGCTCATAACCCCAACACAAGTTTGTGAGCCCTTGCTCCCTGTAAATAAACCTGACAGAGTTTCACAGAACATGGTGTTTTTTAAAAGGCAGTTTCCTGTTCAAAGAAAAGCTGTGGAGCACGTGAGAGATGAAAGGCCCTCCCTGGGAAAGACCAGATCGGAGCCAGCAAGCAGCTGTTGACAGAATCATCAGTGCACTTTTCCAAAAGTTTCTCCTCTGAGAAAACCGTTTTATTTCCTGCTTCAGAACCCAGAAAACATTTCCTTCCGTGGAAAAACACAACTGGCTCGTTCCAAGGTGAGAGGAGGCTTCCCACAGATTTTAAAGGTTGCAAATCTATGGTAAAATTTACAACCAGGGAAAGTTTTCAGACTTTTACTACGACTGACCCAGTTCCATCACCATTTTTGTTACTAACACAGCCATTTTCTGGTGGCGAGGCTGGTCTCTGAAAGGCCCTGGACATAAACTCACCTTGTTGAGCTTAATTCTCCTCTTCTGGCTTTTGGTTCACTAAAAATAACATCTCATAGTGACTCAGGCCAAACCTGGCACGGGTTCACCTACCCTGAAAGCTCCAAGGTCCTGCGAAGAGGGTGAGGCAGGAGACTGAGCAGGCAAAGAAAGAAAACCCCACCATGCCCCACCCGTGTGTCCACCACCTCTCCACCTCAAGATAACACACACACAAACTCGTTTTCAAACTAGAAACAGCACTCTTAGAAGAAAAAACCCAAGACTCTCATCATTTGTGTATGCCAAATAAACAGTACAAAATTTACAAAACATGGAGCACCTCACAGCATTGTAACTTCTGCTCATTTCAAATACAGCTGGCTTCTGACACTGAGAGCTCTTCTTAGACCTCTAATAACTGTTAAAGAAGACAAAGATGCCACAAAAGGGGTTTTTTTGCAGCTAGCACCTGGCAGTAATTCTTCCTAATCCTTTATTTTCACAAATGTCTGAGGCTGAATGGGCAGAGATTGCTGCCTGTTAACCTGATTTTCTTTCAATCTATTGTGATTTCCTTTCTTTGGTGGTGAGGAGTATTTATAGAAGTGGTGCTACAGGAGCTATGAAATAGGGTTGAAAAGCCAGCAAATAATATCAGATCTTAAAAGATTTTTTTTTAAAAAAACCCCCCCCATTCTGTATCTCAAAGCCCCTTGAATGGGCAACATCTGAGGCTATTCTTCTCATTGAGATTTTTCAGGTGCTGATAAAACATTTTAGGGTGATAGATGAGCCACAGGGCAAACATGTTCATTGAGATAAGACTATTTAAAGCTCTAAAAACTAATAGCTGGAGAGCTGTTTCACTAATAGACCTGATATTTCCTGCCTCCAGTAGGATAATTTTAGAAAGAGACAGGCAGTGTTACAGGTACTCAGGAAATCCTATCAGGATATCTGCCCATATTCCTCCCTGTCATGCTGAAATATGTAATTCAGTTTCCCCACACTTTCAGACAGCAAGCAAAACAAGAAAAAAAGCAAAAACAAACCCACACCTTTATTCTTCCCAATTCCAGTTTTACATCTGATATTTAAAATCAACGAAATAAAGGTTTTTAATGAGCCTGATCCTAAAAAGCAAATCAGTAAGAGAAGACCAATTTGTGGAAGACCTCAGCACAAGGGAGAAATATTCTTAAAAATCATGACTTTTCAGCAGCAACAGCGGGCCCCAGGCAGGAGCAGGGGGGAGTCCCACGCTGGCACAAACAGGAGCAGAACGAGAAGCCAGGAGCTGTGCCTCCATTCCCTGGTGGTCACATGGACCTCCCCTCTGTTCCTTCACCACTCTTTGCATCCCACGTCAGCTTAGAGAGGTAAATGCAGAGAAGGGATTCAAACCTCTGTGGAAAATTGCCAACAGACACCTCCCGTTCATTTCTGTGACAGGATATTCTTCTGACTGAGAACAGCATTTGCCAGAAAAGTAATAAATATGAACCTGACAGGACAGGAGTTCTTCACAAAGCAAAGAAAGAAAAAAGGAAGCAGCGCATGAAAATGTATCTCACAATCCAACAAACAGCCAGAAAGAGGTTACCTTCTCTGCTGCAGCAACTGTCACTGACTAGTGATTAAAGCACATAAAACATTGCCTTTAATCCAACGTGAGGGAGATAAAATTGCGTATTCCCAGTCTATACAAGCAACTGCTTTCCCAGAAGTCACTGACATGGAAAAGAGAGATCTGTCAGCACTCTCACTGCTGTAAAACCACAGGCTGATTCTGCAAACCGCTTGCTAAATAAATTCTCATTACTGCAGGAGATCATGGCCTTAATTAGCATTAGTTAAATTGGGACCATTTCTTGAACTAGTCGTGTCTGAGCTGGGTACTCTCAGATACAATCTAGAGACTCCTAGTGCTTAAGTTACAGCAATATTAATGTGATACAGTAATAAACACAGCACAGTAAGAATACATTTTTTCCCCTTCTGAACAACACAAATACGTAGCCAGGTTGTTCCTTCCCTCCTTGAGATTCCTCACCATTGTCAGATTAGATCTCAGTCTGAATTTTTAAACGGAGTCTACACAGCAACTGTGCAACAGGAGCCAATTTTTCTGATTTTTCAACCGACTTCACCGTGAGGGCACCAGAAGAAGATCAACAAGACCAGGTCTGGCCTGCATTGTAAAAACGCATTTCAGTTTAAATCCACGCTTAGCTGTGTCTTATTTCACTTGCAGCTGATATTTTGTAGCTCACTGAAAAGCAGAGATCAGGTTCTTCCTTGCAAGGACATCTGAAAGCTACAAACAAATCAAAATGCCATTAACACTGGTGTGCTTTCATCACAACACAATAACCTTTATTCTTAGGTGGGACCCAAGTGTTTCAACAATGTCCACTGGCAAAGGCAATGAATGCTTCAGCATGACCTATGTCTGGCGGAGGAGAGAGATGAGACATCAAAAAGTAGAAACACAATAAAATATATGTGCACACACCCACACCTCTCTCTCTTCCTGTACATAAACACGTATTTCTCACCCTTAAATTTTATTGCATTACTCTCGTGGCACAGAATGGTAAAATTCCTTCTCAGCTGAGGGATCCAGTACTTGGTACCTCTGAAAATGAAACATTATTATTTTGCACGTGGCATTGAGGGTTTCACACCAGCAAACCCTACACATTGCCCCAGCCACTGGAAAGGTCCCACTGACACAGAAGGTGGTATCATCACCACGTTGTGCGGGATCAAAGCTTTATTCCCAGTTCTGTGCATATTACTGGAAATTTTGGGGGGGGAGTAGGTGTTCTGCTTTCGAAATTCTCATGTTCAAACGCACATTTTTAATTTCAAATCTTACCTGAATGAAAAACGCGAGCAAAATTGATTTCAGCTTCTCACGCCACAAAGGTACATCAGCTTTGGGAGCATCACACAGCGTGGGCTGACCCTGTGATTTTGCAGGAGGTGATAAAAATACCTATATACTGGTTTGGGATGCTCATCTTAAAACACCCAAAAAGAGGCCAAAAATGTGGAGGCAGCAATTAAAATCAGCAAGTTACGTATTTGCAAGATAAGCAACATTTAGTGTTTAAGATCAGTTATTCCCCAAATTGAGGATTTTCTCCTTTCCCAGGTATTTCCACTGTCAAAAATAAAGGCCATGCCAGACACCAACACTGCAGTGTAAGACTGGCAGAATTATCCCGGAAGAGCAAAAGCTGTGAAACAAACTTACTGGAATGACACCTTTTTAAAATGTTTTTATTCATAACAGTATTACATGGTGTGTTACAGAAATTAATGGAAAATTTCTAAAAATTTGTTGGTTTCTTTTGTTGTTGCTGAATGCGTTATACATAAAGTTAAAAATAATGTGTCCGTATATGTTAACAAATGGTCATTATCTGAGGTAAAGTTAAAGTAGGTTTAGAAATGTACTGCAACAGTCATTTTATCTTTCTCATCTTTATTAAAAAAATAAGTGTCAGAATGCAGAAATAAAAATGAATGAAAACCACGGAGTAAACATTTTTGCAAAGAAGGTGCCCAGTACGTTATTAGATGAAAGGTTTCATCAGACACTTGGATGGCTACGATCTATCAAAATATCTTTTCATGACAGGTAAAGATCAAGAACCTACGGGGATGGTAACAGGATGGCTGGTGGGATTCCCTGGTTTTTAAATTTAAAGTGACGAATTTAGTGCTAGTGAAGGATGAGGGATTAAACAATTGCACAAGCTGGATATTTGAGTTATCTACAATACTGGTACAGTGCAGAGGCCCTCCAGCCCTCTCAACTCAGCATCTCAACCATGACAAGGACGATCATACGACGAGACAATCCAGAATTTGATTTTATTTATGAGCGTTGGTAAAGGTAAGACAAAGGTCTGCGGTGATGGTCCAGCTGTCTCTCAGGAGAGACACCAAAATTCCAGCCTCATTCCCTCGGCACCTATTCGTAAATGACCTGCTTCCTACAAATATGATCCTCTGAGACAGAAATCTCTTCTCTCAACGTTTTACCCCATAACTGGAAATGCACTGATGACACTAAACCTCAAATGTCTGTGACGAACCAAAACTGTCTTTGCGGTTCCATGTGCAGGACAAAACCCAAAAAAAAAAAAAAAGCCACTGAGGAAGAAAGTAGCATCACCGTGCAAATTAGGAAAATATTCTTACAGAAATGTCCTTCAGAAACACTTTTACCTCTGCTTTTAATCCTGAAACACTCCATCCGCCAAGTTTTAAATCATCTTCTCCAGTTAGAAAACTTGATCTTTCTCCAGATGGGAAAATAAGATCTGCCACAAAGCTGTTTGCACATGACTAGGGAATAAGCATCAAATGACCACGAATGGGGGTCAAATTCTCTTCTCTGCAGGTTGGTTAGGTCTATTCACAGCTAATTTCTCATTCACGTACATTCTGCAACGCACATTTATCTAATTTCTCTAATTCAAAATAAAAGAATGGAATCATGTTGTGAGATTTGGTTGCACATACCAACAATTGCCACCCCAGTTATTCTGCCTTCTAAATCATTTTTAGCTTATAATAGAGATGAAAGAAAGCAAAACATTTATAACTCCAGGCCTATTTTAATCATGACAAAAATGTAAATCCTAATGTGTCAATTTAAAAACAAAATCTGCACAATAACCCTAAAAACTGATTAATCATTTGATTTCTTTAACCTTTTTCCCTTTTTCTATTTTTCTTTTTTCTTTTTTTTTTTCTTATTTTTTCTTTTTCTTCTTAGTGTTAAACCACTAAATTCAATATACTGTAACTGCATAGGAACATCAGGAAAACACATTTGACCTGTATAACAATTCTCTGTAGGGCAAAAATATATAGATTCTTTATGAAAATCATGTGCTAAACATATGAACCCAAACACTGCACTTTTTGCTTCATAAATGTAAAAAAAGGAAGTTTTAAATTCTTTTCGTTCTGCGTGTAAACAGTTTGATGACTTCTATGCAGAGGTTCAAAGGAATGTCAATGAGATGTGATCTCTTGTAAGTGGAATATGTCCGTGTGATAACTCTAGACCATAAAATCATGTGTTCCCATTAATTTCACTAGTTGCTGACAAGCTGACTGCTTTTGGCAAATGCACTTGAGCTTCAGCCCATTATCGTAAGCGTGTGAAAAAACATATGTGATGTGAGAACCACAAATTGGGTTTGCCACACCTCCCAAGCACTGCAACTTGCTACCTTCTCTACTGTGTAATGGCATTAGTAAAAGAATTTTCATAACATTTATATTTACAAAAAAACTGGCAATTTTCATTCGAACTCCTTAAAGCCATTTCCCCTTAAACATTTAAAGAGTTTAACAGTAACTTTTTTTTTCAAGTTATAAAATAAAAATCCCATTTGATTTTTCTGATGTACAAAAAGTGATAAAGATGAACAATTTTAATCACAGAATCAGTTTGTTATTCCAAAATCCATGCCGTCCTTGTCCCATTTGTCAAGTCCGCTTCATCCAAACTCCTAAACCAGAAGCATACCAGTATTATTTGGCAAATGATTTTTTTTTTTCATCAAAAATGGCACACAGAGAAGAAAACACTTGTCTGCATAGCATTACAGCAGCAAGATATTGAAGAAATAAAAATATTCCTTTTCTGCACTTTGTTTAGCGTTTCCTAGGAAATACTGACTCTTTTGTCTTTCCTCAGTGGGACTCAATGTCCTTTCTGTACCCACAACATGAGTATTCCAACAGAAAGCAGCATTTCTTCCTCATGATGTGCTAGAACTTAAAGGTCCATTTGGCAACATTTTCAGTCAAGATGGATAAACAACCAAGTTTTATTCTGTGGTTTCAAGTGGGGAATCATTTCCGAAGGAGGCATTTTGCTGTGTAGATCTGTCACTCATACAAAACTACAGAATAAGAAATAAAATTAAAAAAAAAAAAAAAAAAAAAAAGGACACACCAGCAGCATTTTTTTGTTGTTGTTGTTGCTGTTTAAATATGTCTACATAAGGAAAAAAAAGGGTCAGGATCAGCCTGATGTAGATGATGATGAAAAACATGTCACGTGACATAAAAAGTGCTGACTTGTGCCCCAAAGGCTGTTGAATGATAATGCCACTGCTACATACAGACTCTGCTTTTTGCTCAAAAGAAAAAAGAATGTCTAATACTTCATAAATTTCAGACGCTCGTTATTTATATGTGGCATACAGAAGGTAACAAATGTTTAAAAGAAGACCGAGGAGTAAGATTTCCTAGTCTGGGTACCCACCACTTGTGGGGATGGGGTTGGACTCGTGGTATGAGAAGCAGGGAGAGTTTTTGTTTTGTGCTGCCATAGGAATCTGCCATTGGTTGCCAAAGAAAACACATCAGGAACACTCGTAGAGCCAGTCCAGGAGGGCAATCTCTCTCCTTGTCAGACAAAATCAATTGGAAAAAAGCATGAAAGCCAAAGGCCTGCCAGGTTGTTGGGTTTCGTTTGAGTCTTGGAGCACCACAGGCCTGTAACAATGCTATTTCTTAGGTCTGTTAATCTGCGCGTAGAGAGGTTCTGCTTCCTGGGGATAACAAACATAAAATAAGCAGAGATGTCTCCAGACAGCATTTTTAGAACATCTGCTCGAGAACAGCGATACCTTGTGAGTCAAAACCCAAAGGAAGTGTTTGCTTTCTGTGCTGCCTTGAGTGATCATGGCACCCCAGTTGAGTGGTGAATAAAATGGGACTTTATCTCAGAAAACGAATGCTTACTATCAATTCCCTCTCCAGCACTGGCCCAGCACTGATCCTCACTGCTGGGCATGGACATACGAAGAAATTACAGGGTAATTTATAGGCCTGGATGTTTGGAAGTTCAGAGGCCAGGAATAGGGCTGGTGTCCAAGGCTGAGACTTCCCCCCAACCCCAGCAGCACAACAGCAGAACATAACTGTGGGTTTTACACAACTCAGGAGAAAACCACTTGCAAACAGAAACTGCCAGGGAAAGCTGAGCTAATGAAGCTGTGACGGGATTTAAAACAACAACATGAGTTGCCCATGAAGAACGAGGGACGCCAGCCCTGTGCAGTTTGATTAGGAGTCTGTAGAACCATTAGTACACTCATTAAAGCTGGGAGAAAAGCATGTCAATTTGTTAACAGACACTTTCTTGGGAATTTCCTGGATGTGGGAAGGGGGAAAGCTGCTGTGTTCCTCAGCATTGCTTCACAGCTGACACCCTGTGCTTTCTTAATAGTGTGTTCATCTTGGCTGCAGAGGGGAGCAAACCATCCATGGACCCTGGAATCCATCCTACTTCATTTCCAGAAACCAATTTATTAAACTAAGAATGACATCTAAAAAAAGAACAAGACAGGCAGAAAGGCCAATTAATGCCATACTGCATTAACTCTCCACAGCTTGATAAATATTCAAATACCACGCCATGATGTTGAATTTAACCAAGTTAGAATCAACTCGTGTTACAGCAGCATTAGCAGGAGCTGACTTTGAGCAAAAAAACCCTCAGAAGGTTGGCAAATCACTGGGCACTGTGGAGCACAGATGTGTCTGCCAGGGAATGGCACAGGATTTTAATACCTGCTTATAGAAATGATGCTGAGGATGAGGAGAACAGCCCAAAAGTGGATCTTCTAGGGCTGTATGTGCTCTGTGCCCAGGGTGCCTGGCCAGTGCTCCAGGCTCTGCCCCATCCCAGTGTCCTGCCTCACTGTGCAGAAGGCACACAACAAATCCAAAACATGACCTGTTTCCTCCACGCCAAGAAAAGTTGTCTCTTATTCCCTGAAATTGCTATATTGCTGGAGCTTTCACAGACCCTGTCTCCCCACTTCCAGCCTACATGAAGCCCTGAGCACGCTACGAGCATTACGAGAGGGTGAGAGAAATCCTCTGGAATGATTAAACAAGTGCTGCTGAAATTATCCCCAGCAAGAAGCAAATACATTTTGTGACCTTGAAAAACTGAAGGTAATCAAAAGAGATGATGGGAGTAAATAAGTGCATTTCACACACTGTGAGTTAAGACCACCTATGCCAATTTTCACTTGCAGACTTGAAGCTGGCAGAATGATCTATCACAGCTAGTTCAGAGAAAATCTGCGCTAATTAATGTGTGAACCTGACACACACCAGGCCATTCTTCAGGCAGTTGCTGAACCTGAGGTGATGGCAAGGGGAAGTGAAAAGGAAGGAGGAGAAGAAAAAGAGAGGGAGGGAGAACATCCCTTTGGAACAAAAGATGTCAGTTTTTCAAACGCCTTCACGGAAAAAAAAGAGCTTTTCAAAATGTCAAGTCTGCTTGTTAGAGCTGTCCTCAAATATCCTTCAGATATGCAGATGTGCTGAAGTAACAAGTGTCCTAAGCTGCCACTGGACTCCACACCCTTGGAAGAGGAGGAGGAGGAGCTCCTCATCATCACAAACACTTTCAACAACACACGAGGCAGCCTTTACAACCAGAAAATTCTTTGATTCATACCCAACATTTATCTGCACTTGATGTGGCAAAGGCCTGCATTCCTCACTGATTTGAATAATTTCTCTTCCAGCAGACCAGAGCATTTTGCATGAAAAGTGTGCTCTTACTTCTTCCTTTCAGCTTGTTTCTCCCTTCAGATGCCTAAACGAGAAATTAATTGCAGTAATTGCATGCAGTCTTCCTAGTCAAAGGTTTTTGGTCCATGCCTGAGATTTGTTTTCTAACATTATTTTGAGCTAACTCAAGTATGCCTGTAGCCCAACACTGCAAATGGTGTCTGTAAAATATTGATGCTGATATTCAAGAGGGCAAAGAGAGCAGAAGGGGAAAGAAAAGAGGCAAAAGGAGAGGCGAGTGCAGTTGACTTTACAGACAGCTTCTCTCACAGTGACAGGCACTGTTTTGGAGGGTCTTAAAGCAGAAATAACCCCCCTTTTTTTACATACTCCATGCAAAAGCCAGAGGGCATGTTATGAAAAGGCAGGTGAGCATTAACTCTTCTTACAGGATCAGAACCATCTCACCAATGTTCTCTGCTTTCTACTTCTACCACTGCACTAGGAACAGACACAGAGGGAAGGGAAGGAATGAACCGGTCTTTGCCAGAACAAAAAGAGAGGAACAAATAAAATAGCAGACAAAGCTTCTAATTCAACCAAGCCCCTTGAATCTTATGGTGTTTTCCTTGCTGAAACTGGCCCAGAATCACTTCTGAGGTGCTTTCATCAACCCACACGGAGAAACCAAGACAAGGACTGGAAGCACATTTTTTTTCTTTCTTTTTCTGCTGTATTCAAGAAAGACTTCATGTTGCAAATCAGTTTATTCTTCCCATTTTAAGGGGGAACAAGACTGCAGCCAACAGCATTTCTAGTGCAGTCCACCACTGCGTGAGACAACAGGGGCTCTAAGGCTTTTGAATAACATTATGCAAATATTAGAAGTAAATTTGCATCCAATCTAAAGGTATTAACATCCGCTCCCCAGCAGAACTAATCACAGGAGAGCATCTCCTGAAAGACTCGGCACCTTCCTGGGCTTGCAGGGGTGAACTCGCTCACAAAACACAACACAGGGCTGGGCTAGGAAGAACTGTTTTCACCCTGGCAGCCCTTTGATCACTGCAAGGCACCTGCTACGTGCAGGGCTCCAGGCAAGATGTTCTCAAGCGCAGAGGTGAGGCCCGCACAGATTTCTGTGCCCTTTCCAGAGGGTTCTCAGTGCCGGTTTTACTCCTGGCTGGCTGATCAGAAAGGGCAGGCTCAAACGGCAAGAGTTTCATGAAATAAGTGTGCTGGAGAGCCACACAAAATGAGCATCTTGTGCTGGGGATGCAAGTGAAAGGGGGTGGCAGTGTGATGTGTCTTCTCTGGTTTTTTTTGCATGCTGACTCAGGAAAATAGTAAAGTTGGCAAGCGGGGTTCAAATTAAATATCTTTGGTGATAAGACAGGTCATTCCTATTGGCCTATTAACAGAGTTTTTATTTATTATTATTAATTATTAATATTTAGGTATTTTTCTTACAGCCTCTATTAGCAGCACAAATACAGCAATCTCCTAGTTCAGGATTATGACTGGAGAGTGCCTCTGTTTTTACTATAAACCTACCTAGGAATACTTTCTAGTCTCTAATATCCAGTTTAATTATTAGCATTTAAAAAATCTCTGTCATTTAGTATTTAGATGCTATACACCCATAAAATGAAAAAGCACTGACAACTACTCAGAAAGATGAACCTGCTCCATATCTTGGTCCCGATATAAAAATGAACTGCAGCCAAGAAACACTGATTATTTCTGGGCCCCTCTCCCAAAACAGTAGCCACACAATTATTTCCATCTACAGATCTGTCATCTACATATCTTTCCATCTACATATCTGTCAATTCTCCTTCATAACCTTACGACCAGTTTGAAGCAAATTTTTCAGAGGTCTCAAAGATACTAAATTTTCACCAATAAACTTTTAAAATCAGTTGTCAAGCAGAAGACAGGGAACTTTTAAATGACCTCATCACAGAGGAAGCGAGGAGAGCTCGTCCCCAAATTGGATTTCTGGGCTGCATCTCAGCAAGAACACAGCTCCAGACAAGCTACACCCTGTGTTGTCTCTCGTTTAGAGGAAGAAGTTGGAGAAACGGGAGGGTATGAGGCTACCTCAAGTGGGCCTGGTGACACTGGAAGAGGTGAGAAGCCCAGGTATGAGCTGGTCACACGAAAATGGAAAGCTTGAAGGAGATTGCAGCAGCAGAGATGAAGGCAAATCTGTAGGATGGCCCTGTTCACAGAGCAGCCTGAATTTCTCTGCTCGTGTCCCTTCAGATTTCCTGGGAATTAAGATGACAAACAAACAACTGAGCAGGAGACCTGAAATGCCAATTTTAGGATTTCTCTGGAGCAAAGCAGTATCTCCCAAACTGTGATCCCTTTCCAAGGACACAACACTACTTCTCTCAGGTTCCCAGCCCCGCTCAGTGCTGTGTCTTTAGCTTGAGAAAGCCCTAGAGCCCAGAGCAAGAACAGGTCACCCAAAATCATGAATTTCTCTTCGGACTCTACCCAATTCCTATTGAGCCAGGTGAAGGATAGGAACAGGTCCTGCAAATACAGCCCGCAATATTTTGAGCCCACTCAGAGTCCTGGTGCAATAGAAAAGGGGCAGAAGTAAGAGCAGGATGCAGAATCAGCTTGATATGCCCTCCTGAGGCTCACAGGGCTCCCAGATAACCTAATGCTTTATCCAAAAGTTGCTGTGTTCTCTCAACTTCATAAAACCAGCCCAAATAAAGAGTTGTAGCAGTCCATCCTGGAGCTGACTAAGATTTTTAGGAACATTTATCACCAAGAACGGCACTTGCTCAGAGATGGATGATGGCAGCAGGCCACTGAAGTACCACCAAAAGCTGATAGACAAATATTCTAATGAACTGTTGCTCTCCTGACAGTGCTGATGGCATCGTGAAGGGTGTGACATATTTTGAGGGCTCATAATTGTCTGCACACATTTCTCAGAACAACTAAACAATTTTTTCAGGGAGATATGCTCTAGCCACAAATGTTTTGAAGGTTTCCTGAGAATCTCTCATGAATGATTGCCAGTGCAAGTTTTGAACTGGGCAGCATCTCAATAGAGCTGCATTTGTTCCTCTGTTCAAACTTCTTGCTTTAATGCAAAATGTCAATAATAAGAAATGTTTGACACATTTGGTAGGATCACAGCTAGAAACAGTTCTTTCCCTCTCTCCTTTCACCACAGTTACTCCCCACGCAATCTAAAGACAGCAGTAGGGATTAAACATAAATCATCTGAAGATGGCAGTCATCTTATTCAGTGTTCTCCTCACCCCTTCTGGAGAACCACTATCCACCCTCAACACCAAGCCTGAACAAAGGGAAAAGAGCCAAATACAAATTTTGCTATAAACAGCTCGGCAAAGAGTTGCTGTTATTCCACCTGCGGAAGTTTGGCCACTCTGCTTCTTATCTTCAACCACAAAAGGACAAAAATGTAATATATCCGTAAAGCGTCACATTTACCTACTAAGACCTCAGCTATTCCTGGAAGAGTGATTTATAGAACAGCTACTGGTAGGATAAGGGTTTTGAGAGCTGAAGTTGAATTTTGCAAAAGCAAGAGAAGAAAACTAGGAGAAGATAGTAACTAGATGATAATATATAGCATCACAAGGAATCAAGAAACTAAAATGTAGCGGTACCTTGAAAGATCAGGGTACAAAAAAATTAGGCAGGTGAGTATTCTGACTACATCAAGCTAAATGAAGGTATTGCACGGGCAGAGCTGATTGCAGAGATGCTGGGAACAGATACATTTGACATTTCTGCACACACAATACTCTGCCGTGCTCCTGAGAGGTCCATTCAGCCGAGTTGTTACTGCGCTGCTCTTGGGGTAAGAACCAGGTTCTAAAGAGCAAAGTAATCTCCCATCTAAGCCACAAAAGTGGCTTTTATGCAGCCTGTGATTCTTTTGTACAACATGCTTCTCCCCATTAAGTTTCTCTCCAAATGCAGAGCTCAATACACAACTCCATAGTAAGTCCTGAATTGATAATTTTCCATGGAGATTAGACTTCCCGTTGCTCTGATGATACCAGGCTTCAGAATTAGATGGGCTGGCTTTGGGAAGTGGATTTCCTACAGACTGCTGCTGAATGGCTCTGCACACAAGCACAATGATATTCGTGTAACTTCACTGGAGAGAGGCTTGCTTTTTGTTCAGCTTCCTGTTCCTGCCTACAGCTTTTAGGAATTACTGTAATGCGATAATCAGTAACATTATTTAACATTTCCCAGAATATATTTCTGAGAATTATAACTATTTGATGCCAGGCTCTACAGGGATTAACAAAAAAAACCAGAAAAACCATATGCAATCACTGGCAATACTCTTGCAGCTCTGAATTTCAGAATCGCCCTGACTATGATAAACCATAACAAACAAACGCATATGGGATTCCAGAGTGTGGGACACAGATAAAGGTCAAATCCTCTTTCATGACCTAGGAAAGAACTCTTGGAGTGGTCTGAGGCTGGGATAGCTGGTGATGTCAATGTCAGGCAAAGGCACAGCCGGATTATGATGTGGCACCATCCATCTGCAGAAGCAGCTCTCACTGGAGTAAATAATGAATGTTCTTGCTGTAGCAGCTCAGCCCAGCTTGACTTTCTCCTTACATTGTCATGTTTAGACTCAAGGAGACACCAAAGATTAAAGTTACTTTTGCTTCAGCCCCCAAGAGTTGAGCACTGGTGAAGCTAAAGAAGTGGTAAATGCCTTCTCACAGCAACACACATTATTAAGAGTGGATCTCATTGTTTCCAAGTGGATCAAAGCTAAATTACTGTAAGATTTTTTAAAAATCATATTTAAGGCACAAAGTAAACTGACTCCTAATGAAACTATTAATTTTGAACTGAAACTAAACCCAAGATGGGAAAGTCACTGGCAAACCCAGTGCAATTCCTGGACAAAAATGGAAAGGGTTCTCCCGCTGTTACGGATTTACTCCGGGAGCTCTGTGCTGGAGCACAGAAGCCAGATCAGACCATGTATTTGGGCAGTACCAAACGGGAATGGCAGACGGGCAGAAGGTAATGAAACATATTCTTCAAACAGCAACACTAGAGAGAATTTGGATGGAATAACAACGCTCAGCACTCATAAAACTTTGTAGCTTCGCTGTCTTTTTGGCAAAACATATTTACTGTATTGAAACAAATCACAGAACATTCACAGGCAGCCACATTTCCTACGTGTTCTGTAACACAAAAGATGAAAAGATCATCTTTCCCGTCTGTCTGGATTTAAATGACTTACATTGATGAATAATTTTTAAAACATCAGTATGCCAATGGTAATATGAATGATGGTAATTTTCAGATGTTTTTAATTTGCAGTTGGCGATAAAAATACACAAACCCATTTCAATATTTTTTACATGCAGATAATAAACGTGCTTCTTCTACTGATTATCACATTGATTTAGGGTAGAAACATTCATGTATCATTACATAATTTTATTTAATGATTGTTATGTCTATGGGTAAGATGTCTTGTTCCATTTAATATGTTACATCTGACTGAAGGCCGGGGTGGATTTGATAACAAAGATGCTCTGCCTAATACGTTGTTAGTAATGGCTCAGTTTCCCTATTTGCCCTTAGAATTTGAACACAAAGTAAAATAAATCTACATTTCTTTAAAGCATGCAGGCAGCTGAAACACACATATCTGCATAAGCTGCAACACTCAGTGAATGGCAAAAGCCATGCAAACCACCAAGCACGAGGAATACACTGTGGAGGATGGAGAGGTAAAACGGAAGATATGAAAAGGAAAAAGTAAACCATGCATCCATGAAAGCAATGGCAGGCACTGGTGGAAGAGTAAGTGAACACCTCGAGGTGTAGAGAAAAAAAGGACAGATACCTACCCCAACCTGTGCTATCTAGCTACCGACCTGTGGACTTATAGTATCACCAGTTGGCTCACCAAAGGGATCACTGTTGGAGGAGGCCTGAGACCCATCAGGCTAGAATACAAGAACATAACACCTTTTTTTCTCAACAATAGAAAGTGAAAAGTCAACACGAGGTTATTTTCATGCTGTGGGCATAACAAGTACATCCTATCTCATGAAAACCAGAGTGAGACCTGGCCGCTGATCCGCTCTCGAAAGCCACAGTGGTTTCCTACAGCTGGTGCAGGCAGAAAAGGACCTCACCAGTTCCTGCTGGAGCCCAGGCAGGAGCTGCCACAGGCCTCAGAAGGTACTGGATCAGGCCAGCCAGAACTGCAAAAGGCCCTGAATGCCAGTGAAACCACGGGAATCAGAAAGAGTCCAAGCTTGTGTTATTTTGCACCTTTCGGTCCTTTTGTTGTACCAACCCCTCTTGCCCTCGGCTCACTCGGGCTCTTACCTCCCTCAGACTCCCTGTGATTTACGGTCATTGCTTGGATAACATTTCTTGCTTTGGTCCATAAAGGCAAAGAAGTCACATACTGAGGGGCCAGAACATTGAGGAATGTAGCTAGGCAAGCAACTGGGATGCAAGAATGTGCAAGACAACATCAACCATCATCTTTTAACACACAAACTCTCACATCTTCCTCTGCAGCCTCAGGATGTTTATTGTTTTACCTCAGACTTCCTCACCATGAGTAAGTGAATGCTGGTGTGCTAAAAAGGACACTGGATACAGCTAACAAATATAACCTTACATATGAACTCTGAATTTGTTTGGTTCTTGTATGCAATGTTAGTGCATATCAGCAGAAATGTTGTGCTATCAGCTGTCAAACCCAAAGCAGGACATGAATTCTGTCTGCAGCTCCCCTGTAAGTACCACCCAGCCCCACTGGAATAGTTACTTCTGGCACTACAAAACAACGTTTAATTAGCTGCTCTCTTTTCTAGCTAACAGAAGACAATAAAGGTTTAGAAACCTTGTTGCTACTCACAGCCTCTGGCTCCTCACTTTTGCTTGGGCTTTCAAACCCCTCTTCAAAGAGGTCGTCTGCAGCAGGATCACTCGTATGAGATGCTGATGATTTTGATGGAGAACTCTGTCTGGGTGCAGGGGTTGGAGCTAAACAAGGATCAAGGTAACAGCAACAGGATACAGTCTGTTAATTTCTTCAAAAAGACACAGCAGCACAAAATTTGCTCATGCTTTTACAGCCCTCAACTTTTACTACCCCCGAGAATGATTTTCTGACAAGGAGCTGTATGAGATAAATTCAAAGACAGAAGTCATTATCCATTCCATGTGTTTGATTTCATCTGGCAACTTCCAAATTAAGTTTGGCTGCATCTGGCCTACGTCTTTATGTACCTGGGAGACACCACTACACTACATTAGGAATGTGTGAGTTGTCTGCCCCATGGGGTCTGACTGACCCCTCGTAGATGTGTCTCATGAATTCCTCTTTTCAGCAATATGCAAAATCCCCCCTCTCCATGCTACAAACACTATAAACTTATTTTACAGCTCTAAAATGAATTTTCTCACATGCCCAATACATCAAGCTATTAAAATAAATACCCATCCCCTAATTTCTGCAAAGGATGGATGGGACATAAGTGAAACCAGTTGTGAGGTTGAATGTCATGGGCATTTGCCAACCAGCTTGCATGTCCCCACCACAGAACATATATTAGATTATTTATTAGAAATTAAATTTTAGACTGCAGCTATCTGGGCTGATCATTTCAGTGGTCTCTGAAATTCCCTTCTGATACTTTCCTTTATAGCTGGAACACATTTAATAAGCTAGACCATGCATGAAGATAAGTTTCATGCATGGTAAGTAAGGCCATGCATTCCCAGTAAGTATCTGTGTTGGAATGTCTGAAAAAAGAGAAAGAAGGTCTTTGAGGAGCAGTCACATCCCAGGAAAGGGATGGCTGAAAGCACATAAATACTCACGGGAATTTGTCGATGGTGTCGTGGAAGTCACAGGAGTCAAATTTAACTGAGAGATGTCAAAGTCATCACAATCATCTGCTTCCTGTGCCATCCCAACTTTGTTAAAGTAACTTGAGAAGGCCTCTGAGGTACAACTGAGGGAAGGCTGATCTGGTTTTCTTGATGGCACTGGTGGAGGCTGAGCCATCTGGAAATCTTTAAACATTTCTTTTCCCGTTTTCTGTCTGGGCCTGTCTGTCTGTGGACTCGATCTGTTGGAATCACTCGTGGGTGGAACAGTAGCTATAGGAGCAATGGTACCTTGAAACATGGCTGCTTGTAAAGGCAAAACAGTTTGTGTTGGCATGAAGGCAGCTGGTTGGAACTGGCCAGCCACGGATGGCCACGGCTGCTGGGTGGGAGGGAAAATCCCGGGCTGGCCCCACGCGATGGGCTGCCCTCCCTGCATCACCTGAGCAACTGGAGGCTGAGCACCCATGGCCAACTGCTGTTGAACAAGTGGTTGCTGTCCCCAGAACGAGGGCAGAACAGCTCCCATGGCAACATAACCTTCGGAGAATGAAGAGAGCAGGGGGTTGGGGGAGGGGGGGGAGAAAACCAGATGAAAGATTTTAGCGCCGCTGTCACGAGCACGCAGAGAAAGCTGCACAATAAATCAGAAACGTGCAGAGCTGCACCAGTGAGCCCAGAGCTTCAGCACACTTGCAAAGAAAACTGAAGACAGGGCTGAATTCACGTCACTGAGCAATACTCTTTTATAGAACCACAGGCTGGTGGACTCCAACAAGCAAAGCAAGCGTCTCAAACTGCATAATACTAATACTAATACTATTAATAAAAACCCCAACCAGATGATTTCAGATTAAAAACCCTCACACTTGGTTATTACCCAATTACTTGAGAACATCAAAAAGATCTTGAGCTTCTACTGCACTAAATATCTATTAACAACAAACTACTTCAGGTATTAGGCTAACATAACCCCCTGTAGTTGAGAAGGAAATTAAAGATTGAAACCAAAATTGCAATTTCTTCATGTGAGAAGTGAAGCCTCCTTTCAAGCTACTAAGAGTTTGTGTAGAAATTATATATCAGGTGCTTTTAAATCTACAACAACAACAAAATACTCTGAAACTAAAACTACTGTAAAAAATTTTACAAATTAAGCCACCTAATAAAATTATGTTCCTCTGATAGAATTACTGTGCTTTATAAATACATTGTTTCACATTTAAATACACAAATTACCACTAATACTTTGCATAATGTAACTTCTCTTTCAATTTTAATACTACCATAGGTTTAAAACTCTTGTTTCTAACTTGAGTGTTTCCTGAGTCCTCCTGTACCTTTTCCTCTTTGCCTTATTCCTAGGCTGTTTGTAATCATAAATGTAAGGGTAGCTGCTATATTGTAAAGGGAAAAGCCCAAAACTCAATAAAATTAAAAAATAAGAAACTGAACTTCGAAAGACCCAGTCCCTGAGTGATGAAAGGAACAGTAGCTCAGACACATTTCTGTTCCAAGGGAGGTCCCGGATGGATTCTCCAGATGTCCTTTGATCTCGCCCCTGCTGTAACCCCATCCTAGCAGTGAAGGTTCCCATCTGACATTATCCCAAACACTGCACTGCCACTGTAACCTTTCTGGGATGCAGTGGCTAATCTGATGCCGTCAGAGGAGTTAACCAATTAGAAACCAAATAGTCACTGTTGAGTGATGCAAGGCACTCCTCCTCCTCCTCCTCCTTTCTTTTCCTAAGTGGAGCTGAGAGCCCAGGGAGAGATCAGCAGTTGAACCACAGTGCCTGTGCAGAATTCACCCAGCTTTTGAATTCTGAGCACTTTGAGGAACACAGGGAAGTCTAAAGGACATCCCAGGATTTGGCAAAGTGGAATACCTTTGAAGTGCAATCAAATTCTTTCTGTCTCAGCCTCTATTTATGGGAGACAGCAGAGGATACTCATCGCTACCACAGAAAACCCAAAGCTAAACCAAATGCTTTTTTCTCTCTTGCTACTGCACCTGGAAGGTCTGTTATCCAGATGGCTGAACTATGCTTGAACTGACAGTGACTTTTTTGGCTTTTGCCTTTAAAAATGTAGGCAAATTCAAATCAATGTACTCCCTCCTTGTTAAAGACTTGCTTTGCCTTGCCCTGAAGCACTGACCTCAAAAGCCTTCCCCACTTCCACTGTGCTAAAGTAATGCCCTGGGTGCTGAAATGCAAACCAGAGCTGGGAACTGACCACCAGATCTGAGTCAAGCCTGTAATTCCAGCACATCTCTTACCTGAGGGTACGGCAGCAGTGCTGAAAGGTACAGAACCAAACATGTCTGTACTAGCAGGAAGTGACTGGGATGAAGATGGGATAAAGGCATCACCTGGAGTAGCAGGAGTCTGCAGGAAGACAGGGACAAAACAGGAGGGTGACATTTCAGCTGCAGGCTTCTGCTGCACATTGTTGTCACATCATCCCTAACTCTAAAATTCCAGGTTTGGAGTAAAGAAAGAGAGAGAAGAAAGAATAGAAAGATGCAGAAGGGAAGAAGCAATAGAAATAAAAGTATTAGAATTTGCTGGGGATGGGAGAAGGAGAAAGAAAAAGAAAAATGTCCTGTGAGAGGAAAGAAGTCAAAATGAAATTTGCCTGGAATACATCACATGCAAAATACTGAAATAATTTCTTTCTCCAGAACATACAGGCTTGTGATTCTAGATGTTAGGTGACAACCAGGAGAGGCAGTGACCAAGGCATGAACTTTAGAAGCAGTTAAGATAAATGAAGTACCTGCAGAATTTATGGAAAAGTGCAAAATATTGCTTCTAATTAACCAAGAGGATCAGAACCGTAGATCTACATTAAAGAAGAAGCCACATCCAATTGAGTAAGCTGAGGATCAGCAGACAGGGCTTTGAACATCTAGTCCCACATATGCTGCAGGATTCCTTGGAGATTTGAGGCTCCTGAATTCACAGTACCTGAATTTTCCCAGTGTATTCACAGTACCTACAGCTTAATGCAAGGCTCAGAAGCTTCACAGGAAAATTATTATTTTGACATTTTATGACGCAGAAAAGCATGTTGAGAACATTTTCTTTGCCCTGAAAACACATCCAGCCCTGTCCCTCTCTCTCTTTATTGTTCTGCCTTCCCTCCTCTAACAGGAATTCTGGGATCTGAGGCTGGTGGATCCAGAGACAGGAAGTATATGGCTGTAACTGGATCTTCTGCAGTGCAGTGAAGCACATCTCTCTGATAAACACTGGGGCAGCAGATCTGCAGCTCAGGCTGCACCTTATGTCATACCTGACCCTAGAGGAGAAAAACAAAAATCAAAGGTATTTTGGCACAGTCGTGAAGCAGGGACTCCATGTTCAATCTGCTTCACTTTTATTTTCTTGCAGCCTAAAAGTTATTTTAAAATCTTCCCCACTGGAATGGCTGAGGACATGAATTGTGAATGTGCTCAACAGATGTGCTGAAAATAGCATGTGAAAAAAACCACCGTGCAGTTTCCCCGGGTACTCACTGGGGGAGAGGTTACATCAGGAGGAGTGGACATGTCCCCGAAAAGCTCTAGTTGGGTAACAGCCTGTAAAGAGAAGAAAAAAAAATAGAATTCCATTTATCTTTTGAGGGGAAGAAACTGTGAGTTAAGTTGTTACAACTTGGAAGGTTATCTGGCAACAGCAAACAATGTAAATCTCCCCAAAGTCTTGTAGGCTTCAACTGTGAAGTCCCACATGGAGGAAGCACACAGGTACAAGGTGTGGGATTTTGATATTGCTGATGGACCCAGATAGCCTACAGCTGACTCTATAAAACAACTCCGTAGGGAACTCTCCAAAATAAAATTAAAAAAAAAGAAAGAATAAAACATGAAACAATTATCCAGAACAGGACTGAATGCATTACTGCTCTGCCTTTAACATCAGTGAGCACCACGCACGATTTATGGCCAGTCCTTTCCCCTGGCTCCTTTTCCAAGTCCCCATTCCAAGGTCTTAAGACATGGCAGCAGCACGTGGAGTGCCAGCAGGATGTAGAAAGAGAGGGCTTTTAAAGTGCTGCCTGATTTCCCCTTGCCCATGGGACAGGGGTGACCTGGATAAGTGGACGTGAAGGAGGATGCACAACTGGGTTATTGCAAGTTTGTAGCTCTACATTTACTTCATGTGAGAAATATTTTCTCAGGACGTCCTTCAGTGGGAGCTCGAAACAGGTCACCCATACAGGCCTGGCTAACTGGACCAGAAGAGAAAACACACTCTATTACAAGCAACTTGAGTGGCTGCATAATCAAAGCTCCTTCACATGTTCTCAAGTAAAATCACTCCCTTCCACCCACCTGCAAATCATTTCAGCTGGAGTTCAGGGATGTTAAAGATCCCTCAGAGCTCTGCAGGAAACCTAAACCACATCTACCATCCTTATCAGGGTGGCTGTACTGGAAAGCTTGGATGGGAACTCAGAGCTACTCCTTCTCCATTTCCTTTTTTACTGGTTTTCCCTGTATCAAACCCAAGCACACCCACACACGTGGGAAGCCACCACTCTCATTATGAACAAGATTTAATGCAAACCTTAATTTAGCTGACTGAATCTCCTCCCAAGCTTAGGCACGTAAACCTCGAACCCTCCTAGCACGTATTTGGTTTGACACTCAGTTGAGTCCTGTCCTGCAAAGGCTTCCCCTGAGTGCTCTGAATTAACCAAACTGGCTGGGCGGGCTTTACAATCTACCAAAGGACCAAGATCACCCCAAGAATTCTTCCTGCCCTCAACCTTCCATTATACATGATCCCTTAAGAAATAAGACTAGACATATCAAAACTTTATGCATTTTTTCAATCCAGTCTCTACTCCCACACATAACAGCAACACTACAGTCACTTAAATACGGAATTTGTCCAAGCAGCTCGGATGATTCTCAGCTTCATGTGCCCAGGGATGGATTATCTCACATTTCCTCACATCATGACTTATATTTTAATATATCACATTGCTTTAGTGCTATGACAATGCCTTTTTTTCTTATGGGCTTATATATCCCTGTAAGTATCTGCATGGAAATGGAGATGGAAAAAAGAGGAAAATCCACATTTTCTTCAGGGTACACCAATTCTGTGCTCTGTACTAAAATGCTGCCAGGAGTAGCTTCTGCAAAAAAATAAACCAACCAAGAAACCCAGCCTAAGCCACTCCTACAGTGTGCACAAACACACTGGGCAAGGGTTGTTAAAATGCCCAGGAAAGTGGGAATAATGACAACAGCAGCACTCCTTTGGAAATCACTTCAAGGCTCCTGTAGGCACTACTGACTCAAGAGATGTCAGGTGACCCTGAAACACTCCAAGAGCCACTTTCTTCTCATCTCTCCAGATTGCTTGTTTAGCAGCACTCCAAACCTGTCCTTTCACTGCCCCACTAGTGAATTATTCACTGTTTGCTCCTCGCTGGCTTGCTCAGGAACACCTGTGTCCTTTCCAGGAGACCAGGAGCAAAAGCTCTCCTGTGCTTCCATCCCACGGGAGGGAGCAGATGAGCAGAGAGGATGTGAAAGGGCAGGATTCACACAGTTGTGTGCAAAGTTATACATTTTTTTGTGGAAAAAATATTATGTGTTTTGCACGAATACTGAAAATTGATAGTTGGTATACTTTTGAACTCAGGATTGTATGTCATGCATTTGAAAGGTGGTAGCTCAGATCCCTGGGCCTCCATACTCCTGGATAATGGGAATAGCAATACTTTTCAGAGTGCTCCAAGGTGATGGATCTTTGGAATGTCTTCACAGATATAATTCTGTTAAAGCTCTGCAGACAGATTTCTAAACAGGCAGCTGGAGAGAGTGATAGGAAAGCCAACATCACTTTGTTACAATAAACCCTCGGTCACAATATTCCCCAGGAAAAAGAAATATATTTACAGGTGAATTACTTTTTACAGAATAGCAACCTCATATGCAACAGTAGCTACAGAACTACATCAGAGGATGGAAACAGAAATTTAGCAGGAACACAACACCTTCATTTTCTGACTAGAGGCAGCTTTAAACAGCAACACTTGGAGGTGGATTTTAAAGTCCCAAATGGTTCAGAAATCTTTTTTCTACAGCTCAGTTCTCAGCCTGAACAATGAATGCATCTTCTCTGACACAGAGCTACCTTAACCCACTTGCAGCACCTGAGATTCTGGACACCAAACACTTATCTTTTATTTCTGTGATTTCACTGTCACTACAGAGCTGATTTCAGCCATTATGCTTCACTAAGATTATTCACATCTGATATTAGCTACGTTTCAGCGAAGTTAATCCCAAGATGAACATTTTCCAATTGCACCATTCCTACAGATGATTTCATCTATATTTCCTTAAAATATTTTTTAGTGTCACAACCTTACCTGAGTGACTGAAACAAGATTTTCATCAATGTCCAGCAATAAGTTTCCATTCTGCAGCTGTAAAGCATGATTTATGAAATGAGATGAATGATTTATGAAAATGACATGAATTTCTGAGCATGAAAATGATAACCTCCATAATTATTGACTTCAGCATTGATATGAAAACCCTTTCCATCTTGCTGTGAGCACAGATATGAAATCAGGCAGTCAAAACAGTGAGTTTGAATGCTGCTGGGATGTAGGGCAAACACACACTTCATTTGTGCTAAATCTCATCTTCTGGTGTATAAAGCAATTTTACCACTTGTGACGTGCCTATTTATTTTCCCAAATATTTATTAATTCAGCAATAAGCATACCCAGTGAGCTCTGATCCTGCTTACATTAATGGAGCTTTTCACTGGCTTGGTGAAAGAAGGGATTTAACATCCTCAGGGAAAAAAGAATAATTGAGTTTTGGACAACAAAAGCTCTAAAGCCAAGTAGATTCAGAAAAACCCACAACTTTCTCTTAACTAGGAGAACTATAACATCAATGTAAACATAATTAAGATAAATATTTTCTTTCTATAGCAATTTTTAAAATTACACAAGTCAGTTCAGGTTATATTTAAATCTACAGTTTGTGTGAATGTAAACACACATGGGAGTACACTGCCCTCACATCCATACATATCTATATCCATCCACACATTTAGCACAAATTATCACTTCAGTTTCTTCAGAATGCTAAATTTCAGGTAACATTTATGGTAGTGTCGGAGACTTTAATTCTGCAGAGACAAACAACATCAAGCTGTTGAAAATCAAACCTCAGACGACTGAGAAGCTTCATACAAGTTACCAGCCAGCAACTCCATGTCACTTAAAAATCTCACAAAGAGCCTAGAATGCTGTTTTCCCCACCACCATCTCATCACAGAGCTGAAGAAAAGAGGGAAAAAAAAGACTGGGAAAAGGCAAAGCCAAAGAAATAAAGTAATTGTGCAGAACCAGGAATGGATGCACTCCTGCACCCTCTTGGAGCTGACCCTGTGCTCCCCCGGCCCCAGGTGAGGAAAGTGTGAAAAAAGCTGTGTCCATCTACTCAAAGAACTCCACTTTGAAAATGCTCTTTAAACAAAAGCAGAAGGGTTTACACCTTCAGGAGGGCCCAGTTGTGGCCAGGAGTCCACCGCTTTTTGCTCTGACAGCCCCCTCCTTTGCTCCCCATCCTCCAGCAGCAGGGACACAACTCCAGTGGCTCCGTGAGAGCAGCTGAAGGACAAACCACGTCCCAGGACAGAGGGAACACGTGTGCAGTGCTCAGTGGACCACCAGAAATCCCCGCCTGTGCTGCAGCAGGACCTGGCAGGAAACATTTGCCCAGCATGTCATGGTGCATCCCCAAGTGCCCAATTGCCACGTAGCACTCGAGCTGCATCCACCGTTAGCTCGTGCTTGGCACCAAACACCAGTGAGCAGACACTTCCTAAGGGTGAAACATCCCTGTCTGCTGGAGCATGGGACAGCCCTGCAGGGCCACAAATTTGCCCTTTTGAGCCTTCCTCTGGTTCAGCTTTCCAACGCAAAGAGCTCAACCTTCCCAGTGAAAGTCAACAACCCTCTCCGTCCTTCCCCAGACAGAAGCCTGGAGAGATGCTCCAGCTCTTGACCTTTCTCCATACGTGGATTCCTCCACAGAGTGGTGTAAAAGCCTGTTTCAACTATTCAGAAAGGCATGGTGTTGAACGTGAGACACCCCTCCAGCTCAGTCAGCCAGGAGCACGCCGGTCCCTGGCGAGCGGCCGCGCAGAGCGGGGTGGAGGAAGGACTATTAATCCTGGTATCCTGCTGACAGTAAGCCTGTAATGAAAGCTCCATCTTCCTACACAGGGCGTGTGAGACGTCCCGTGAATCTTTCAAACACAGAATATGTAAGTCTGGCTCCTTGAAGCAGCAGAAAGCTTTTTAAACCACTCCAAGCCAGCAGCAGAATTCCTCGTGACACTCCTCACTATTCACGAAACTCATCATCCAAGAGGTGGAGAAAACTCCAGAGTGCAACGACAATCACAGAATCACGGAATGTCCTGAGCTGGAAGGCACCCACAAGGATAAGAGACAAGCAAACTGCAGCTTTCATAAACCTCATAAAACCGATCCACTTCCACTACAGCCTTCCCTCTGATCACCAAGTCCTCTGAAAAACATCTTTCCTAAGCAATGTAAAAGTTCAGATTTTAAAAGGGAAATCCAAACCAGGGCTCTTGTGCTCACAGGAGTGTGCAGCACCTTCTTCTTTCACTCCTAAATGCAATCAAGACAGAATATTCAACTTCTGCTACTCAGTCTGTTTTTCACCAGCAGCAAGGGATCTACACTGACATATGGCATGACAAAACCTGCTTAATATTGCTACACTTTTGCAAGCAAGATGATAAAAGTAGCATCTTACAAAACGTGGTTTTGTAATCTCAGAGAAGGGAGTGAAGATGGTGCTTAAAAAGCATGAAAAAAATACATGGTAATTAACTTGTACTCTGCTACAGAGCTCAGCAAGAAAAAAAGAGTATGAAGGATACTAAATATAGCAAATAACCAGCAATTAGTAATTAACCTTTGAGCTGGGTATTAGCTATTCAACTCTTTTAAGACAGCAGAGGGATTTAAACTTGGTTCCCTTGGTTTTTCAGGGTGAGTGCTGTACCACTCAGACAAAAGAGGAGTCACCCAACCCCACAGCCTCTCTGCATCTTCAATTCCCTTTTTCTAAAATGGATTTTACACTGGATCTAATGACAAGTCAAATGGTTGGTCAAACTAAAGATTTTCTATCTTAATTTAGATGAACGTGTAAATATTTTGGCTATGACAAACAATTTTTCTGATGGTTCACTTGATTTTTGCAGCTCAGCAAAACCCCAGTTGTTTGCACCTCACACAACTATTGTTGATATTGCTACAAGCTCTGTGAGCTGCAAGCAGCTTGCTAATTAACTACAATTCATGCTAAAAAAAACAATTAGAACTGTAATGAAGGAGCATGTTGGAATCGTGACTAAAGTGATCATCAGTCAAACCATGTCTGGTAGGTTGAGACACACTGGAAACATCCCACAGACATTGTTTTCCTGTAAAACTGCTGCTGAATTAATGAAGTAGCATGGGAACTCCACAAAGAATTGCTCAATTACTTCGCAATTAAAGAGAATACACTGAAGATTATGTGTGTCAAGAAAAAACTGCCAGTGTCTGTAATCTTCGGCCTCTTACAGATCCTAAAGATCCTCAAGTGCCATAAACTTTCCCAGTTACAGACTGCTGCCACCATCCCAGATTTACACAGTACAGCTGAGCACAACCCTTTCCTTGGAAGGCTGCTGTGAACATTTAATCATGGAATCAAGAATGGTTTGTGTGGGAAGGGACTTTAAAGATCATCCCATTCCATCCCCTGCCTTGTGCAGGGACACCTTCCACTAGACCAGTCTGCTCAGAGCCCCTTCCAGCCTGGCCTTGGACACTTCCAGTGATGGAGGCTATGCCAGCAACACGAGCTGCCATAAAACCACACAGATGGATTTTAATCCAAAATACGGGCATTTTGGGCATCTGACGCTTGCAGGGTACAAATCCAGTGCTCAGAATCCCATGGGACACAGAAGTTCTCCTGTTTAAAGTTCCTCTTTTCAGCTTCACAGGGTAACTCTGGTCAGTGGTCAGGACCACTCTTCTTCAGGGAATTCTTCCCCTGAAGCCATAAACCCAAGTACTGGCTTTGGTGTGATGTACCCAACTGCAGGGCAGCCCTGAGCTCCACTGCCTTCCCCAGATGTCCAGTTTCTTCTGTTTGGCCACAGGGAAGCACTGCATGTGCTGTTTAAAAACCCTGTTAGTCACTTCTGCACAGCTGAAGAATTGGAATGGCTGACTACAATTGACATCCCAGATCACCGAGGCGTGTTTGAGGGAGTTGAATTGCTCCACTGGTGCTCCATAGCTTCCTTTAAATTAAGCAACTCTTCATATGATCAAAACAGACGCTTACTCATTTGTTTATTTTCTCTTCATTTGCAGGGGACTTAATTCTGAATTCCCTGTGTTCTTGAGGCATTTACTCCTACAGGAAATGATAATTAAAATGCTTCAATCACCACTTTCCTGTGACGGTCTCTAATAAATCAAGAGTCCACAAGAGTGACTCTATCTTAGAGCCAGACCCATGTCGCTCTTGGGCTACACATTCCCAGGAAAATGAAACTTCCCAGGCACAGGGGGTGCTGTGCAAAGGTCCAGCCACGTGGTGAGGACAGGGAAAGGTGGGCCCTGTCACGGGGTCATGGGGTGCCTTCCTGTGACTGCGGGTGGGAGACACAAGAGATGATGAGAACCCAAACTTCCATGTGGGAGCAAAACTCCACTTCTGGACTGTGACAGCAGAGACAGCTCTGGATGCCTGCAGGGAATAAACTTAACAGTGGAAGGGAATTAGGCATAACCCCGGATTTAATATTTTAAAACTCTTGCAAGGCACAGTTTTACAGGTGTATCTAATGCTTTCCAAAACAACAGGAGACTGGAACTCTAACCAAACTGAAGAAACAAAACCTTCATTACTGAATACCTTGTCATCAAGGTGTTTTCCATGGTATTTCCTGTGAGTTGCAGCAGGCAAAAAAAGCCAAGACCTGTGCACTTGTGTACTTAATAATGTAGGGTAGCACTGAATGAATCTGCAAAAATTTACTCCAACTTCTCCCCAAACTGATGCCACGTGCATACAACATTTTCCCCAGAACTGTATTATCTTTAATTTGTGAATAGACCCCAAGTTGTGCAAATGATATAATTTAAGGCACATAGAGATGCTGACCAGGAAAAGTTACAAACTTCACTACTTGGAAAGCAGATTGTAAACAAACATTTTAGCAAATTACTGTGAGCTGTAGGGCTCTGAGCAAACCCAAAAGTAGTGAATCAACACAAGGTGCAGCTGTCAACTTAATGTATCAGCTTCTATCAGATAAAATCTGCACTGGTCATATTAAAGACAAAAATCACTGTATGTAACAGAACTTTGTGCCACAATTAAAGAGAATGGTCTGTGGTTCAACTGCACTCTTTTCTCCACTCTGGAAATATCAAAAGGTGCAGAATATGACCCAATAAAATGCACAGGGAAGTTTAGGAATGCAAATACACGTGAAGCCATTAGACATGTGACCCAAGAGGCTCCATAACTGTGAGGGGCCACTAAAATGTTTATTATTAATTTATGTTGCCCAAGTGCTGTATTAAAAATTACAATTGTATTAAAAATACAAATCTGAACCGCCACACACATGGCAGCACCCACATGCCCTACATCCACCAAGAAAACTGTGTCACTAAGGCAAAGCCTGGAGTTTTTTTGTTTTGTTTTTTGTTCTTACTGTTTGAACAGCACAGAGAGAGAACAGTGAAAAACTGATCAAGAGCAGCACTGCTGGATTACAGCTTTCCCACACTATACGATTACGTCCCAAAATCCTGAAGGATTGCACTGGGAAGTAAATTCAATGCTTTGATAGCATGTAATCACTCTGCTGGAGGAGCAGGGCTTAGGATCACATTGGGGGAATGGTATTACCAATGCGGGAATGGAAAGCCTGCTAGCAGGACAACTCCTATGGATTAAAATGAGCTCAAGATGTGGCCCACAGTATCCATATGGCACAAAAGAACAATTAATTTAGGACATTTTATTCTCATCTGTGAAACAGCACTCCTACACTGGTAAAACCTGCTGTTTGACATCCTAGATATAAAATTAGGGATGGTCTGAGACCTGAAGTTTGCATGGGCAGATTTTCAATGCTCAGAACCTATCCAGATTAAGATTCTTAAATTGTCTATACATTAACAATGGATTAATTCTAACATCTAACCCTCCTCCTGATTGTTTGAAATCAGACTGAATTCAAGTTAACAGCTTTCTGAAATGTCTTGCTCTACCTGGCAATGCAAGAACAATTTCTCAAGATTTGGTTGAAATGTCCTTAACTCTGAGCTCAAGTGTTAAAATCCACATAAACCATGTATTTAACACACATGAAGGAACTTCATCACTTTATCTTGCAGATGCTATAAACTGGGAAAATTAGGGAGGAGGACCTGACTTCGGCTTCCTGTGCCATTAAAGCTTTTATTAAGGAATAAACCAGAAAATATCTCATAAAAGATAACTTTAAAAAAAAAAAAAAAGGTTGGCCAGGGCTTGGAGCAACCTGGTCTAGTGGAGGGCATCCTGACCTATGGCATGGGGTTGGAACAGAAGATCTTAAAGGCCCCTTCCAATCCAAACCATTCTGTGATTCCCATTCTATGATTCTGCCAAAAAACAAGCAAAGGCCCTCCAGAACATCAACTCAGGCCACAAGATATTGTCATAACAAACGAATATGTTTTCCAATTTTGCAACAAGTAGCTGTACCTGTTAAAAATGCACGTCCCACGCTGCAACATTAGACCTCATACATGGGGTTTAATCGAGTGTAACTAAGTCAGCGCATTTGAACACAGAGGCTTTTAGAAAATATAAACAAAACTGGACAGTTTTCCCAGCATAGATGGTTAGAGACCAGGGCTGTGCACTCCCTTCCTCCTCATGTTTGAGAACTTGGTCCTGAAACCCTGACCGTGGAGGCTGAAGCCAATGTCACCAGTCTGCAAGATGTTTCTGCAAAGCCACTGATGCAAACGTAGGGAAAAGCCAGACGTGTAATGGCACTGCAATCCCAGCCAGAATTAAAACTGAGATTTCCCAAACGCAGCAGAACGACCAGGCAGATCTGATGGCTTTTAAACCTGAGTGTGCCCACGTCCAGCTTCACCTGCTCCTCCCACACCCTGTCCTAAGGCAGTCAGATTTCTCCCTGTCTGTTCCACGCTGGTTTAATATTCCCCACGTAGCTGGCACCAGCCAAATGACCGCCTGCACTGCAAGGCACCAGCTCCAATGCCTGGGATCTTTCTACAGCAGCAAGAGGAGTTGTTTGAAAGCCTTCATAAAATTTTTAAGCAGCTAGTTTAGACATTTTGATGAGAAGAGAAGGTTTTATTGTGACGTGACTGACAGTCTCTGTGAAGGGTATTTACAGTCTGACTCTTTTTACTAAAAACACCATGACAGGTAGAACTTGATGTGGATGTTTAATGGGGAGGTGGAGGAAAATTATGGCAAAAAGAGCTCATTAAACATTCCCCTTCTCTAGAACAGTTAATTTCACACACAGAACCAGAATTCCTAAGTGGAGCATGCTCCACTTAACAGGAGCTTTTTGGGGTAAGCTTGCTGTCTTTGTCTGGCTTGATGTCTACTCTCAGTGAATGGAGAATAGAATTGGTCTAAGGAAGGAGCAGAGAGAAAATAAGAATGGATTCGAGAAGTGTGAGTCGATACAGAAGAAGGGAGAAGTACTGGGAGGAAACTGGACACCACAAAAAGGGCGTGTTTGGAACTCAGCTGCGCTCCCAGCAGAGGAAGTCCACAGGAGAGCAGGATTTGCTGGGAAGGGATGGAGCAAAGAGATGGGGAAATACAAGAATTATACTGAGTAAGCAATCTTTCCATCCCAATGTCAGAGAAGGGACTTGGCAAGCAGCCACCACTCGTAATTGAGTTCAGCGGGTCCGTTCCAATCCCGAGATCCGAGGCTCATTCCTTTCCACCTCATTTGCTCCGTATTTACATTCCTTGATATCAGAGATCATGAGGAGCCAGATATGAAGCCCTTTGGCACCTGCTGGCCTCACACAAGGCACAGCATTGTTAAGTACACCACTGAATACACAACCCTGAACTCTTCTGCTTCACGGCAGCACCAGGGAGATGCTTCACACCTCCAGCCTCAGTGGGATCCCGCATCCACGGAGAAATGTTTGCCCAAATGGTTCTGGTGTCTTAGGAAGCTGTATCTTACTGAAAATCAGTGTCTATTACACTCCCCAGTTTCAAAGCAGCCTCTGAAATGGGGATTCTGGCCTTAAGCCTTTACATGTGGTGGATCTCACCTCACCTAGGCCTGATTTTTAGAAGTTATCACACCTACAAGTCATTTAAAATTCATCTGCAGCCACTAAAGAACCATGTCCAGATAAACATTTATTTCCACCTGAGAAGGACAAGTTGTGCAGACAGGGGGAATTTCACAGAAACAAAAAATACTGAACGCTTTGGGTTGGAAGAGACCTTAAAGACCATCTCATTCCACCCCCTGCCATGGGCAGGGGCACCTCCCACTAGACCAGGTTGTTCCAAGCCCTATCCCAACCTGTGAAGTGACAAATTCTCTCCACTGGCTACAGACAGTCAAGGCTGGAGGGCACCTGGCTGACCACTTCAGTATCCCTCACTTTGCTGTGCAGAGACTACAGATAACCCGCCCTGGAACACACCAGAGAAAGAAAACAATCCTAAGATGGAAAATCCATCTCTCTCCAGGGCAATTCAGTCTGAACTCAACCAAAACTTGCTGCATTGTTATTAGGAGCTGAATTTATCGTCAGGAGAGAGGATTCATGGTGCCTGAAACCTATCAGGAGCTACAAAAAAGTTTCTCACTTCATTCATCCATTATGAAATTACTGAAAGCAAGACCTCATAATAAAAAGAGTGTCCTTACATGTTTAAACCAGGCAGATGAGCTTGATTATTTGCCCTCAGATTGAATTTTAGAGGTTTATATAATAATGACAGCTATAAATTGAAAAAAAAATTATGGCAAGTGTCTCAATGACAGAGAGTCTCACAAGTGGAAGGGTGTGCAATAAATCAGACGGGCAGTGGAATATTAAATTGCTAATTTTAAGAGCTATTGCTCTTTTTTTTTATTCCAATACATACTAATGTAAAAAGGTGAAATGGAATCTCAGCTACCTCTTTCTCCCTCTTCTCTTTTTCTTCATAAATTAAAGCACAGAACTTGTTTAGAGCAAAAGCTTTAATCGCTTTAAATTTAATCATGAAATAGCAAAAAAAAAAAAAAAAAAAGGGGTAACCAGTTTCATGAAGATGCCAGATAAAATGNGGTGCAACTGGCTTCATGAAGATGCCAGATAAAATGTATTTGATGATTACAGAGCCGGTTCCATGTGCTCTGTACCTCCCAGTAATGTTATTTACCAGGACAGGGTAGTACCAGAGTGTCTGCAGACATGATTGCAAGTGTGCTGCACACCCAGTCACACTGCAACAACCTAAATTACACACTGCACCCTGAATAAATCTGAAGCATCATCTGAAGTAATAATAAAAGAGTCAGAGCAAATGCACAGAAAAATTGTAACACTGAACAATATGAAAAACTACAGGAAAAATAAGTGAAAAAACCACCAGCTACTTGGTGCCCAGAAATACCTTAATTAGTGATGCAATGTGAGTAATTTTACCAGATTTTCCCAGGCAAAATAAAGATGCCTGCCTGCTCCTACTGGCTTATCATGAAATATTTATGGCAGGGTTGGTTTGTTTGTGCAAAGCCCTGAAGTGTCACAGTCCAAGCCCCCATCCAGCCCCTCCCCGGCATTTGTCTTTTTTTACTTGACATCTTGGTCAGCCCAAGCTGTCCAGGACACCACACCCTGCTGTAAAGGAACTCTCCTTCTCTTGAACACAGGCATCTTCCCCGTGCTTACAGTATCCTGAAAGTCCTGACCTTTCCCTTTGCTTTTCTCCACTCTCACACAAATCCTCAGAAATACTAATCTGCTGTGTAACCAAAGCAATCCAGCGATTTCTTGAGGCATTTACAGCACAAATTTATATTGAATAGTATAACCCACCCTTCAGCAAAGGCACACCTTGTAGCTCAGGCATCTGTCACTCCACTTCTCTCCATCACTTGTTACTATTCCTCACATATTTTGGGAATAAATGCCTCACCTCTTCAAAATGCCAGTACACAGAAAGGAAAGGTGTTTTTTGGATACAACAGCTTATTAACCCTATTTTTAAATATGTTACTGCCCACGCAAGGCACAGGACAGAAAAAAATAAGCTGAATTAAGCTTAGTCTTTTGTATACTTAGAGCACTACAGAAATAATACATAGCAATGTTGCCAGGGAATCTCCTTGTGCTGATTACAGGAAGCAACTCAAGACACTGGGAAAAAATTCTGCCATTCAGGAATATTTTGAGTGAGGTCTTTTTGTACATTTGAATCTTTCTGTAGCTCCTTCCAGAGTTACCCACAGCTAAACTGATGGCAATTGCATCTCTGCCCTACAACTCCACAGCTCTCACCAAGCTACAAGAGAAGTTGGTTTTATTGGAAAAATAATTGGTTTTCTATTGTGTGTGCTAGGTTGGACTTTGATGTAACTTGTTTGGTCGTTTGCTTTTTTCTCAAATGACAGAAAAGCAATTATAATGAAAACATCCTTTTCTCTTTTTTCTTATGTTTGGTTTGAAGCTCCTTATAAAATCTTTACCTATCAGCCCACTGTATCCACCAGGAAATCTTCTGAGAGGAAGAGGCATTACAGCTGTAGAAAATCACTGTAAAGGTCACAAAATTCTTAGATACCTCTTCTCTCAGTCTCTCTTCAGACCTTGCCTCCCCTGCTGTCCTACTAAACCAAACTCTAAGGAGCACAATACAAAAAGTGCAGCTCTGCCAGAGCACACAGGGAGAAAATGCAGCTCATCCTTGCTCAGAGTGGCCAGCCTTGCACAGCTCTGGGTGAGAGAGGAACCCCTCTAAACCAGGCAGCAACTCATGCATTAGCAGGCAGGAGGCTCACTGTCAACTCTTAAGCACCATTTACAAAGGGTGACTTTCCTAAAAATGAGGCAGAAAAGACAGAAAGGAGATCCAAGCAATGAATGAGATGGATACAAGTGACATCACAACCCTGGTTACTCTGCACCAACCCAACATCACTGATGAAAGTCACATCATGAGGAATGTACCAAATATTACAGAAAATAATGAGTCACAGAAGCCAAGACCCACACTTTCTTTACTGTATATAAATAGGGAAGATACTTACACTTACAGGTTGACTTTTTGGCACATCATAAACACCTTCCTTCTTTTGGCTGGTGGGAACCTGCAACAGCAAAGGAAAACTGAGGTCACCACAAAAGCAGGTGGGATGAAAAACTGAAAAGAGCAACTGGCATTTATGTACAGGGTGGTTATTTAATAGTAATGAAACCAAGGATAGTTCCCTTCTCATCCAAGTAGTACCATTAATGGAGAAAATACTGAAGAAATAAAACATCTATCTGAATTTTTTACAGCCCAGCAGTGTTCAGAAAAGAGATTTCCTTTCTCAGATAACTTTGACTGCATGAATTCCAGGTGCACTTGGATCTCCTTCCTACTTAAATGGTTGTATTTTTTATTTAACTGGAGGGTTAGAGATGTGGAATGGAAATTATGATCAGGTGAGTTCATCATCTTCCCAGATGACACAGAGACACAGGGTAGAGTTACTGATCTGAGGTTAAGAGATGTTTCACCTATGGATTTCTTCCTTCCAATTAATTTAATAATCTAAATAAAGACACAACACTGCAGTGATGGGGCGCTGTGGCTGCTCTTTGAGATATTTGTTCATAATGCTGGAGTCTTTCTAAGGAATTAATGACCTCTCGAAGGCTGATGCAGGAGACGTGGACAGGGGACAATGCACTCAAACTCTGGGTGATCCTTCAGTTGAGCCAACAGTCAGCATTTGCACCTGGGGGATTCATAACCTGCTCGTGTAGATTCAGTTGCTTTCTAATACTGGGCTGTGCTTGTCCAAGGACCATTGGTTTGCAAATTTATAATTTGTGATTATATTTATTTTCCTTCCTCAAAGCCCTGACTGTCTATTGAAAATGACAAAAGCAAGAAAAGAACAGTAAAAACATGTTCTAATCAGTGCCGCTTTTCCACTGAACAAGGCATTCAGAATACAAAAGTTACATTTCAGAGAATTGCGAAACCTCACAGGTCAGTAAGAGATTATAATGCAAATATGATAAAATTACTACCGCTTTATTTTCTAAGACAACAACTACCTTAAGGTTCTGCTATTGGACTGGTTATGGGGAAGCTGAAGAAATATTACTTATTCACTGAGATGTGCTATCATTTCTTATTCTGGATAATATTCTACATAATACATCAAAACCTCTCTGTACTGTTGTCTCTACTGCTCTCTTGTTTAAACATCACAGTCTTCAAGGGGAGCTGTGTGTCAGTAACTCGGTGCACACTGAAGGAGTTTGTCAAAAGCATGAGTTTGTCAAGAACTCCCACAGAAATGGAATGAACTTTCCACAGGATTTGTTCTATTCCTATCCTGGGAATGACCTGCGTGCCTTGCATTTCTCAACGTAGTGGCCACTTCCACTAAAGCCACCTATCACATCAAATGTGTGGAACTGGTACCAGTGGAAGAGTTCAGTGCCATGGCAGAAACAGTCTGCACAGAGAGAGCTGGAGGTGACAGTGGGAGAGCAGGAACCTGGAATGGTCTCTTCAGGAAGTCCCTGGAAAGCTGAGTCTTCACGAAAAGAGGGCAAATGTGGCAAGAGAAACTGTTTCTAAACTTCCATTAGGCTGCATTTTTTTTCTTTTCTCTCTTGAATGCTTCCCTTTCAGTCATTCTCTTCTTCCTCTTTCCAACTTTGCTGTGAAGTCACCCCAACTTGCACACACATACCCAGAGCTTACTGTGGAACCAGCATTTCCCTGCACTGTCAATCCCCCTTTTTCTACTCCAGTTGATCCTTAGAGAAAAGCTCCTGACTTCTAATATGAAGACAGAGAAACTTTTCTGAAGACCACGTCTGCCTCGCACTCGATGCTGCCTGATTTGCTGTCTCCACTTGCTGTGTGCCATCACCCTTGCCTGCATCTCTGCTTACACTGGGGGGCTGCAAGGAATTTCTGTTTTTCCTTTGATTAGCAGCACCAGCGAGAGGTACCAGCACTGTTTCTGCTGTCAGCTCTGTCTCTGTGACAGGCTGTGAACCATCTGGGTGCATTTGCATCGCACCCGCAATAAAAGCACCACAGTCCTGAAACCCCCTGAAACCTCGGATTGTCAACTCCTCATGGAGCAGAACTTGCCTCTCCATGGAGGCTGCTACACACACAACGCCAAACCACCTCCCAAAGTCCCATCTCCACCTCCCCAGAACACCAGGCAGGAGAAGAGATGCTGTTCAGCAGTCTGAGGCTTGATGAGAGGATTGATATGTGCTCAGTGACTGAGCCCTTGCCTAACAAATTACAGCAACTTACATAGATAATATTAAAAGAGCAGACACAGACAGTCTTTGGGGTAATGTATCAAAGAAAGGTGACAGACAGAGAAGGAATGCTTAAAAAGAAAGTTGTGACCTCTATTATGCTAAAATGAAATAGAAATTGTCACTTTCTGCACGTTATCTTTCATCTGCAATTCCCCATGGGGTGGGAATCTTTTCCACCAAGGGAAAAGTGGATTTGTTGCACACCAGCAAATGAAAAGCCAGAGCAGCAGCAGCAGAAAGATCTGGTGAGGCTGAAGCAAGGCTGCATGAGGTTACTGAGCAGATACATGTTTGGCAATGGGTGGTATGGAGAAGGCTTTGTAGTAAATAATAGAAGCTGCCACAAATTTGCATCAAACTAAAAAAAGCCACAAAACCAACCAATCAACCAAAAAAAACCAAAGTAAAAGAGGACCTTTTCTGATTTGATTTTAACAGTAGCCTGGATGGTTCTGAGATTACCAAGATCTTGTAAGAGAAACAATTTTGCCAGTGATCTGAGTGCAAAATCTGAGCAGTGGGAACCCCGATTTATGGAAGGCAAGAGCTCCTGAAGCCCATGGGAGCTGGGAAGCTCATGGCTGGGGGCCAGTCTGTGGCAGTGACACCTCAGCACTCATCAACTACAGCAGATACCAGAAAAAGACCCCCATCTCAGCATTTGCTGCACTCAAGGCAGTGCCTGGAGTACATACAGTGAGAGTGTGGTACTTCAATCACAGGTATTTTGTGTGACCACCGTGGGAGGAAACACTTTATCACCTCCAGATACCATCAAATAAAGCCTTGAGCAATTCTCTGGTGACTCAGAGGACGGTACCAGCAGTACCCTGAGAGGAGGCAATGCCTGACCACCTGCTTATCATCTTCTATTTCCATTTTATGCAAAAGAAATTGTCCAGAGTCCTGCTGTTCTTTGGGCCATTCCTCAGAACACAGTTCCAACTTCTTCCCTACCCACCAAGATCTACAAACACTGGGAGCAACAGCCCCATTTTGCTTCCTTTCCCCAACACTTCTCTCAAGTGCCACTAAAAGCTCCACACTTTGATGAACAACAATCATCATTTTTTTCCCCAGTGTAGTTCTCGTGGGATTTTTGTTTCTAGCATACACCTGACAACTAGAGTAGCAATTTTTTTACATTTGCTGAAAACAGTCAAACTTCCAACACTGAAAATTTTCAGCCTTGGGCAGGCTCTCACCTTGAGAGCTTTGCATGTCTTGGTCTGGAGATGCAGAAGGCTGCACATTGAACTGTGTGTGCTGGGGGTGCCAGAGGTCAGCAGGCATTGGTCAAATGAATCTCACATTAATGACCCTGTGACGGCATCTGTAAGGTGGTTATTTTCTAATGTTTAACCTGCATTTCCCTTTCACTCTTTCTCTTCTATTTTGGCTTACAGCTATGCTAGCCTCTCATTTTTGCTATTATCTTCCTATATTTTCTCAATACTTAGTACCTTTCCTTTTTTTTTTTTTTTGGCTTCTATCCTTGCCCCTGCCTACCTTACGATCTTTCCCTATTAGCAGATCAGCCTCAGAGAGATTAAATGCTTAATCACTGCCTGAAACTCCTTTCCCTCCGCACTCAATGATCTCCTTGAATCACAATTTTCTTACAGCATACAAAGATTTCTGTCTGTCTTCAGATTTGCCTCGAGTATGTGATACAAAATGAATTACATTATATTTTAATAAACCTCGTACTGATCCCTTGAGGACAAATTGAACGACAAAGGATTGTTTTATATTGCTCTCAATGCAGTATTTTGTCAGTGTGAAGAATGCGAGCTTGGGCTCTAACATAACATATGCACTCTGAAAATACTTTCCCTGGTCTGGGGGACATCCCTCGAGAGCTCTGAGGTTTTGCTCAGTTATTTCCTTGGTTAGACAGAATCAAGAAATGGAAATTTCTAGGAATTGCTTGGGTGCTCTGCCAACAAAACATCTTTGGTATGTTTCTCAGAATAGGTGCAAAATTTTTCAAAGAATTAACAGAAAAAAAAGAGAATCCACTATTTATCACCTCATATGGTGCGCTCAAAAAAGTTTGTGAGTTGACAAAGTTAATATAATTTGCAGAAGCTGAGATGACAAACAACAGAGAAATCACATTGTCACTGGGCAGAGAATGTCACCAGAATGAAATGCCAGACGATTTCGTGATGGATGAGAACTAAAAGCCAGCTAGATATGAAATGCACTTCATTAGATGCTTGCGGCCGGTGCAATGGGAGCGGTGAAGGGAGAGGTTTTATACCTGATAAATGTTTTCCTCCGTTTCAGGCTCACGGATGGGCTCGTGTCCAGCCTCAAACACAATGTACTGTGGCACCAGCGCCAGAGAGGGACAGTCAGAGATGGAACAGAAGGGAAAAAGGCCGTTTGGAATTCCACGTCAAAACAAAGGCAGGCATTACAGAAACAAGTTCAAAGCACAGGCTGGCAGCGGGACAACCGGTTTGTTGGAAAGGTTGTTCCATATTTCATAAACCAGCAATGAACAGACCTAAATCTCCTCTTAATGATCATTAGAGCAACTTCCTAATTCTTTCTCACCAGGGAGACTGCCTGTGGCCCAATATTAATTTTCTGAAGGCAACATGAATTTTGCCTCTTTTACATAATGGCAATTATTTCCACATATATTTATCATCTGTGAATAAAAATGCTAAATCCAAGCTGGGAGGGCAGGCTGGTGTGCACGGAACGGGCCACATGGCAAAAGGCTGTCACAACACTTTTTTCATTTTCAGGTTCTTGCTTTATTGTGAAGAGTAGAGAATAAAACTCCTGACATAATAAAAGCTGAGTAGTAATTTAGGGCATCCTGGTTCTTATCATCTTTCCTGCTGCACCTTAGGCACTGTTCAATATTCACTAATGGTTGAATTGGTTCCTTTCAGCGTGCCTCCCACTGATATGCCTAAGTGGAAGAACACAAAATCCCCAGGAAAAAAAAAAAAGTAAACTATCAGATATTTTGTTTCAGCACAAAAACATGAGAATGAAATTACACCTTTTGCTTCTTCACACTCAGCAGGGTATTGGACATGAATATATTGACATATTTCTGATAATCATCTTTGCTCCCAGACATTTTTCTTGGATGAAGCAAGGCTTAAATTTCACATCTATTACTAAATCATAGCCCAAAAGCCAACAAGAGAGTGTGTTACAACATCAATGCCACTGTTGGGTTTTTTTCCAAATATGCACCCTCTGAATTAAATTCTGGCTCCGCAGAAGACAAAACCAAAATGTCAATTTTTTACTATCAGAACAAGATGTCACCTTCCCTAATTCTCAAAGTAGCTCCCTTTTCAGTTAGAGTTTATATTAAAAAATGATGCCAAATCTCATGTGGAAACTTAAAATTTGGATGCACGAGCCACATTTTAAGCAATATTTATGACATATTTAACCTAATATTTCTATACTCCAACTGAAATATTCTATTCTATACAAACATATTGTGCTGCTACTTACAGCTTAATCTCTAAATATGCTACTTTCTGTAAAAATTTAAAAGGTTTCTCACAAGACCTATCTCAGTGAATTTCAAAGCATCTTGTTCAAGGTTTTGGCAGTGTTTGAAGATAACATGTATCTAGTCATTTCTGAAACTCCAAGGCCATACAGCTTCAGAAATTACCTGGTATACAGGATCTTCTACATCTTCTTCCAAAATTGTCTACAGCAAAGTAAGAGGACAGGCAGTAAAAGCAAAGAACATAAACAGCAGAGATAAAAGAACTGTATCCAGAAATTAAAGGACAGCAAAGAAATAAGCAAAATGGGCAGGTAAGTATATAGTTCTCTTTCTTTAGGATACAGATAAAGTCACATTATTGTACAAAGCAACTTTACTCAAGTTTCATCCGAGTTTAACCATCTGCACCTCGTTTGACTTGATTCAAACCCACACATCCTTGAACCTCCCCTGAAGTACTAGACACTGAAAACTTGATTTCCAACACTTACAACCTGACTTACAACGCTGACCTTCACGAAAGTTCTCCTTCTGAATTAGAAGAAACCCTAGGCAGGAAAGGAGCGGACCATTTCCAGCCGCTGCACAGGTTCAGCACACCCCAGTGAGAGCTTTCAGCTCTGCTCAACCCTAGGCTGAGCTCAGGATGGCTGCTGGGTTCACACTGCTCCGGAAGCCAGCACTGCTCAAACCCACTGCTGATAAGGAGTGCTGAGGATGCTCAGTGCCTCTCTGGAGCAGCTGGGGAGGGGACGCTTCAAACCAAACTTTCCTTGGCAGTGTCTAAGCTTATTCGTGTACCTGGTATACCGCCTGCTCACACTGCTTGTCCTTTTGTGCCTTTTTTTCCATTTCTTCCCTTTGTTTCAGTTCATAGATGAGCTGAAACAGGTCTCGCAAGTCCAGGATTACAGGTTCAGCCTATGGAAGCAAAAACAGGATGGAAAATTTCTGCAGGGGAAAATGTACACCCCTTACCCCATCCTGCTGATAGAGCAGTTTTAACACCTCCACAATTGAAATTCATATAGAATTAATTTCTACTTTAGCACCCAAGCTTGGGTTAATTTCTACTGAACTAACTACACTTGAAAATTAATGATAATTACAGTTATGAATATAAAAAGCATTATGAATATAAAAGGCATATGGTTTAACATAAAAGCATATTTATTAGTGGTTTCTCATCCAACGGAATTACAGTAGACTATCCACAATGTAGGTTTCAATGAGTATAGGAACACAACCAAATTTATCTGCATCCAGTCTAGCTTAGCCAGAAAGGAAAGCGATAACTAATTATTAAAAAAACACATCGTAAAAAATTGGGAATAGTGAAGCACATTCCCTTTTGCCCAAGCTGGTTTCATTAACACAGTCCTATTTAAGAACATCTACACAAACACTTCTGACCAGTTTAGCACAACCATAAACAACCCAAGACTGGCCTCTTGAACAGCTCCTTACAAACAGCTTTTCAGCGGAGTTACACGGTGGAAAATGACAGTGATTTGATACTTACTGCCTGGGCTGTTTTTATTGCCACAAATCTATGATTTCCCTCCTTTCCACACACATATCCAAACGCTCGGTGGTCTGTGATATCCTTTGCAATGTAGGAAATTTCATGAACTGCGTGGTGATGCTGGAGTAGCTGTTAAAGAAACCAAACAACAATACAGAATACACATCAGAATGCTTGATTAAAACGCAGTATCATTTCTCCTTCAGCACTTTACCTGGATCTCAATACACCCGTGGAATTCAAACAACCAAACACACCCTGGTATCAAAAGCAATTAATAGCTGAACTCTTTAATCTTATTATTTTCTCAAAATCTAACCAAACTTGCTTTAATAAGTCAACTAAAAGCTTTCATTGGGGATTTTTCTTGGTATCTTTCAGTGAGATATAATTAAGTAGAAGATGCATTACCTAGTTACTACCTACACAGCATCCCAGGCACAGAACCAGTATTTGTAGGTCTGTAAATAAGCAGGGGCTGCAGGGACCTGTAGCTTCACAGAGGCTGACTCCGAGGCCAGGCCGATCTGCAGGGGCTGCAGGGCTGCAGCTGAGATCTCCAGTATCTCTGGGAATCAGTTCCAGGCCTGCCTCAACTCTGCAACACTCAGCATCGACCAGTGAGAGAGACTTCATTTCAAGCAGTGACAGAGCTCCAAATACATATTTTCCCCAGAAAATTAGTGTAAATGCAATTATTCAACTGAAAACCAATTCTAAATGCAGAAGTTCACATTTTACTTAAAATTCCACTTTGGTGAATTGTAATAATAAGAAGACTTCATTTTGTTTTAAATGTGTGAGTAAAACTCTGCCCAGGGTCAGGACATGAATCTGAGACTCTCACAAGCGTCTCTTGTAGAGCCAGAATCTTTCTCACTTCGGCCTAAACAGTATTTTATTATCAAAGTAACAGGGAAGTTATTTCTACTTAGAATAATGTCCTTGGAAAGCTTATCTAAACCAATCTATTAGTTTCAATTTCTACCTTCTGATAAATTGACCTGCTCTTATATCATCTTGGGATAATGCTATTTCTGAGAGCAGGCAACGCCTCACAAAGAATTCTTCTGAGGTCCAGATTCCTGCTGGTTTTGAGAAAAACACATTTTGAAAACCAGCATGGTATCCAGGCAATCTCTAAACAACCAGTTATTTTTAGAGTTTAAAAAAAGGAAAAAAGTTTTAAAATTGAGAAGCAGAGAGGATGTCTGTGTGTGTGTCAGGGAAAAGGCTGAGCGTGTGCAGGACAGGATTTCTGTAGGACAGGGGCTGGGATCTGAAAGGAGAGGCAGGAGATGGATGGCTCCATATAAAACAAAAGACTGGGCATGTTTCATTTTCATTTCACAGTAAATGGCTCTTAACGTCCCCAGATCAAGATTGCTTGCTCGTGGGAGAGTGAAGTGTTGCCACTGACTTGAGGCAGAACGGGCTGAGCTGAAGGTGCACTTCAGACTCTCCCGACGTGTAAAGCGTTTAAAATTAATGATGGGATCTTACTTAGATAATACAGGGATATTGATTTATTAGGTTTTTTTGAAAACCAAGTTACAAGCTATCTGTTACAACGAAATGAAATGTTCCCATCTCTCTATTCTGCATATGACAGGGAACGTTATCTCTGGCTCCCATTAAATCAAAGTTCTCTGACATTGCTTTATTGATTGCCAGGCAGCATTTTGCACTGGAATTAAACTGTGATCAGATGGCTTCCTCATGGAATTAACTTTGAAGATTGTTCTACCGTGGAAGAGTATCTCCCACTATGTAAGAGAGCAGATGGAGACACTCCAAATTATTTGGGAATCCACACTCACCGTTCAAAAATCATCACATTTTCAATGGTTATGGTATTTTACAGACTATCAGTAGAAATATAAATTAAGTAAGGGTGACTACAACATTACCCTTTTATGTATTTTACTGGATGGAGTGTTTAGGGAGAGTTTTTCATTTCTTTGAGGGATACTGAGTTGGAACGCACAGGTGAAATGCAATGTTGCAAGCACACACCTGTACTCAAATGCAGATTTAAACACACCTCTGCACCTGCGTTTTCACAGCCCTCAATTCACCTAATGTGTCCTTTCTACACATTGCAATACTCCATTCTAAACAATACTTAATGAGTGTCTGGCTCTCTGCTCCTGCACAGAGGAATGGGATTCCTGTTGCAGTCAGGAGAGATTCACCACCATAAAATGCAAGATCAGAATCCTGTCTTCAGTGGTCACAAGCACATAAAAGAATTATTTCATAACTCAGGGATGTTTCTGACACCCCTGTATGTCAGTGCTGATGGATTCCATCACACATTATTTGATGTTTTTACTGTATTTGTGCTGAGAGCTGCTACAAACCATTTACCAATATTAAGTGAGGTACTAAATTGTTTTGGAGCACTGCAGCACAACAGAACAAATTATAGAGAAGACTTAATTTGTATTATGGTTCAACACAGTCAATTACATATTGAAGAGATTAGAAAGCAATTTAACATTTAAGTTTCAGTTGCTAACAAAATCCACAGCCTCCAAATGATTTTAGGTCTCCTGTGACTTTAGTCACTCTCGCAAATGTTGGAGATATTAAAGGGAAGCACAGATAAAGTCTCAAACTGGGTAACAAGACAATCTTGTGATGCATGAGTCCTTCTTTTTAGGCTAAACATAATGTTATTATTATGTTTTATTCATACACTAGGAAGTTTTTGGTGTTAAAAGTCCAAAATACCCATGTGCACCAAGCCTGCTGTCTTTCTTCTACCCCTTAAGTTTACTCTGGTCTCACCCACCAGCCATTATTTTCTCTCCTTTTCTCCATTCTATCCCCTGCTTCTCCTCTTCCCCCAGGTTGCTCCCTGTACATCACACTGAATTGATTTAGCTGCCTCTGAGATCTGTAGCATTTCTAATTTCCCTCAGGCTGCTTGGCACCTATCATAAATTTTTTCACCCCTTATCCTCATCTTGCCCCTTTATTTCCATGCTGTAGCCTCCAGTGCCACTAAATCAATTAAGTCAATCAATTAAGTACTTGGAGGGTCCAGCAATCATGTCAAAAATGTGAGTTAGATGGCATGAGAAAGTCACTGCTCCACTGTCACTATTTCTCTTTTAATGAGGTTGTCTATTTAGTGGAGCCTGGGGCACAGTGTTAAGAGCCACAACAAAAAAGATCCTGCAAGCTGCAAAGCCTCCTGCAAAAGCTGCCCCACTGGAAGCAGGAGGCTTGTTCCACACAGTATTACAGCCATAAGGACAAGTCTCACAGGGATTTAGGCTGCACAGCCTCTCACCTTGAGCCTGGTTTCAGAGAGCTGGGATCCACTGACAGCTCCACTATGGATAACTGGGATGTGGGGCACAGACATGGACCAAGCCTGTTCCTGCCTGTTCATTTCTAGCACATCTGGATAAGCAACAATGCATTTTGCCTGTATAAGCTCCCAAAACATCTAAGCTACCCACCAAACTGCAAAATCCTTAATAGATTCATAAAAAAATAACTTTATGTGCCATAGTTTCAGTCACGCTGCTGTCCACCTGCAAGTCCCCTGCATTCCAACTGTGACTGCTCCCTAGAATATAAGGAAGGTAGGCCTTATATGATTAGGAAAACCACTGAAAAAAATCACAGAAATTCAACTTAGCAAGGAAAATTAATGGTAAAGCCTTAACAAGAAGCTCAGCAGGCCCAAAGTGCAACAGGACATTGACCATTACTTCCTGCAACACATTCAGTGAAAACAGTGAATTGCAAAACACATGAGTGGCTCTGAGATTAATTTTATCTCATTGCTGCAGGAAAACCCTGGCATGGTACAGATGGTTCTCCTTTACTACAACCAGGAGGCTGCTGTGATCCTTAACAGGGCTCAAGATGTAGCACCTGGACTATTTCTCTACAATTCCTGTTTTACCTGATATTTGCAGGGATCATGGGGACAACAATGGGCCACGAGAATTTCTTCAACTGCCTGTGTTTGTGCTGCAATGCTTCTCTGCATTTTTTGTTAGTAGAGGTGCTCTGGAGCTGCTCATCCCCATCATAAACATCTCACAGTGCACAGAGATGCCCATGGCAGTGGGCTTGGAATTAGATGATCCTTAAGGTCCCTTCCAACCCAAACCATTCCATGACATGAAACACCTGAATTCTCTACTGCAGATTCAAATCCCAGACCAATCCAGTTTTGTAACTTCTGGAAGTTATAAGAGATGAAGAGCAGTTCCTGTGTGTAGACAACTACAAGACAACACCACCCAAACCCCCAAAAGCTCTTCCTGGCATGGACTTTTCCCTGGTATCCATAATTGGTGCCTGGATACCTGTTCAGCAGTTGTGAATCCTTCCAGTTCCTCTCCCCCTAGAGAAAAGCGCATTTCAATGGGACCGTGTGCAGAAAATTTGGAGGAAAAGTCAACAATCTCAAAAGTCAGAGTGAAATGAAAAATAGTATTTGCATCACAAACTTTCTTGTGTTGTTTTCTGGAACTTGGTATTTGGAAACAAGGGGCGGCAAGCCATCAGCCTCCCGAGATAGGCAGGGGATGAGCAGATGGGGAAATGAAACAACCACTGCAACAATTTTCAGTTTAATGTGAAGTTGCATAGAGGAGACAGCTCAGTGTTGTTTCAGAGCTACAGCTGCCAAAAACTCCAAACTCCCTGCAAATTACTGCTGGACACAGCACAGGGTGACTGAGAAACACCCAGTGTGACAGTCCTTCCCTACCGTGACGAGCACTTCAGTTGCACGTCCATGGAGAGAGGACAGAAAAAACACTGTATCACAGATCACCCTAATCTGCCTTAAATGTGGTAGTGCTTGGTGTGAGCATACACTTGATCGTCCCCCAAAAAATCTGTGATATAAACATTTCCTGCAACACCTGGGAGTTTTTTTCTAGTTTGGTCTAGAAAAGGAAGAGAGCTGTAGAGTTTAAGCTCAGTAAATTATCAAAATACTGAATTCCTACTAGAAGAGCAAGCAGTTTTGGAGCAAAGCATCATCCCAAATCAGCTTTCAAAAAGAAATGTCACATATGAATACCTGAAAAGCAAAACCTCTTGCAGTTATGGAGATTTCAGTACTGGGAGGCATTTCCCAGCACTGGCCAAGATGATCTGTTTTGGTCATAAAAGAGAATAAACTGAATATAAAACCATGGAGTGGGGGCTGAACCCTCCCACTGAAGGAGACTGAAAATGAACAGTCCAGTCCTGAATCTGTTTGGGCCAAAGCCACTGTTTTGGTTTGAGCCTGGCCAGAGGCCAGGAACTCCTCGTGGACTTCCCCTGCTTCTTGCAGCTGGACAGAGGAGAGGGAAAAAAAAAAAAATTCAAAGTGTCCGCGAGGTTTGTGATTAAAAAAAACTCGAGAGAAAATCACAGGCAAAACAGGCAAACTACTTGAAAATATGAAACTGCAATTGTCATACTACCAGAAAAGAAGAAAAA
>WBMZ01011347.1:0-175222 GCA_013400975.1 Atrichornis clamosus
CCAGGCTCAAACCACAACAACTGCCTTGCTTAATCTGTACTTTTCAGATCAGTTATTCATGTTAATACTGTGTATTTACCTGGGACCTCTAATTGACAAAATGAAAATATAAATATAAAAACAATGACCTATAAATTGTTGGCATTGTTAATGTACTTTATATCAAGAACAGTCATTCTAATGTAAAACCAACAGTGGCATGAAAAACTGCAGGAGGGTGTTACCTATATGATAACTTCAGACATGGGTTTTGGAGACTTAGACTTGTATTATTCACCTATGGTGCTGAGTACTTACTTGATATGGAATGCCAAACGGAGTGATCATTATTAAAACATTCAGGAAATCCTTCTACAGAAGTCACGGTTCTGAAATCTTCTTCATTGTCCATTTAGTACTTGCAATATGATTAGCTGTAGTCTATGCTTTCTAGCGTAGAATCCTTGCAAATGTTTATGTGCATATATTTGCAAGACTCAAGCTAGAATTCTTCAGGCAAAATAATGCCACTTATGAAGAGACATGTTTTGGTTAATTTAGAAAGAAGAAATGAAAAAAAGCTGAAACATGATCTTTCTGCATGACACAATTCAAATACATACTGAAGAAGTACAATCTCTCTCTTTTTGCTGTTCAAGCATATAAAATAGCCAGAGAAAAGAGCAATTTATCTTTGATAATGAAGGCGATAGAGGTACTACACAGGGATACACTATTATAAATATAATAAATCCAGTAACATTCATGAAAAACAAGGTTCTGAGAAATCAGACAATAGTCAAAACAATATCAAATCATACCTGACTCTTACCTTAGAATTTTATTGATTGCTGTCTCTTTTTCCAGAAGGTTTCTTGCTCTGATGCTGAAAACAGATTTACGGAGCTATAAAATTAAGAAAAAGACAGCATACTTTTTAATTGTCTTAAAATGTAACATGTGCATGTGACAGACCAGTGATGATGCTGAACATGATGATGCTGAGTGCATGGAAAGGATGGAGGTAAAAAATCAAAATGGTTATGTGCAGCTTTTGGCCTTGCTATCCCAATCCTTAGTTCTGCGTACAAAGAAGCAGATAGATTTGTTGGCTAGCACAAATTTCCTTTATTACACATTTCTTTTTTTCTCTAATTGGCCAAATCACACCATTTTGCTACTCCTTCTCCACTTTGAATTTTGACTAGGCTGAATCATACTCTGGAGGTGCCTTGACTATACAAAGTGCCAGCTAACAAAGCTTAGATGTATCATTTCAGTGCCTAGAGCTAGGCCCTTTTTTTCTCACAGATGCAGAGCAAAAAATGTGGTGAGCAAAATGCGCTTGTGCTTGCCTCTGGTCATGAACAGTGTTTCAGGAATCTTTTTGAGAACAGAACTTCCTGAATGTAAAATGAAAGGATGGAGACACATGAAAAACAAGCAAGTGATTAACAAACATGGCAAATCAAGGAACAAACCACAGCTGAAGAATTTAGCTCAGGAATTGCACCTGTGATGAACAGAAAGCCTCTGGCACATTTTAAGACTTAAATCTGTCAACTGTTTTGAGATTAATATCTTGAAAAATATAGTTGAGAGAGATCTAGAAAATCCTAGCAATGTGTGTCCTACTTTTGATCAATCTGAAATGGAATCTTTAAGCACATTTCTTTAAATATTCTTTAAATTTTCTGAAACACTAGGTCAAAACCAGTCATTTAAGAAATAATTTTGCCAGAACTTCTCTCAAGACTCATATTGACTCTGAGTCACAATAAGGTATCTTACTTTGTAGAGAAACAGAAGCCTTGAAAATACCTTAAAACTTGTGAATTATACTGGCTGTCAATAAAATGGATTTTTAATCTGCTTTTTAACCCACAACTGTAACAACAGGCTACAATCTCTTTCCTACTCCGTGCCTTTGCAAGTGTGGCCCCTTTAACCTTTCTCATGTCCTAACCCATCTCTGTTCAATGTGTAGAAGCAATAACACAGATGATTTGAAAATATCCCAGCTTTGAGAATCTGTGGGTTCCTTAAAAAACCTGCAGCTTGCAAACTGAAATGAAATATGCAACACTTGAGAATGTAGTTTCGAAAATAAGGTACTGGAATTTCAGTTAAGTTTACAGAACTAGTAATAGACTTGTTGAATATAAAAAAATAAATTATTCCATTGCCTGGATATGGCTCACATAAAAATAAACTGAAATTCACAGTACGAGATATACCTGTTGAGGAACAGATTCAGTGCAGGTGTGCAGCTGTAGTGTGAGCTGCAGGTTGTGATCTGGGGCTGCAAGAGCCCGAGGCAAGAGGCCAGGAACTGTTGACCCTTGCCTATCAAAGGGCACAGGGACCTGTGGCCCAGCCAGGTGACTGGACACTCAGAGACAAGGCAAGAGCTGACCACCTCAGACTTTTGCTTGATTAGACTGTGAGGGTATAAATGCCCAGGGTGCCTTTGTTCGAGGTCCCTCCTTGGAGGCATTCAGCTCGAGTTGCTATTTTGTTATTTAGTTATTGCACCAAGATTAAATTATTTTAAGGATCTGGATGTCTGAGACTCTGCTATGAGAAACCTGGGCTCGAGCTGGTGAGGAAACCTGCTGTGACTGAGTGTGGAGTGTGTAGCTGGGAAAGGGCCTTGATCCCAGCTCAGGTGGTGCAAGAGTGACTGCCGGAGTGGCTCCTGGATGGATGGACAGGGAAGTAACATACCATTATAATAAATATTGTGTAGGTATAAATATGTCATATACTGAAACACACTTGTGTAGGTTTTAACTTACTTGCAGTATCTTGACACAGGTTTAGTGAATTTATCAGCATGGTACTTTAGTATGGATTTAGATATAACTGGCAATGCTGAAACCAATGGCAACTCTTTCACATATTTTCTTTTTCTAACATCAGTGGAATCCCATGGAACTTTTCCCCCCTTATCAGGATTGCAGAAAGAAGCCTCTAAACCAAAGTAGTATCTATTTTACAGATGTTGGTTTTAGGGCTCAACTAGGAACATCAAACTTGTGAGAACCATGAGGGTAGAAAACCAGAAGTTTTGTTTCAGTTTTTTTTTTCCTGTTATAAATAATTGCTTTAGAAAAATTGCAACTACTTCAAGCATCAGAGAAAAAAGTGTGCTGCCTAGTAATGTGTTATGTCCATTTATTTCTAATAACAATTCTTGTTAACATCTTAGAAATTGAAGAGATTTCAAACACAGGAAGCATTAATTTCCTTCCAAATTTCCAATTTTTTCTCATTTAATTTCAGTAAAAAAGCTGAGGCAAATACATTTTCGTGAAATTGTCTACACCTCCTTATTCATCACAGACCACTTCTTTTCAGTGTTTAAATTAGGTGACAAATCACCTTGGCATTAAAGCTTATGGCCCAAGCAAGGAAATTCACCCAGATCATGAACAAGGTAATATGCCCTGGGAAAGCAGGAATGTGGAGCCTATGTATTTTCAAGGATATTGAGAGGTCACTTAGTGCTTTCACAAGCCAAATGTTAAACCACCTAGTGCCAGCATGGAAGAAGAACATCTAAAGAGAAGGTGCTGGCAGGTCTAGGACAAGGACTACTTATATACTACCAGGGACTGCCAAACCCTCCCTCTAGGCAGCAAGACTAACAAAGGAGACAGTGGTGTATGGTTGCATAAAAGCATACTGCTAAATGCCTTTCATGCCCCACCTGGAAATGGTTTAACCCTCTATTTTTTATGTCTTCAATGAACACCCTCCTTTTCTGCTGGGGATGTGCAAGAACAGAGCTGTTCTATGGTATTTGGCCACCACACAACCAGAGGTGCATCATACAGAGAAATGAAGAAAAGCGATAGGAAGGAGTGTGTGTCTGGAGCCACTGAGATGAGAGAGAAAAGACTGGGTTCTAGTTCACATTTCCAAAGCTGTTTCATGAATTTTATTCAGTGATGACTGAACAAATAAATCACAGAATCATAGAATCATAGAATAAGCTGAATTGGAAGGGACCCAAAAGGATCATTGGCCCTGCACAGAACTGCACCAAGAGCCACACCATGTGTCTGAGAGCATTGCCCAAACACTACTTGAACTCCGCCAGGCTGGTGCTGTGACCACGTCCCTGGGGAGCCTGTTCCAGTGCCCAACCACCCTCTGAGTGAAAAACCTTTTCCTAATATCCAACCTAAACCTCCCCTGACACAACTTCAGGCCATTGCCTCGGGTCCTGCCACTGGTCACCACAGAGCAGAGATCATGTCTGCCTCTCTTCCCCTCATGAGTAAGTTGTAGACTGTGATGAGGTTTCCTCTCACTCTGCTCTTTTCCAGGCTGAACAGACCAAGTGACCTCAGCTGCTCCTCATATGGATTCCCCTCCATGCCTAAGAAGTCGTAAGAATGGAGAAAGGTATCAGAACAGGGTGTTGCATTATGTTATTTGTGCAGAGTGCATTTAATTTTCCTTCACTTTTTTTAAGGACTAGCTGTGAAACTTGAACCCAAGGCAGGAAGTCCTTGGGTACTGACCGTGGTCTGAGCATACCCAATGGACTGTGGCTTAGGGGAAGTTTTGAAGGTTTTTTTACAATCCTGTCTGCATCTGGACTGTGATGGAATTTATATTGGAGTCAGGTATCCAGTTCTTTAATCCAGGAATACATAGGTGTATATGAGATCTTTTAGAGTTTGGTGCCTAGGGATCTCAGTGGTCCAAAACAGAACCCACAAAACAACCTAGGCACTTCCAAGGATTATGACTTTTGAAGATAATGGTCCTCCTTGCTCTTTAGGAGTTAGGAGCCCTTCCTTCAGCAGAACCATGGTGAATTTATCTAGAGTTAAAATTATCCAGAAGAAGTAATACAAGAAAATATTTTTAGATAAACACAATTTATCCATTTCTCATATTTAAAGGAGTCAATAGTCAGTCAAATAGCAACACACATATGTCAAGATGCATGCTGAAGAAAATCAAACATTACTATAGATTTTTAAAATATCTGTTCATGTGTCTGTATTAGACAGATGAACTAAACTATTTCCTATTTAATTTTCCAAATTTGCATAGCACACCAGGCAAATCCAGTGGAACTGTACAAACAGAAAATGGGGGTGATGATCAGTATTTTGTTTAATAATGTCTAGATGCCCCATGCTGGTGTAGAATAAGGCTGGCAATTAAAACTTGTGATACCTGCCGAGTTCTTGAATGTTGCAGAGGAAATTATGAGCAGTGTTAACATACAAAAGACATTACTCAATCAGACAATGTGAAATTAAACAAGTACAGTATACTCTACTGGGGTTATTTTAGGGTATATCTGTTTAGCCTGCTGGGTTTTTTTATTACAGATTGTGCTGTACTGTGAGGACACCCTCAGTGTATCTTTATTAGCCTTTATTTATTTATTTACTTCTTCACTCAGTGCAGAAATAACAGTGCCATATAGCCTTCTGCTACAGAACATTATTTTTTAGTGTATTACACTGTCCTGAAGTCACCTAACTGATTACTCTAAAATATGTCTTCAGCAACACACTTTAAAGAACTCTTGCAGTTTAAACTGTAAGGAACTGCTGTGGCAGGTCAGTAAATTCCCAACAGTATTTCCTGGATTAAAAGGTTTTAGATGGAAGAAAAGTGCTCCTATGAAACCATGAATAAAGCGTGTTCCCACATTTCTTTGAGTTTATTTACACAGATATGCCCATAGAATTAAGAAATCTGCAGGTAGTGCTTCTCTTCCACAAGTGTTCGCACCTTTCTCTGCTGCTGTTGTCAGGACAGAGTTCAGGCAGACAAAAGGATCCAGTCCAGTCAGTCTGAACTTGGTCTGAATGCTACATCCTATGAAATCCCATTTTTCAGCAAAGACAAAGCAACTTGTAAAAGAAGCTAAATCACAGAATATTGTTGCTCTGCAAGTGCCACCCTCTGCTCTGAAAAGGTACTGCAGACATTTTCAATGATAATTTTCATTTAGTAGTATATATAAAAAATCCAGGCTTTCTACCCAGGAAAAATAAAATCTTTGGCATAAGATTAAAAGGAAAGCAATACAGGACAATATTTTTGTGAAGTGTCAGGTAATGTCTGTGGACCAGTCCTACAGACTAGGTGTACTGGCACAGCACTGCTGACTTCAGGGGGATCTATACCAATTTATACCAGCTAAGATATGGCTCAGTGGTTTTAAGTTTTGAGAAATGCTATATATTTTGGTTTATTAAGGTTTGATGTATTTTTCTGGAAACATGTTTGCAGTGCCCAAACCCCACCACACCCTACATAAAGTAATTATTTTCAATTAGAATTTGATAAAGAATTGCATGCTATCAACAGGTAAAATCTGTGGTGATGTGGTATGTTATTTTTGTATCAGACTACTTCAGAGTTGGCAGAAGAGACAAGTGTTGGTGGGTGTTCTGCAACACAAGGTGGGACAAGGTCATAAATAACTAATGAGATATAAATATCTGAAATATCTGCTTGACAATGGAAAAAAAAAAGAAGTGCATGTAAAATATTTTTCTAAGGCAATTTCTTAAGTGTTATATAAAAATTAGGAATTTTAGCTTAGTGCTGTTGATAGTAATCTCTTATAGGCAACTACAGGACCATATGGGAATAGTCTCCTGTGGCATGCCAGAAATTCCAAGGAAGGAAAAAAATCATCCAAAGCTTGTGTTTCAGTTTGGAATTTTTTGTATGCCAAAGGATGGTTTATGCAGACTTGCAGAATGAACAGATTGTTAGGCATTATATTGTTATTTAAACATGTACAGCTTCTAGAGAAAATATGAACAGTACAATGAGCAATATATCAGAATGATTTTTAAGGAAGAGCAAGGAAATATTTGAGAAGAATCTGTTCAAAGCTTGAGCATTCCTTTAAATATAGGATATTCATGGCCCACAGGATAGCAGTGAATAGCCTCTCAAATGCAAATATTTGTTCAACAACATTCTGCGTATGCACCTCTGGTTTGACGAGACTGGACTCTTTCAAAATGAATGTGACAAAAGTCACAGGAAGAGTGATGGAAATCCAGATTGCAAGTTTTTGGTAGGTACCTAACAAACTGTTCACAAAAATTTAAGCAGGTTAAGTGATTAAATCCTGTAGGTAGTGGGGAATTTCTTAAGCTCTTTTGAAAACTTTGCTTAATGCCTACAGAATCATAAAGGCTACAATTACAAGGGAGCTCTAGAGATCACCTAATCCATTTTCCTCTCTCAAAGTAGAACTAAGTATTTTCATTTGGACTTTGAAAATCTGACCCTTTGTGAGGCTGTCCTATGTAAGAACCAGGCCTGCTAAACAGTGAAGAAAGTGGTCTAGGTAAGTGCCACAAGGACTCAAAGGCTGTCCCTTTGGATCAGATGTCTAGAATGAGAAGTGGGCATAATCTCCTTAACTCTTGGGAGTCACTGACCTGAAATAGCCTTAATTCATTTTGTAACCCTTGATTGCTGCCTCTCTCTTAAGGAAGGTAATGTTCTTCTAATTAGCTGACTACTGGTCTGGAAAATCTACATGTCTTTTCATAACCAAGAACCTTTTTCAATTAAGTCTGAGAATGTGGACGAGGCTAATATTAGAACTCATAAAACCTCTAAAGACTTAAAGGGGATGATAACAGTCCATCTCAGACATATGGGGGAGCAGCTGCAGGGAAGGAGAAGAATCCCACTTTTATGCCTTGTAATAATATGGTTGGTTTTTTCTTCCCTTTGGAATACCTAACTTGTAAACTTTCTGAGACTCAATGGATAGATTTTTCATATATACATAGAATGATTTGGGTTGGAAGGGGCCTTGAAAGGCTATCTAGTCCGATCCCTCTGCAATGAGCAGGGACATCTTCAACCAGATCAGGTGGCTCAGAGCCCTGTCCAACCTGACCTTCAATGTTTCCAGGGACGGGGAACTCACCATCTCTCTGGGCAACCTGTTTCAGTGTTTTACTACTATCATCATAAAAAATGGCTTCCTTAGATCTAGTCTGAATCTACACTCGTTTAGTTTAAAATCATTACCTCTTGTCCTATCGCTATAGGCCCTTGTAAAAAAAAGTCTGAGCCCCCTTTAACTATTGAAAGGCTGCTATAAGGTTTCCCCAGAACTTACTTTCTTCCAGGCTGGAAAACCCTAACTCTTTCAGCTTGTTCTCATAAGAGAGGCAATCCATCCCTCCGATCATTTTGGCAAGTGCAGCCTTGGATAGGTTTGTTTCCTTTTGTTTTTATCTACTCAGTGCAGGAGCCAGGAAGACCCTGTGAAAAGCTAATAAAGAGGGCAGGGTAGACTACTTATGGCAGCCAACAGCAGGGTGGAACTGAGGAGTCCTGGCCAAGCTGATGTGGCTGGGTGCACAGCAATGGAGAAGGCTCCACACTTTGAGCTGGGGATCTTGAGGATCTAAGGAAGAAGATATTGTCTGGCTGGGCTGTTCTGGGAATGAAAGATGTGAATAGAGAGTTTCAAGTGGGAGTTAAGGAAGACCATTACTCCTGGTTGTAAAGCATAGGCACATAATTGCCTTCACTAAAAAAAGCGATCATTACTATTGCTAATCAGTTCTTGTGAATGAATCCTGTGGGGGGGGGGTGTGGAAAATTGAAGGGCCTGGAGAAGGAGATCTAGATTCCTTAGTAGAAGCAGGGAAAGGGAGAGTACAAGGCTCAAACAGAAGGGTTTTCCTGTAACTCAGTCCCTCATTGCCTCTTCCCTTCACTCCAAAGTAATGTGTGCTCTTTGTTAAAATACAACTGCACTAAAAATTTTGCCACGTCTGTATTTTGTTTGATTGAAGAAACAAGAGAATTATGATCATCCCTTTGTATTTTAATGCATCTTCACAGCCTTTGCATCAAACACTTAAAATATTTTAGTGTAAAATTGATGAAGTAGAAAGCAAACGCCAGAAGGAACTGCTGAATTTTATCTCTTTTTGAAAATGGCAAAGTATCCAGTCCCCAGACTTCTTTCTCTCGGGATGCAATTGAAAATTGGCATTTTTCCAGGCAGACTTTTGAACATACTGTAGAGGTAAGTGTGACAAAGCAATTTAAAATCATCAGAAGTTAGAGACAGATCAGAAAAAGAAGAGAGTCTTGCTATTATTGCAGTTGTGTCTTCTATGCTCTGAAGGCAGACATGGTCAGAGAAGTAGAATATTACCAGCTCAAATGAGTATTTGGTAAAATGCCTAATAAGAAAGAAATCTATAAATTGGTTATTTAGACACAGAGACATTTTTACATATGCATTTTATCTGAAAATAAACAAAATCTTTTAAAATACAAAACAGATGAAGAAGTTGGCTGATTTTCAGTAAGTTTGAACTACATCACTGTATTTTAAATATATTAACTTCATTAGAAACACCTGATGAGAACAGACATGGGACAAAAATCATCTTCTTTGAAAATCATGACTGTAGGGAGCAAGAAAATGCTGGATTCATAAGCCATTATCATTCCAGCAGGTACATTGTTTTAATGACTTTTCTGAATGCTATAACAAGATAGATTTTGGCATTATGCTGCGAATGACATAAATAGATAAGACTTGATGCAGTTGGCTGTGTTTAATTAACAAGTGGTATAAGGAAACTGAAATAGTAGGACAGAGTTTAATTCAGATAAATTAAGAAAATTAAGGAAACGTTTGAACGATTTTTATTGACATGCAAAAAGTTCTGCCAGAAATACTTCAGAAAAAATGTAGTATGTATTAGTATTTAAAAAAATAATATTTTCTACACAGCATTAATATGCAATTTACTTTATTAGCTTCTATATTCAAAATTAATGTGATAAAGTTATTCTTTCAGATTACTTAGAGAAAAGAACAATCAGGAACACAACAGAACGCTATTGTACTTTTTGTGCAAAAATTCTGCTTTGCACAATTGAATGCCCAAAATAAAGTTCAGAGAGGTTGATTAACTTGGGACATAAGATTATTACAGTTAGAAATAGAAATTCTGGAAACTGGAATTTATGAATGAATATTCTACCTTAGATCTTTTCTTAGAAGGAAGAAATACAAATAAGATATGAGCATGTCTTCACGCCTGACAGTTTTCTGAAAGGTATCTTGGGACATACTGTCTTCCCTACTAAAAGCTACACCTTAGAAAAGCTGAAAGGCTACTTCAGCTTTTACAATTACAAATGCTTTCTGCAAGAAAAAGTCCTTTTGGAACACTCTCAGAATATATTTTTATTTTTCTCAGAAAATAGAATAGTTAAAGAAAGAAGTTGAGCACATATCAGAAAAAAAACCATGACAGAACATATTTCCAGAATAAACAACAATGTCTTATCAATACCATGTGGCATGTCTCAGCAGCTCACAAATGCAGTATCTATGATGTTAACAAAACATGCATTAAAATCAGATTCCAGCATGAGGTCTGCTGCTTCATATTCATAGTACTCCATGGTAATGGCTCTGGTGACCTTTGAAATCAGCTCTCACTTCCTGACCACGACCTCCCATCACAAAAGTACATTCTGCTGTAAGCAGGAAATCAATGGGAGAGGTATAAGGTGTGGGAGGTCAAGCTTTCCCAGGAGCTAGTCCTTCGTGATGTATCTGGCTCCCACAGGACAAAGAATGGCTACTAACTGCACTGTTTGCAGAACTAAAAACAAAACTCATACATGTGAAAGGAATCAGAAAGCAAACAGGATGATAGAGAGGAGAGAAACGAGAAAATATGTTTGTTACTATCCAATTCATCTTACAAATGGACAAATAAGGGGGCTGGCTTGCATATATTCCTTCAATTAAATGGGACACGCTCAAAGTCTGAACTATAAAATACATGGATATATCAAATGCTCTCGTGCATTTTTTTATAATTCACTCCTGCTCTGCCATTGTTGTAAACATGTGCATGGGTTATCTGTACATCTTGACCCACAGGCATTTTCAAAGTTCATCTCATGAGCCTGTCAGTTTTGAACTTTAATTTAACAGCCATGTGCTACATTTTAAGGCCAAGGACAAGTAATGAGTTCAGAGGGGTCCTTCTTGCAATGATTGTCTGCAAGGCATGCTAAGAGTTGTATGTCTCCTAGGAACACACTTTGAAGTGTTTCTGTATCCCTCTGATTCTAGCCCTGAAGTGAAGTAGGCAAGTCTAATGCTCTACAGCCAACTCAGATGTCTTTTCCTGGACACTTGATTTGTTGTAAATTTCACGGTTAATTTAATTCTTCATCCCTCTGAAACCTGATGCAACTCAGGTTCAGGCTCTTGTGAAAGCCACCACGGTGAGATGTCCTTATTTTCTGCCAACTTCCTTTCTTCTCATCCACCCACTCACACTAAAATTATGTTTCCATACTTCATCCAGTTCTTCTGTCCAAGAATTTACTGAAATATTGGTTATCTAATGAAATTCCCAGTATACTGTGAATAATTTTCATACAACTGTACAAGTATAAAAGAACACTTCCCTCTCTGCCCCTATAATTCCCCTTTTCCCTCATCTAGAACGTGCATTTAATACCATAATTCCCTCTTTTAATCTCATACTTTTCAAAGAAATCTTTTTTCTTTCACCAGAAAATACCTTCACAGTGCTTTCTACTACAACAGGGGCATGCTCACCAATATGAACAGTACTGGTTTCTCTAATTTGACCCCGGGCTCTTCAACTCATGGCCTTCAGACCACATCAGGACAGACCAGATCAGCATGTAGTGGAGGAGGTCTGTGGTAAGATCACTGAGTTTAAGCAAATTTGCTCTGCAGGACCTCAAGCAGAGAGCAAAAAATGATCATCCTGCATTTCCAGCAGTGTTAAGTTTAGAGAACCCCAGAGAATCCCAGTTTTACACAAAGCATTACAGATAACAATAAGAAACTCAAAGAGTAGTGTAAGCTGTCTATCAAGCATCTGTGTGAGAGAGCACAGGTGTTGCTGGCAGTGGATGTAGAGGGATGAACATGGTGCAATCTGTATCCACACATCCACTCAGACTCCACACACTGAGAGAGAACTCTTAGGGGATGTATAACAGGGAAAGGGGATTTAGGTATCTAAAAGTGATTTTTTATATTAGTGTTTGGTTAATATTACTTTCATAATAGTTTAATAATTTGGAAGAGTTAAGAAAACTGATGGAACTCACAGACTTGACCAGAAAAAAAGGAGTATAGCAGAGAAATCTGTTTTCCAAGGCTATTTTGATTTGACATACATGAAAAAATCAAACAGATTGTAGTCATGTTAAGGTAATATACATGAAAAACAATTTTTTCCAATTCTTTTGAGAAGGTAAAATACCTTACACAAAAAAAAGAAAGAATGCAATGAAAATGTACTCCCCTTTTACAAGTTAAAAGAACTTTTAAAGGAAGTGGGCAATTATAATACTGAAAACACCTACTAAATCCATTATATAGGAGAACATATATAAGACCTGCTTTATTGATCACAAATTATGGGTCAGATTGGTTCTGAACACAAATACAAATAGTGGTAGATTTTTAGAGAAAGAAAAAACGAATGTTGCTGAAGTGGAAATAAGGGAAAAATAAGGGAACATAGGGATTAAGTGCTTCCTATCACTTCAGCAGGTGTGGAACACAGAAATACTGACTTAAGTCCAGAAGTCAGCCACAGTTCAGACACCACAAAGGAAAGACAGAGTCACATCTGCCAGCAGGATCTCACCTTTTGATTCTACCTTTTAATCCTACATTTTTTTTTGGTCAACTACAATGCAAAAACACGTGAAACGTTTCTGAAGCCATCCCACTGCTACCAGGAGCAGTGAGAAGGCATCCTACAAGGCATTGAGATTAGTAATATGTTTTGTCATGTTTCTTTTTTTACAAAGAAAGGCAAAGTAAGTATGTAAGGTTTATACTTAAGCACAACCAATCCTTCCAAGCTTGTTTTAAGGACCTTTTAAGAAGATTTGTTCATACACAAGTTAGGTTGCCTTGGCAACTGTAACTATAGAAAGCTAGAGTAATTACTTTCACAAATCCTTCTTAGTGCTTTCTCCTCTTAATAGGAATGTGTAAATACCTTGTTTTAACCTACGTTTATCAGAAATAGTGCTCATCATTGTTTCTACCCTTGAGCCATGGCAATCCTAAAGTATGTGCTTAAAGCAGGTTAAATAGTGCACAATCAATTTGCAAATGCTTATTTAAATTAAACAATTAAAGCCAGATCATGCATATTTACTTTGGAAAGGCAGTGAAAATTTGGGAAGAATGCAGCATTCTGTTTTCACATTGCAAGATCTCATTGAATAAACTGTGCCATGTATTTATCTGTCTTCAAACACAGTAACAATTCACTTTTGTAAACAGCAAGCAAAAGGAATTAAGATGCAATTTAATATACCTAAACTATATTCATGTAAACAGAGCTACTGAATCATTGCACAGCTCTGCATTGCATACCGCGGACTTACCTGTGTGGCTGAGACAACTTTAAGGTCTTTGTTCATCTCTTCATTACATGGTAGAAATGTACTCTGATTTCCCTGGCACAGTGTTTGAGATCCATTATTAGTGATATTTGGCATAGTTCTGCTAACCCCTAGGCTTGTCATTAAAATAACTTATCCACTTTTTCTTCTGTGCTTTTTAAAGCAGATGATGTCCATTTAGGTTTGATTCCTTTCTATGGCCTGATATGTAATACTTTGCCACAGACCTCCCTCTCAGGCCATGCTGCTCAGCTTTGGCTTACTGATGCCATACAATACAGCAGCCACAGGAATGGGGTTCTTGCCCCGAACTAGGGATGGCAATTAACACTAGTTTGTAAACTGTCTGTTTGCATTCATTATCAGAGAAGCAACTCCGCTCCCTGCCTGTATGAATGCTGTCCTGAGTTATCATTGCAAACACACACTAGAAAAGCCAGTTATACTGTGTAACTGCAATACATAGACTCTTTCTTTTTCTTGTCTGTGATTCTGTAACTTAAAATGTATTTTAAAAACATAGATGTTAATATTCAAGGAGGATTCAAACACTGTAACAATGCTGAAAGTATTTTCTTTTCTCTGTAAAAAATATCAGTAAGTTATGCAATAATATAAGTGATCAGAGATTGATATCAGTGTAGATGCCACTAGAAATCTGGGAAACCATGATCTCCCATGATGCACATGAAAACTTTTTCTGCCCCTTTTGTTTTAGAAGGTGCCAGAAATCACAGGCATTTACTTATGCAGCTTCATCATCATAATTCCAAGCGGTCATGGTACTTTTTTTTTCAAATCCAACTGTCCGTGTCAGCCTTACTGAGAGACTAGCAGCATTTAGCACAATGGGTATCAAATACATCTGGTCAGCATCTGTTTCCTAGTGATTCCCAGACTTACGTATAAGTCCCCAAAGAAATAATTAGAATCCTTTAGGTTCTCTAAATAATTACAATAATTCTTAAATTTGTACTCATGCTTACACAGAGATCTTATGAACTTATCCAATTTTTCTGCTCCACTTGTTAAAGCAGATGATGTCCATTTAGGCTTGATTTCTTCCTTTACACTTCTTTCACACTTCCTTCAGTGAAGTGTGTTTTCACGGTTGCAATAGTATCAAGGCACTCAAAAATCCAATGTGATATTCAGAAACTTTAATTTTCCACTAGCTTCTCAGTGATCAACAGCAAAACTACTTCAAAAAAGGGCTTCAGATGATGCATGCATTAAACAAATAATGTATAAAATCCTGAATTTTGAATTCAAAGGAGATAGGAAAATTTAAACCAAATGAGGATCTGCTATGATGTCTGTTTTAGGCTAAATTAAACACAACCCTTTAGCCTATGTTCAGTCATTCTAGTATTCACTTTTAATATAGTTTGACAAACTGAATAATCTGATGTCTTTCCTTACAGTACTCAAGGAAAGACATATACTACTCCACACTCTTGATTTACCTTTTGATCGATATATTTGTTTTCTTCAATTGCTGATCTTTTAGAGTGGTCACATGAGGAAGAAGATGCTGAAGGAAGTCTTCGCAGCAAACAGCTGGTATCTTGTTGCTGGCGATCAATAAACTGCTTCATAAAACTTTCCCTTGTGAACAAGTAGAAGATATCGATGTTTAAAACCCCAGGAAGAGTTAATATTTGATTTTCCTTATAACATGTCACAATCCATTAGTGTGAAGATGGATACATTCCTGAGAAAAAGCTGGACTGGGCTATAGATGTATAAATGAACAGAGAGCCTGAACAACTGATAATATTTGAATTAATTTATTAAAGAAATCTATCTCTGAATTGAGATTTGGGTTGCTTGCATGTAAGTTCAAAGAAAAGAATTCTATTGCTTTTATTATTTATTTACCAGTTAAAGTGCTAAATATTTCAAGTGCCTTTTGCAGTTTTCAGCTCTTTTGAGCTCATTAAACAGCAAGTTGTTACTTCAATGTAAATCAAATGCTGATATAATCCAAAGGAAACATACTCTCTGCATGAAATTCTTTCTTGAAGACTTCAAACAACATCTGTTCATGTAAGTGCTTTGAATGTCAGTATTAAGGCGCTTCAGCAATTCTGTGCCTCACATATGCCATGTTTAAAACACAGAAGCATTACTGTTTACAACAAATACACATTCATCTTGCTCCGTTTTCAATTCAGTAGAGTTGCCTCTTTTCAGTGTAAACTGACTATGTCAAAACTAATTTTTCTCCTGAGAGATATTTCTACATGGTACAATAGCTTCAGATTTAAAGATATGATTTACTAGTTTGAAGTCTGTCTCAGTAGTTAATATGATCACGAATGAGTACAGAATATGCTGGGAAAAACACAACTAGAGGAAAATACCAAAAAAGACTAAGTAAGTCTAGGAGAAGAATGCCCTCCATATGTAACCAAACAGTACTTTGATACTAAAATATCTATGATTGCTTCCTCGAGGATTGGAAAGTTATTTTTCCTGACCCTTCTAACCAGCATTATTCCTTTCATTCAGCTAAGGTACTACAAACAGGTCAAATCAGTTGCCTTAACTTCCTTGTGGATTTAATCAAAAGAAATGTACCTCAGGAGGCCCAGAACAATGGCAGCAATCTTTCATATCATTCTCTCTGCTGGCATGGAGAGTGAAAATATCACATGAAGACAGTGAAATGGGCATGGCCAGAGGACCTGTTTAGCCAGCTTGTGCTGTTTCAGCAGCCTTTGCAGCCTGTATATGCTAGAGCAGCCCTTGGGGCTTTTTTGACACCAAAGAAAAATAATTGTACTGTAACTGATGATCATAGAATCACAGAAAGTTCTGGGTTGAAAGGGAGCTTAGAGATCACCTTGTTCCATCGCCCCTGCAATGGGCAGGGACACCTTCCATTAGACCAGGTTGCTCAGAGCTCGATCCAATATGTCCCTGAACACTTCCAGTGATGGGGCATCCACACCTTCTCTGGGCAACCTGTTCCAGGGCCTTACCACACCCACAGTAAAGAATGACCTAGCAGATCACTGAGCGTCTGATCTTTTGTTAAGGTTTCACAGGAAAGTGATAACTACGCAAATACAAATAAGGGATAAGGTCGTCACAGACTAACTGGTATTGGACGGTCCGTGTTATCCCCTCTAATGATTTGCTGCCAGTTCACCCTATCTTTAAAAACCTACGTGAGAATCAATTAGACTGCTAGTTGTTTATGTGAGCCAAGAAAATTAAAATCCAAATGGAAGTGGAGAAACAACGCACTTTTCAATTATATTGTACTTGTGTCAGTTCTTGTCCATCTAGCTGCTTTCATGAATAAGGTATAAGGAATGCTAGGATTTTTTTTTCCCCACAAAAGTAAAAATGAGGTAAACCCAAAATGTCACATCTTTTGAACACCTATGTTAATCCGTTTCATTTCTTATTTTCTGAACTATCTGCCTAACCCACAAGGAAAAAAAAAATTCTGGATGCTATGTGGCCCCAGAAAGGTTTACAGCATACTAGCAAAGGAAACACTTTCAATACCTTATTTTTGGAACTGTGAAATCTGAAGGAAGCTTGGAGATTTTCACCATTTGTGGCCTGTTTGGAAATTTTTCAAAGATGCGTAGACGCAATGGAAGCTTCTCCTTTGTATCTGCATTAGCTTCACTTTGCTTTAGCTGAAAACAAGGAAATAAAAAAATAACAGAAAGGGAAATTTTGCTCTGTAATCTCCCACTCTTATTTTTCAGAATCCAAATAATAACAGCAATCATTTAAAGAAACAGAAGGTGGCAGCAAAGACCTACAGAAGGCAAATTTGCTACTTAGGAGCTTCTTGGTCTGCTTGTGCTAGAAGATGACAAATGCCTAACAAAATCATGCCTTTAACTGAAAGACATAAAATGGAAGAATTGCTAATAATTTTAATCTAAAATACAAAGCATATTAGTGTCTTATTCAATATGCTTATTTCTATGTTTTCTTCACAGATTCCTAACACTTTAAGCAAATAAACACCCATGATCTTTTCTTACTTCTGTATATGCTGACAGCTCTTTGAAACTCAAAGAGAACACAGCACTTTAAAAGGCAGAAATTTTAAAGGAATCCAGCTCACAGAACACAAAATAACTGGAAAATTACATTTAGATGAGTATTGTAAGTAATAACTCAAAAGAATTCATCCCAATCGGCGATACTGAGCTATGGCAAATCACATAACAAATGTTGCATTTATAATTATCCACAGTTATTCCATGGAATATTATACATCCAAGCACAGAAAAGGCAGATACATCTATCTATGTGGACAGATGATGGCTAAATCAAATGATATAAGATAAAAATTATATGATATAGAGATATGTTTCCTGAATTCTGATTACCTCACGTAGTAATTCAGTTCTGTCATTGCAACAAAATACCAAGTCAAAAAGGATCAACGAAATTAATTTTCACACTTATTTTAAACTGTATGTGTATTGTATACTATTTCAACAAGCATGCATCTAACTGAAATTTCAATTCTCCTTCTCACCCCTGCTTGTAAGGAAAGGATTAGAAGCTTAAATTTCAGAAAACATTTTCACCATCAGCACTTGCAGAGAATACTGCTGATAGCCATTAGCTACAGATTTTTACTAGGGATAATTGCCCAGGAATTTGAACAGAGCTTTAACTCTCATTTGCCCTGCCTAGTGAAATGCATGCTCCCACGGCATGCTACAGAAGAAAATCTGCTCTGTTGCACTGTCATGCTATCAGCAACATCCCCACTTCTAGCCACAGGACAGCTTAAACTGAAAATCAATTCATATTCGCTTGGATATAAGTTGTCATGTGGACTGAAAACTGAAAAGCTACGAACAAAGACTAATGATTAATGGTAAAGCTGAGTCAGAATAAAAGGGAAATATTGCATAAATCCGTATTGTGTCCAGTCCTGTTTCATTGCTTTATTAATGATCCTTAAAAGGAAGAAATTATGACATTAGCACACACTTGATATTAAAATGTCAAGAGTTGGAAATACCACATTGGACAAGCAAAAGGACACATTTAGAAACAGTGGCAGGAAATAACAGAATGAAAAAATTTTAGATAAAGAATAAGAGCAGAAACTGAACAAGAACTTGGACTTCAATACAGCATCAAAAGGCCAATTTGGGCACTAATTACATTACCAGCCAAAGGCTATGTTCACAACCAACCTCTGTTGGTGAGATATTACAGAGGTATGAAAAATATTACAGAAGTCCACAGCTCCTCTCTGTGCTGCTTTGAAGAGAACATTTCTGGGTATGCATTAATTTCTAAATACCATTCTACCATTTTCACACTGACAAGTAAAAATAATGCTGAAGAGAGACATGAAACCAGGGGAGGGTTAGGTAAACCAACTGAGACAAGGGAGAAAAAAGAAGAGAAACACTAAAAGGGCCCAGTATTTATTCCACATGTATCACAGATGATAAGGGGAAAGGGCAGGGGAGATGATGTAAATTTATGTAAGAAATATTTGAAAACAAATTACTTCAAGAATACAATAACGCACACCAAATACAGGAATGAGAGGATGAAATTTAGAAAGAGAATTTCTAAGATGAGAATAAAGATTACTAGCCTTATGGGGAAATCTCTGTGTGTTCAGAGAGATCTCCAGAGGGAAGTGCCTCATCATTTCAAATTCAGACTAGTCAGAACCCCTGAAATGCCAGACTATTGCCAGAAGAAATAGTTCACTGACAAGGAAATTAATTGGATAATCTAACAGGGCTTTTCTGCAACATTGTACTATTGAAAGCTTTGGGAAGAGATTATTTGTAGGAAAAAAAAAGGTTTCCAGTTTCTTACTTGTTTTTCAATAAGAAAACATTGCTTAAATATGCATATTTTTGGCACGGACAATGTCACTTACAGCTATGAACTGTTTGCATAAGTCAGTGTATATACAACAGAGAGGATTGCAATGTTGTCTGAAGTCTAAGTGCAGAACAGATCAGGGAGAGCTTGAAAGCAGGAAACTGTATAGTTCAAAAGGTAAAGAAGGGGATAGAAGAATGATTTAAGATAGGCTTTAAAATAACCTAAAGTCAAAGCAGTTCTATAGAATATCTCCAATTACCCATGCTGTGATGATATTACAAATTGGTGAGCGCGGGGCATGCAGCTTCACTGAGTTCTTCATGCACTTAGGGTGTAATTGTTGCTCCACATGACATACATCCTGTTTTGTATTGCTGCTTAGAACCTTTCTATTTCAAATTTCTTTAATACTTAACAAACGCATGTAGTTTTAGAGGTACAGGATTATGTTGGAATGGGGCTATGATGGTGCAGAATGTTTCTAGTAACGGCTAGACTCAACTCAATAAACCCAAATAAAATATCAGGACATCTTTCTCTATGATTTTTAGGTTTTATTTATTACTTTTACTCTTGGCAAGGAAATGCACACCGGCCTGATTTACTTTGCATAGCCCTCAGTCTCCAGCCCCAAGAGCCTACAGGGAACATTCAACAATATTCTGTCTGCCTGGCCTAGCTAAATTCTCTTGTGGATAGTAAAAAACATTAATGTCTGTAAAGCCATTAGAGGAATTTGTGTCTATCTCACTACTTCCATGCTGCTTGAGTTTACAGGAGCAGATTTAATGGCACAATGCATACAGTACAACTGTTTGCTCTGAACACGTATCAGGAGAACTTTTCCAAATAGCACCTAAATGGTGAGGAGTGTCAGAGAGGATATTTTAATCTGGGATTCCTGTGGTTGTTTTAATAATACTTACAGATACAGGTCCCTGAAAACCAAGCTCTCCCCGATCTGTTCACATAATTGTTTTGGATCAATCCGAAAGATAACTGCGAGAAAGGCAGACTTACAGGTGAAGAGAATGTTTGTGTTATTCTTTTCTCACAGAAAGGCATTATGGCCATGTCTCCATTTTGGTTTGGAGCAGTTTGAAGTCTGAATCATCAGCACTTGTTGTCTTCTGGTTATTTATGAGCTGTGCTGGTAAGCAAACCAGATCCTTCTTGGAGGAAACAAAACCACAGACTCCACCTTATGCAGTCCAGGCTTAAGGATCACAACCAATGGCTGGTTCTTAGGGTGGCTTTGAACCCCATGTGTGATAAGGCATGCAGTCCAGTGTGAGACTGAATCTGTTCTGAAGCAAACCCTTCAGACGTGCACACATTGTGAGTGTGGTGGCAGCAGCAACTGCTTTATCGTACCAGTTCTCTCCCATGGCACAGCCCTGATGTTACATGGTACAATCTCACTCATACTACTTATTGCAGCTTCAGTTGTAAATTTATTTTTGACTTCAAGGCTTCCTTACAAAACTGTGATTGCCAAAATCAGCTTTAGTATAATTAAGACCTGGGCCCTTAAAACGAAGAGAAGCTGTAAGTGGTTGTCCTAAATACACACAGTAGGATGAATGGTGATGAAAGTGGAAGACTGGGAGAGGCAGGGCACAATAAATGAGACAGCAGATAATGACTGTGTGTTAGAAAAAGGGTCATCCAGATAGTAATCACTGTAAATGTGGTCAGGGTTAAAGTAGTGAGCTCTTTTAAAATAAATACTGCAATTCCTTTGATACCAGTGACTGCAGTTACTGAAAAATCACTAGAGAATTGGAATGAGACAAGCAGCAGAACCTGATTAGGAGAGCTGCATTTCCATAATCTCTCCCTATGTCTGGCAGAAGAGACGTGCCAAAGTGCATTTTAGATCTTCAGGTAAATGCAAGGCAGTGTCACACCTGCCCTCCAGGTGACATTCTCATCTGTGGAAGCAGGATGTAAGAAGCATCTGCACATGCAGAGTTCTCATGATGGACTCTGGGAGCTGACAGTCTGAAAGGTGGAAGTGCTCCAGGGTCTGATAATATGAACAAGATCACTTGTATAGTTCAAAGGGCAAACTAAGGTATCTCTTAATACCACCAATTTGCATTTATGGACAGAAACATCCTCAAAAGTATTGATCTTGCCAAAACAAACAAAAAGCTCAAACTTAACATGGTTTTTGAGTTTCTAAGACATTGACAGTTTAGTGAGAACACACCGAAGGAGATACAGAATTAACCATATCCAAAGGGATAAGACCTACCCTTTCTTTTTGTTTGGTTCTCTGTTCGTTTAGTTGTGGTCACAGAAGAAGAGCCAGTAACGTGCAAAACTTAATGAGTGGAAGACGCGGTTTTGATATGGTGTGTGAGGCAAGTGTATGTGAAATCCACTTAAATGCTCTTTAAGTATTTCAATGAAATCTAATAATTAGAAAAATTACAGCAATGCTCTAACTCTTTCATTTTAGTTGACAGGCTGGGATCAATCATGTTCCAAATTAAAAGCTTTGCCACTAAAGTACACACAACCTATTTAGGAACTGGCCAGCTGCCCAGAATAATTTCATGGTGACTGAAAAGTTCAAACCTTTTGCAAAAGTTCAGGAGGTCTCACTAGTGGATGGTTTTAAATTAATATTGTTGGGTACATTACAGTGCACTGCTAAATATCAACATTTTTCACTGCAAGTCTTCTTTAGGGGCTGTATTTGAAAAATAAAATGACTATACAGTATCTGTGCTGCACGCTTAGCAGGATATGCCATGTGCACCAATACAAAACACTCAACCAACAGCTTTCCAGAATTTCTTATTTATCCAAATTCTCAAATTTACTATCACCTTTGGCTTGTCAAAAGGAACTCTGAACGAAATCCAAGTAATTAGCATTAAATGATGTAAGTTAAACAGCTAAAAATCAGAAAAGCAGATTAAATGGGTAGCCTTTCTCCTTTCTGTTGTTATTCTGAAATCCTGTGGCCCTGGTAAATTTTTGGACATGAATAAACTATATTAAAAGAAGATATGCATATGGGTAAGCTGTCACATCCCACACTCAGCTTTGGTATCAAATTGTAACAACATTTTTGTACCTGCATTTGATTTAAAATTTGACACAAATCAGATGTTCAGTTACTATTATTTATACCTGCAATTTCATTTACAATGAAGAAAAAGGTTGATTTTGTTTGAGCACCCTTCACCATAAATAAAAGGACGGTAAAACCAACCTGAAAACTAATGTCAAAAATGAATAAATAGAATTTGGGTAAAACTATCACTTGCAGTGATAAAAAGAAGTATTTATGAAGTGTAGATCTTATTAGTATGTCTATAGTGATATATAAAAGACTGACAAAGACCTAACCTCTTGCCTAAAGTCACATGGTACCTGGTGACTTCATGCCGTATTTGACTCTTGGTTCTTCTATGCTCTATGTGGTGGCCCTGAGACATTATTACACCAGTTACTTTTCTACGGGTTTTCCAATTCTTCAAGGCATCTGAAATGACATGTGAGCTTTTATGTGCAATTCTCCTGTGCAGCACTTCTGTAGGATGACATTTGGGTTCTCTATCACCTAATTGAGGGGCAGTTTAGTGGGAAGTGGGAGACCACTACAGGACTGTGTGTCTTAGAGTCCAACCTGGTGGAGCCTTGTCTCTTACTTCTTTGAAGGTCGTCCCTCAATTAAAATATTACTTGAGCTACATCAAGGAGAGAGCCAACAGTGAGGGAAGAGTTTGCAGCATGCACAGACAAGGGGTCAATATTTGAGCTTGCTCTCTTGTCCTCTTTTACTGCTTAGATGTGCCACTAGTGAATTTTGCCCTTTGGGTTCACCTAAACAAAGGGGACATTGCAAGCAATGAAAAATTCTCCCATGTAGTTATAGTAAAACAGAACCTAAAGTGATTTTAACCACATTCAGCACTGTCATGAGGAGTTTTCAGTGAAATATACCACAAGTTATAATTACAGTGGTGTTGGCATTCAGAGAACAGATTGCATTGTTGATAATATAAGAGTAAAATAAACTGAAAAAGTTCCTGACAGATGGAGGAACAAGATTACATGTATTTCTCATAGGCACAAGATCTACTTTTTAATAAACAACTTTCCTCTGTTACAGGGTTTAGATGCTGTGTGTAGTATGATTTGGTTCTGTGACTGCTATTCCCTAATTGTTCATTTAGGTAATTTTTGCTTTAGTTTTGCATGAAATCTTCTAAATTTCACAGATATTGAGTAAGATTTCACAAATGTGGGATTTTTAATAACTTCCTTCCAGTAATCATAGCTCTGATCAGTTCGTCAGGAACAAATGCTGCTGACAAGATATGATTACAACTCAAATGGTGGAAAATTTATCTAGCAAAATTTGGCTAAGATGTAGCCTGTTTATCTAAAAGAGGACAGGAATCCAAATTTTCAGAGTTTCTCTTTGATCAACAGAGATAAAGAAGAAGAATTTTTCAGAGCTATTACTTCATGCTGTCTACAGACTGGCAAACATCACTACATGGTTTACACTTTAGCCACATTTCCAAATCTTTTTCCCTCTGCAGTGGCAAGTATTACATAATTTAAAAAAAGGGTGATCCAAGATTCTGTGCAGTCAGTGTTTGCAATCAAGCCCCAGGAATGTGCTTACCAGAGCAGATTTAACCTTCTTGCTTTTAGACTGAAGTGCCCACCTGAATTAATTTAGTTATGGTCTCTTTTATAGTCAAAAGTGATGAAGAGACACCTGTAGAGGTCAGTTGAGGTCTTGGGTTGGTTATATATTCCACACATGTTTATTTTTTTTCACTGTCTAAATAGGGAACTTGAATCCAGTATGTTCTCTAAATCAGATGCCTGATTCCCAGTGTTAGGCAGGATGAACCTAAGCCACAGCATCTATGATGGTATTCATCTCAGCTAATGACAGTTCTCTAAATGTGAAGTAAACTGTACAATCATCTAGGCACTTCTTATATTTGACTGAAAAAGGTATCTCCAGATGTTGGCTGATTCCATACTAACACATAAGCAAGACAAGCAAGGTGGACTGCCACCTCAGGGTAACTCCTTCATGGAATGCAGGGACAGTGTAAGGCTACACCAGCACCAGTAATGGGGTGTGGGCCTAGGAACTGGAATCAGATTGTCCACTGCATTATACTGTTAGCAAGACCGACCTCACACGTTTTGTCTTGGCCAGCTAGCACTCTTCCTGATCATGCCAGAGCACAGTTTGGGGCTTATCCCAACTGGGCACATTCCCTGTAGGCAGTACGGACACTTCCTATTTAAATGGTAGGCAGTTTGGGGAAGGGAAAATAACTCTGCTCTATGTACAAGCCAGTCTGTGCCAGCTGGCCAGCTTTAAGGATAGAGAGTGGGTTCTGGACAGCTCTCTCTTGGTACAGATTGGCTAAATTACTATTTTTGAGAAGATACTCTTGTATAAGAAAGATAAAATAGTTTATAGATTCACAGAATCATTTAGGTTGGAAAAGGCCTCTTAGACCATCGAGTCAAACCATTAACCTAACACTGTCAATATTTATCTTATCTTAGATAAAACAACCTCACCTTTATTTTAAAACGGTTAAGGGGTAGGTACATTTTTTGATGCATAGGTTAAAATAGATAATGAAAATTAAACATCAATTTAATGCTAACATGCATAACTCTTCTTTTAATAGCTAGTTCACACAAAAATGCAGGTTTACCATTTTCATATTCATTATTTTTCTCTTGGGATAAGTAGCAGAAGTATTTTTGTTTCCATAAAAAGTTAGGGAGTTACAAAAGACTATCCATTATAATAAAACAATGCATGACATGCTCCATTTCACCACCGGAAACTGCTTGAAACTTCATGTAATCATTATTTGTTATGAACTGTATATTTGATGAACAACAAGCAACTAAAATATTTTAAAGAGAACAAAAGCACAAGATGTATGAATTCTGCACTTGTACAACTGTAATAGCTCAATATTGACGAGTTAGAATGCGTTAATCTTCAAGATTAAGGGTAAAATTCATTACAACCTGGAAGGGTGCTGCTGCATGGGAAGCAAAGAAAGTACCATTGCAAGACAATTCAGAGACTCTTAATGTTTGCTTTCCTATTCTAGACTCTACACAAAGGAAGACTCCTGGAGGTAGCTTTGTAAATGGTGTTTACTTAAATATAGCTGAGACTTACAACTTCATCTGCCCTGCTGGGTTCACAGAAAAATAGAGCCAATCTGGGAAATTATAATTGTGGACAGACTTTCAAAAGTTCTTACCATAGCTCCCATTTATGTAAAAAAGAGCTGAAGACACTCAGCGAACCAGCTCGTGATTGGCTGAGGAAGTCATCATCTTGACTTTCTATCAGGATACAGACAGTGAGAAGTATTTAAAAGGCTGAAGAGCAGAGAGGTCATAGGGATAAATGACTCTATCTGCAGAGAATCTGTATGTTCCTGCTCACAGTTTAACATAGGAAGATAAATTTTACCTAGGTCCTCTTAGTACCTAAGTATAGAAAGCCTGGAATTTGACCATTCCATGTGATTTGTTGAGATGGCTCTATACACTGTGTGGGCTGTTACATTAGACAGATCACCACTAAACTGGTACAGATATAACGCATATCCAACTTGACTTACTACTTTGTTTAATCTGCATGGTAGAAACACACTGTGCTGGTTTTGGCTGGGGTAGAGTTAATTTTCTTCATAGTAGCTGACATGGGGCTGTGTTTTCCATTCTTGCTGCAAACAGTGCTGACAACACAGGGAGGTTTTCCTTATTGCTGCCTCTCACCCCACCCCACCAAAAAGGAGGCTGGGGATGCACAAAAGGTTGGAAGCTGCCCCCAACTGGCCAGAGATATATCCCATACCACATAGCATTACGCTCAGTATATAAAGCTGGGGAAAGAAGAAGGAAGGGGGGATGTTTGGAGTGATGGCGTTTCTCTTCCCAAGTCACTGTTACGTGTGACAGAAGCCATCAGTGATGGGGATGGCTGAACTCCTGCCTGCCCACGGGAAGTGATGAATGAATTCCTAGTTTTGCTTTGCTTGCATGTACGAGTTTTACTTTACCTTTTAAACTGTCTTTATCTCAATCCATGAGTTTTCTCACTTTTACTCTTCTGATTCTCAGAGGAGCGAGCAGCTGTGTGGCTGGGGTTAAACCTTGACACATACCTATGCTACATGCACCCAATTCCAGATTTCAAAGCCAACCTATGTGATCCATATGAATTTGTAAGTGCTGCTTGAGATGGAAGCAGTTAGGTGCAGATGCTGAAAAATATTTGTCACAGATTATGATGCAGGTGCTTGTGCAACAGATTGCATTTTGTTTCTGTGAGCTCTGGCAATGCAAACTTGTGTTTCCTTCTTTTTAGGTGTGCTACAGTGTGTTTGGACACTTGTAAATGGATACTTTGCTGGCACAGGCCACTATGACAATGTCATCTAACACAGAAAGGATCTCTACAAAGACAAAAAGGATGACCTACTGTAGTTAGGACAAGAATGCCTCATTTGAAAAACGGAACACAATTCAGATGAGACACCAGATAAATATTCCTAAAAATCCCCTAACATAAGTACCAAATATGATAATGAGTTCATTATCCTTGGTCTTACAGGAGTAAGCAAACATCAACCAGTGCACAGTACTTTTTTTGTACTTTTTTTTTCCCCATGTGTTTTTATTAAAAACACCATTATCATGTGCATTTGTGTCCTTAAATGTATTCAGCTAAATATGCACATGGCTGTACACTTAATGTGATCGGCATGTAATCAGATTTGTTTGGGTTTGCCAAACAGGAGAGGGTCTGTGGGGGGGCCACAGGAATTTTATCTATAAAGTAGTTCTTGTAGAGAATATACAGGAACACTCTTCACAAGGAGACTTGATCACAGAAGAGGAGGCAAAGACCAGCATTTGCTTTATGAAAAAGAGTCTCTCCAGATAGAACAAATCAATTCCTCACTATGAAGACAATCACTGGAAGTTGCCCAGAGAAGCCAAAGAAGTTTTCTCATTGGAGATCTTCAGGAACTGACCTAATAGGACTCAGGGTAACCTCATGTAATGGCCTGCTTTCAACAGCAGGTTGGACCATGTGTTCTTCAGAAGTCCCTTCCATCCTAGACCTTTCTATGAGTCTATGATTTGGTGAAGTTATGAACTGCAGGACAAAAGATAATTACGCTCTTCATTTTCACTATTGTGTATATGCATACAGCATCTCTTAATAACTTGTACTTTTGTTCAAATCATTACTGTACTCTGTTAGATTCTCTGAGAAGATAATTAACTTAGATCTGAGTATTTGCCATCCACATAGTAGACTAATTTCTACAATCAAATATCCTTACTTTGAAAATATAACTGAAGTTGAGAAAAAAATTCACAGATGTAGCTGAGGCCATAATCCAGGACATTTCTTTAAACAGGGGAGACTGTCTTTGCACAAATTAGCTGCCCCTTGCCTTTTTGTGGTTGATTGGTTTGTTCACTTTGAACTAGAGGCAGAACATTTATTTTGACATAAGTGGCCTTAGTTTTAGATTCATTGCAGTTTCACAGTATTTCTCCAGTACAGAAATTCAGACAGAAGATCTGTTTTACCAAAGGACATGCAGAGGCAAACCTATACGAGCAGTAATTGGGAGGTCACAGAGGCTGATCCAAATTACTTCAGAAACCTTCTAGGATGGACTAGATGAAAACACAGATAATTTGGTGTTACTGGCTGCCCTTTCTCCCACAGAAGTTTGCTGATGAAACTTTAGCCACGGCTAGACATCTGAGTTCTGTTATTCCCTTTCACGAGAGATGGAGATGGTTTTCTTTGTGTCCTTGTGGTGATGGACTGCTTATTTAAAGAGAAAGATATGTGTAAGAGTTCTCCCTTCATTCCCATTCATAGTGCTCCCACTCATTGGATATTATGCAGGAAAACCCTGCAGGCTTCCTCATCTTCTGTCACGTTTTTAAAAGAGTGCCTGATCCATTCTTGAGGAACTATAAAAGGAGAAGTCTTCTGAATTCTAAGTGGAAAAGAAGTGACTGACTTAGCCTGAGGTACGAAAAAAAGGGCAGCAAAAACATAATGAATTAGTTCTTCTAAGCTGCTAGCTATTTTTAATGACTGAACAAGTAATCAAATCTCATTTGATTGTAAAGGCCTTTTAAGTATGCAGAAATTATTTACAATGTGGACACAAGTGCATAGATTCATAAGCTTCTATGGGCCTAAAACACAGTTCAGGAAAGGTGATGCAGACCTGTGTGACACAGAAGGGCACAAAGGCAAACAAAGCATGGATTTTCAAGAATCCAACTGCCATCAAAGTAACTAGTAATGCTACATAAGCCTCATCCTTAATTCCAAACTCCTGCTGGGCTGTCCCTTAATTCAGAGGTTGGAGCACCTAGAAACACCTATGTGCCCTGACAATCACTTGCATTTTTCTTTGCTAATTACTAAATGAAACAAAAGATAAAGATCAAATGAACTTCTGGTGATATATAAGCTAGGTAAGCATTTTATTCCCTGGTGATATAAATGAAGCCGCAGAAGCTTACATTTCCATTTTTGTTACTGCTATTCCCACATTCATAGGAAATCTGACTCCCATCTCTCCTCCTGGAAAAGTGTGGGCTTTGAATATAATCTTTGACTAGAATTTTCAAAGGTCTCTATTTTATACCATAAAACCTTCCTCCAGGACAAACCCCCTTGAATTTATTGAGTTTTCTTGACAAATAGTACTGTATTGCATATACTAGGAATTGGCAACTTCTGAATTAATACTTAGGTGTTTATTTCACCATTGGTAATAAAACATATCACCCAGAAGTTGTGATCCATTGACATTGTTTCTAAAAAAGATGACAGATGAGGTCAGAGGTAGGAAAAAAATTCAAACAACAAAGCTGTCTTGAACCTACAGCCTTCAAGAACTTCCTAAACTTTCTTAGTTATTAAAAAAGAAAGAGTCAAGCATGAGTAGTTTTCCAGATGACCATGTTTCTCAGTCTTGAAAGGTTAGCTTGCTTTCTGAAAATGGATATAGTCTCTGTAAAGCTTACTACTTTTGAAATAATACCACTTTAAATGTTATGCGTATCTTCCAGGAATGGGGCACCAACTTTAGTTTTGTGAAATTTCTACTATCTTCCCTCTATGATGAAAATGAGGATTTTATGCATTTTATGTAGTACATTGTCGTGGGTGCAAACTGGGACATACATAAAATTCAGCGTGGAACCATTACTGTACTTTTCATTGGTAATGAAATGTGTTTGACACTTATCTTTCCTGCTACTTGTTAAAAATCCATTTACCTGGGATCAGATATAATGAAAAGGTAATTTTTCACTTTTATTCTATTTTACAGTTATTTCCCATTTAGAATTACCTCAAGCACTGTTCTCAGAATAAAAATACTCTGGAGGCAAGTAAATCTAACTAGGCTTAAAAAAGCTCCTTGATTTTCACACACACATTCACATATATAAAATTTTATGCCAAGTGTGTTTAAATTAAATATACCAATTATAACACCTTGTTCACACAATATGTTCGTGAAAAATCCCCATGCTGAAACTCCCACTTTAATGCTGAAACCTCAGCTCACAAAATTTGGAAGTGATGCAACTGCTGAAATTGTCATTGGCATCTTCCTAGGTCTTCTGAATGCCTGGAGGTGCTGGGTGAAAGGCAGAGGGCTCTGGCAATGTATTCTGACCAAACATGCTCAGTATCCCAAATCCTGTCTTTTCCAACTCCTCCTCTACTGACAGACAAAATGTCACTTCTGAGATATCACTCAACACAGCTTTTGAAGCCAGGTACTCAAAAAGCAAATTACCAGTGTTTGACCTGTCATTGTTCATGGTATCAGTTAAAAGCAGTAGTGAACGATGTGCTTTGGTTCTACTTAACAAGAATCAGGGGAGAAGAGAGCAGGGAGGAAGAAAAACTCCTTTACACTGAAAAATAATACTGGGTCATAGAGTGTGGGTATAGTTTTGCTCCTCACTGAATAAAGGAGTTGTTAATAGGTCTGCCAAAATGATATTTGCATTGCCAGGCCAGTGAGACTTATCGGTATTAACAGGAGTAAAGGTCAAAACTGTCTTCTGAATGAATAATGACTGTATCTAGAGGGCCCGGACTTCTCCTATAAACACCTTGCTTTCAAATACTACACTGCCTCACCAGAAAAGAGATCTGAGGGGAGTACACGGAGAGAAAGGGAAAGCAAAAAGATGAAATCCATGAAAAACACTACCAGCAAAGCATCAACAGGCTGGGTGAATGCAGGGAGACAGGACTGACTTCCTAATACTTTTTCTATTATGGACTAGATATTTGGAATTCTTGTTAAAAACGAAACAACTTCCAAGAAATGATGTTACAGAAATTCTATCCTAGTAATTGCACATGCTGATTTATTTACTTTGAAAAAAAAAAAAAAATGAGGGGGTTTGTAAGGAATATTAAACATGACTTTTTCCAAGACATGTTAAGTTAAACTGCCAAATTTTCTTGCAAATGCACATCACTTCAAGTAGACTTACCCAGTGAAAAGAAACTTTGGTCTGATTCTAAAGCTGCATGCACAAAGACAGAAAACACAGGAAGTAATAACAGGCATGGTAGGAAGGAGAAAGCACTGAGGAAGCATTTGACTGGAATGACTGTACATCATGGGCTCAAGGGCATCAAATGAAAAAATGAAGTGGTAGATTTTTAAGTTGAAAAGAAGTCTTTTCACACAGTGCATTGTTAAATTTATCTTTGCTACTGCAAGCAGTAAATGCTAGAAAATACACAGATTTGAAAATAGACTTAACAGACGTGCGAGAAAAAAATCCATCAAGAACTACTAGACGAAGATACACAATGTTGGACACTGAAGTTCCTATGTCCATGGAGAGTGACTACCACTCAAGTATGAAGTATCACTGGAGAATGAAATATCACTTTGTGATTTCCCTTTACTTGTGTTAGTTCCTAAACTTACTTTTCCGGCCACTGTCAGGGACTACACATTGATCCAGGGGCACCTTTGCTTTGATCTAGTAGACTTGTTGATATAGTCTGGAGACTACAGATTCTTCCTCAGTAAGCTTCATCATAAATTTCTACAGATAATGTGGCACTGCTTTTTCACCAGAAACATATTCGGTGAAATTCTACCAATCACTGGTCACAAGGAGCTGCCAAGCAACTGTGAATGCCTCGGTTCTACTTTCAGGTGACAGTGATAGTGATAGAGCATAGTGCCAATAATGTCAAGGTTGCAGCTTCAATCCCAGCATGGGCTTTTTGCTTAAGAGTTGGACTTGATGCTCCTTGTGAGTGCCTTCCAACTCAGAATAGTTTGAGATTTAGTGATATAATTAAAGCTATAAGAGAGACATGAAGCTATGAGTTACTAGGATGCAGAAGGCTTTCCTCTGATGTCAGTGAGCATCATATTGAACACCAAGAAACACCATACTTAAAGAGCAGTAATTTTAGTGTAGAGGTCCAAAAGGATTCACATTTAAATACGGTACACCTGGGTTACCAAAGATATGTAGTTACTCCCCATCATTTTATTACTGAAAATGTGTAAAATAATATTGTGGAATTAAGACATGCTCGATGGGGCAAAAAAAAAAGTACTAAACACAAGGAAATCCATTAGAGGCACTATCGGACCTGTTAAGGATTTAAGGATTTTGTTTTAAAGAACAATATAAGGCATACACATACATTTTCAAGCTTTGGGAATATATTCAGCACTTTTATAAAATTGGCATGATTTTAAAAAGGAACTGTTGTTCTGCAAACTGTAAAAATCAGGTCACTTTGGAAAACTGTATATTTGACAAGTCTGTTGTGTGTGGGTGTGTGTGTACACCTGCATTCACATAGGCATATGTAGCAAAGGTATTTGCAGGACCTGAAATGGAGGAAAACTTTTATGATTCTGAAATGGTTGGCACATATGTGTGTGTCTGTACAGTTTCAAAATCATAGGCTGCTTGTATTAGAGGGCAAAAATATATATTATGCTTTTATGGTAAACAGACCCAGAATAGATTTAGGATATTATAATCAGATGCATAGAATAGAAAAACATGGATCGGCAAGTACACTCAGGAGGTCTTAATTTGCTTATACTCTTTTCAAAGAACATGGAAACAACTGCAAAAGAAGAGCTTGTCCTGACATTTTGATCAGAGTTTTTTTGCCCTGAACATAATTGCTTATACTACTGCCTAGAGGGTACCTCATCCTCCCCGAATTCACGTTATTTTTAGTCCAGAATGGAATGTAGCACACTGCAAGCTTTTTAACTACCCCAAGGCACTGACTGTATAACCAAAAGATATCTGATTCAGAGTCCTTTTTGTATGTTTTAGAAGACAAATATTAAGATTCTTTACTTTCTTTGGGCTTATTTTTCTCTCTTTTTTAAAAACCTTACTGAAATACTTTAAACATGACAGAAGTACATGCTTCTTTTCAGAAGGATGTGGTCAATGCAAATAAATCTGAATTCTTTGCCAGGTGCTGAATTATACCTTATCTACAAGCTCCTTGCCTGAGTCTGAGCTCCCCCATCTTCGTTTTTAACCTGGTGTCTGGAATCCCTCTGAACTATAATCAAAAAAGTAAAGGCAAGTAACTTTGCAAAATGGGTATCCTGCACTCTAGCTACAGGAAAGAATGTGATGAAGAGACAATTGAACATACCTAAGGTATCCCCGTCTCTGAAGGAGTTTGTTCCTCCACATTCCTCAGAGAACTGATGCAACCATATAATCAAGGCCAGAATTTAGACAGAATGAATTTTAAAAAAAAGCAAAAAAAAAGCCAGGTCTCACTTTTTCCTTCACATTTTGCAAGGACACTGCAAGCCTCTCTGGAGCTCCAGAATGAAAAGGGGTAGTGGGAGAGGCATGAAACAAATGGATATCTGAACAGATCAAGCCAGGCCTATGGGTCACCCTTGTTATGTCAAACCTTGGAAGGGGTCACTTTTGCTCGGTTGGGCATGACACAGTGAGGGCAGTTGTGGGAGACTTTACAGAAAACTTTATAGCAGATGTATTACTGAGAATGCGTATGTGTGTGTGTGTGTGTGTGAGCACCTGTGTGCACACACACATATGCATGTCCAACACGGAGTCTGGCAGAACAGCATTTCACACAACTAGAATATACACTGTTAATTTTCAAGGAAACACTAACACAACAAAGGAAATTTAGTTATTGTACATTGGAAAACAAAAAATAATGACCATCTCTACCATTTCAGTGGTGCCCAGTGACAGGACGAGGAGTAATGGCCATAAACTGAAACCTCAGTGTGAGGAACAACTTTTCACTGAGGGAGGCAGAGCACTGGAACAGGCTGCCCAGGGGGTCATGGAGTCTCCCTCTGGAGACATTCAAAACCCACCTAAATGTGTTCCTGTGTCACCTGCTCCTGATGACCCTGCCCTGGCCAGGGGGTTGGACCAGATGATATCCAGAAGTCCCATCCAACACTAAGGGTTCTGTGATCTCATTGTGAATGATCTTAGGACCTTCTCCTGCCCCTGCTCATGCTTAGCCCAAATTGCCACATTATTGGGAGCTTAGGGGGAGACAGGGAAATTCCCACACATATGCATAAGAATATGCATTCTCAGTAATACCTCAAGATAAAAAGGGATCTATTGAAACTCTTACCATCCCTTACAAATTACAAGTTTCAACAGGTTTCCACAAGTAATTTTCTACTGATTTTCACTAATACTGAAATGCATTACAGGCTTTCAAGTCAGTTTTTCAAGGCAAACAAATTTGAAACAAGAAGAAAATATGAGTGGTGCCAAATATAAATGTAGCTCACATTATGGCTCTCATGGAGACAATCTGTTACAGCTCCTGAACTCTTATACAAGCTACAGCTTCAGCAAATGAGCTGGGAAAATTTGATCTCCTAGAACTGAACCAGAAAATAATTTTCTTCTGACATCAGAAAGTCTTTTTAGAGAAGCTTTATGCAGATCTGTTGATATCACAATTCAAAGATTAAAAATGACAGACAGCATTAACAGTTTTAGTTCCTAGAACTATTGCAAGCAGCTCGATCATATTTTCTCAATTCCAAAATCCACATTAAGGAAAAGCTTATAGTTTTGTACTGCTTCTGGCATCCCATGTCAATTATCCTCATACCAGACAACCTAGACTTCCTTCTCTTACCAGAACCAAGGATAGGTAGAACTTGGCTTCACTCATGGTACTGGAGAATATGGGCTTTAGTTTGGCCGACAGTCAGGTTTTGGCTTATCTTCTTTCTATGACCAGTTCTGCCAAACATGCCTCTTGGTTAGCCCTCACCTCTGCAAAGCTCTCACAGGGGCTTAGTTATGAAGGTTTCTTTACAAAAACTAATGGATGAGTGGAGAAATGTTTATTCTTAGAAGCTCACAGTAAAAAGTTAAAGAAAAGCAAGCAGTGTACTTAGTTCAGGTTACTATCTTTATTTGCTCTACAGACAATAATATAAAAAGACAACAGCAGGAGCATCTAGCAGAAGCTATAAAAATAGCATGCATTTTCACTAAAGAAGTGAGCTGTTTCAATTGTTAGAACTGCATTACATGAAAACATGATGAGTATCTGGAGGGCAAGAGTGTATGGAAACCAGATTTCACAGCTTAGTATTTAGAAACAGCTAAAAAAGCAAACAAAAAATGGAAAGGCATAAATATACAGACTGACTGCTTCACCAATCATCATGAATGTATACTCAAGAGGCCAGTAGCCAAGCCTTGGCCTTGTCCTCCTGATCATCTGATTTCAGCAGAATGACAACAACAAATAAACCTTAAACCTGAAAATGAGTTAGAATTTGCAACCATCCCAAGCACTGAAATTAGCAACATGCTATGTGTGTTAGACAAAAAAGCTAATGGAAGATTTGGTTGCAGACCTGACTTCTGAATTTCATTCTGGAAAACATTATTAAAACATTTTTATCTCTTTGTCAGTGTGACTCTCATGCTGGAAACCTGGTTTGTGTGAAAGTTTTCTTTGACATCATGAATTTCAGCAATAGGTATATGCCTGGCACACAGAAACCCTGATAATCAATTAATAGAAGAATGTTTTAGTCCAAAAAACAGAGGAGTGATCATTCCCAGGCCAAGAACCAGCTTTAAAAATGAGAGACACCTTTAAAAATGAGAGATTCAAGGAAAGCAGTGTTGCATGTGTGAATTTATGGAGGCTCTCCTAAAAGACAGATTGTTGTTTTGCAAATTTCCAACAATGGATGGATGATAAGCTCCTTTGACAATGATCATGGAGAAGTGATCTCAGGCAGTAAGAAACGTATGGTCTAATGTAAACAAAAGACTGCACTAACTGTATCTGAGTGTGAAAGAAAAAGAGCCAGTAGCTGACAAAATGGGAACCATAAGGATGATTGCTGAGTGGAGAAAGGTGTCAAGCATACGGGCAGGAAGAATACTGGAGCGACATAGTAAATAAAAAAAAATGAATCCTAGTATCTTGATATTGATGCAGCAGCACTCGTTAACATATCATTGCAGAGAATATAAAATGGATCCTCAACATCATTGGCAGTGCAGTGAGAGCCTCATTCTCTGGGGATTATTTGTACCTTCGTCTTTTAAGACCAATCATAACTGCGAAGTCTTAGTAGGATACATCAAAATATGCAAGAGCCACATTTCTGACATATTCCCATGGCAAAGGGTGAATATCCAGTTTCACACTGCTTTTGCCTCTGAGCATGCCTTTTGCTTCACAAGTGAGACAGGGCCTGTATTGCCTTTTGGACCAACTCAGGTGGAAGTCAGGAAGCTCTGCAAAGATCCTGTCAAATTTGTGTCATGTATCCTTAGAAAACTAACTGAGTGCCAATGCCAGGAACCTGCTACTTTATGAACCTAAATTCACAAATGCAGACTCTGTTTTCTGCTGCGAGTGAAGAGAAATTACTAGCTTTGAATGCTGACTTTTATCCTTCTTTGTTGCCATTACCATCTAAGTCCCTAACCTAAATTAGGATCCCAGCCTAGGCACTTCAGTAAGGTGCCTGCTGTTACACACTATGATTTTTGCCTTCATTAATGTAAAAGTACATATGATTAAATGTCAATGAAATACAGGTTCCTAATTCATTAAACTTGGATATTTATGTCATTTAACTTATCCATGGAAAATCAGACATTTTGCCTAATTAGCTGTCTAGACTCCCTCTATAGAAAAAAGAGAGCACCCAACTTGGATGGGATGAATCATTCCCTGGAGGGTAACTATAAGTACAGGCAAGTGCAGATGACTAGACTACATGCCTACGTTTCTGCATGGCTAACAAAGTGACATGAGTCCTATCCTTAGACTCTTCAGAAAATTCCAACCTTTACCTAAATGAATGAGAATTTTTTTTTCTTGAATATTATTATTCAAAAACTTGAAGATAGTTGCTTCTAAACTTCTGAGTGTTGGATTAACTATAAAAGTATTGTAACTTTTGTTATGCTGCTAACTGTGTAAGCACACAGCATTCTCATGATTTATTTTTTTCAGTGTATGTCACAAGATAATCTTACTTCTTTCTTTAAAAGAATTGCATTTAAGTGCATGAAGTTTTTTATTCCTGGGAGGTTTCTTTTACATAGACTAAAATGTGAATCCAATTGCTCTGAGGTAGGGATGAAAAGCACAGACACTGGAATCAGAGTAATAATTGCAAAATCAACTGAATGCACATGAATTTAGGATCAAAAATACATGTGCTGCTTTACTCCAGCTTAGAGACAAACAAAGCTGAATACTATAGCAATCACAGAAAGAAAATTTGCTCTGGGGATATAAATTTGAATAGTTTGGCATGTGAATACTGCTTTAATTTAATAAAGATTTCAACTCTACAAGCAATCAAGTATCTGTGAGTTTCCCAAAATCAACAGGATGTGGTGATGATCAGAGTCATGCAACAATAAAAAATATTTTATTCTACTTATACAAATGTTTTATTTGAAACTTTTATTCACATTCACTTTAGAGAAAAATGTAGAAGAAGGACTCAGCACAATCTCTTTAGAGACTAACTTGCTTTGTCTCGACTAAAATTAACTAAAGTTCCACATATGTATTCTTGCATAAAAGGGAAGCAATGTCAAATTCATATTTACAATATATGTGCCAGAATTATCTTGAACATTGTTTAGAAATCAGATACTCTCCCTTTAGTACGAGGCTGAAAGTCTCATTATAAATCCCCTAATTTATTTTCTAATCTGAGTAGTCAAGAAGGAAAAGTAACTGCATAGTGAGAAAAAAACCAGTATTAAATGCTATGTTCCCCTGATGACAAGACCAGAAAAAACAGAGTAGATTTTAAGATCAGAGGGATTAACACAAAATATTTTTATTTTTCTAAAATTCTTTTCAAAGACCTCTGTACTCTGCTGCATTAATTCTGGACAATTAGGGGGTAGTAGATCCCAGTATAGACCTCCCCATTGCCTCCATCATCACCACCATCACCTCCATCACCACCACCACCACCAAAAAACCCCCAAGCACTATGGAACTAGATTCTGATATTTTTTAGGCACTCAAGTCCAAATTAACTTTCTTCTACTGCAATTGTGCCTTCTGATGGGACAGACTGCCTAATGGAATCCTTTTATTTTTTTTATGTGTCTGCTGTGAAAGCTCTATCAAGAACACTAATGTTTGCTTAACTGCCTCTCTTTGCAAAGCTTCTGAGCATTTCAAAATGTGACCCTTAACCACTGACATTAAATTCCAATGTTCAGACATTAAACATTGTTGAAAACAAGAATCTATCTCAACAGACAAAACCAGCAAAGAATTTATAACTATCTCCTAGCTTCTGTGTTTATGAAAGCTTCTGCTTCCAACATCAAACAGTTAAAAGTGAGATTTAAAAGAGAGAAAATGAACACGGTAAAAATCTGTTACTTTTAAAAGCACGGAGGCAAGATAATATAATTCTAAAGGCAGCTATTTAAAAAAAAAAAATGTATACTATAAATAGATATAGATATAGACCATGATATATAGCAGATACATACATATATATATATATATATATATACATATATATACACACACACCTCTGCATAGATATTCACCTCTGCAGCACATACTGCTTTGATATGGGTTTAGGGGGAAAAAAAATTCTTACATATATTTCATGGTGTGGAGCAGAACTGGAGGGAAAGGAGTATCTGACAATTACCCTCACTGGTGAGCATGTGAATTTAATTATATTAGAAGAAATGTCCCTACTGCATATTGTTTACTCCTCCAAGAATTTCTGTTCCCAGGTAGTAAGGCACGGTGAAAATATTTTTAGTAATGAATGCCATCTGTACTGATGTTGTGAGTGTGTACTAGTGAGCACAGATAGCACATGTGTGATATGACAGAAATCTGATCTTCCTTAAAGGATTATCTCTTTGAAGCAGAGAACTACACTTACGTGAGATTTCAACAATTTAAAAGTGGACGTATGTTCCTGATTGATTCAAGGGGCCTAAGCACTAAAACAGACTTTGTTTGATTACTCATCATACTGGGAATTTGTGTATGAACCCAGAGGTGTCACTTCAGCTTTGATACTCCAGTACTAAAATGGGGACACAATAATCGTGTCTGATACAAACCGTAAAATTAACCCTCCAAAGTTAGTCAGGTAAACTGGGGTTGTTATCACAACAATCAGGTAAATAAAATGTTATATTTTAATATTGTTAAAATTATATTTATATATATATATATATATTTATATATTTTATATATATGCATGTATATATATATATATATATATTTTAATGGTGGAATTCCAAAAAATGGGATTACAGAAGTAAGATTACATGGCCAAGGGAGCTGGACCATGGCTCATGCTCAGAGATGCTTGAGATGCTTGCTCTTTCCTGTGTGGAATTATAAAACAGTAATGTGGTGGTGCACATGGTTTTAGTCACCACAGGTTCATCCATATGCTATTTGCAAATTGTTTCTGAAATCTCATTCAGATTATGAAACACCAGGGGTGTAAGAATGAGTGCACTAGGTTAGATCAAAGGTTCATCTCCAGTACACTTTTTCTGACAAGAACTAGTCAAAGGGTTCTGAGACATAAGAAGAGATCAAAGACAGAGGAGTTTTATTTCCTGTGTACTTTCCCAGGAAAGCTGGGATATCGACTTGAGAAGCAGTGTTGTACAGGTTTCATTGCTGTAAGATACACTATGCTGCAGATGAAGGTAAAATGGCTCATATAGCCAGGGTAGCTTGAGGATAATCTCATGGTTGGCTTCAAATTTTCTTGTAACTGCCCTATAAACAACATGTATGTCTCTCAAAATTGTCCTCCAAAAGTATCTGCTACTCTTCAGTGACTAGAGAAGGAAATTTACATAAATATTTCAAACTGCATATACGACTTGATAATGTGTTGGTGAAGGGAGATTAATTCTAACCAGGTGTTTAAACCTTCATAACATTTTTAAGGAACTTCACTGGTTGCAAAAGCTGTTTAAGGGAGCAGGTACTAAAACAGTAGAGTAAGCCCAGAGTGGAGAAGTCAACAAGGTAGACATGAGTTTCACTGTACAGAATGAGGCTATGGGAATCCTAAAAGTTTACAAAATTCTGATAGGAAACAGAAAAACAGAAAAAATAAAGCCATATTAAGGAGCGGACATAAAACTAGACAAGAATAACACATATACAGGCTTTTATATTAATAATAAAACCCTAAAAAACCCCACGGTTGAATGAGAAATCCTGTTATTAAAAGCTCCACAATGTTGACGCAAAACACATCTCAGAAGCACAGTAGAAGTAACAAGGAGTAGGATCAGAATCAGACTGTGCAGAACAAGCAACATAATATCCAGGTGGACAGTACGTGGCACCAGTGAAAGACTGGTGCTCTATGTTACAGAAATTCTACAGTCAATAAAGTGAATAAGGGAAATGTATGTGCAAACAGCACAGGGTCCACGTGCATTGAAACTGTGTTCCAAACTCGAAGAAATATTCCGCACATGTGTAAATGAGGATTAGAAAGTAATTTCCATATGCAAACTAGTAATTAAGCCCTAAAGACAAGCAGTAATAATCATGGGAAGCCTTTGTTTACCCTCATGTATGCCTAGGAAAGGGTAGAAGAAAGATATTAACACATAAGTGACTCCTTGCTGATTTATATAACCAGAGAACACCTAAGTGTACCTCATGGTTTAGTACTGAGCCAGATCTATTTCATTAGTTAAATATCAAAAAGCTATTCTGTAACAGTGATAAAAATGCTTTAAAATTCAGATTTCACTTTACAAGTAGAAGGCCAAATCCATCTACTACACTGAATTAAAATTAAAAAGTAATTACTTGAAATCATAATGCTTTTGAAAAGAAATTTAAAGGAATGGCCAAATGACTGAAACTGGAAGGCGAGGTACATGGAGTAGGTTTAAATATCCTGTTTTAGAAACATGGAATACATGTACCACCTACAGAAAAACTCCAAGAAGGTCAAAAAGGCCAGCAATGTCAGCTGGAGTGTGAAGAAGACTTTTTAAAATAAATCGGTATGTTTCAGAAAAGAAAACCATATGCAAACCAAAGAATAGAGAAAAAAAAGCATAAATTCTAGTAATTTTTTGTATAAGAGTAATAGCAGATCATGAAAGACTTAGAGGGAGAGGGACTAGTTTCTAAAGAAATACAATATAATAAGAAAGCTTTTAAGAACATAAAGAAAGCATCAGGTCTAAAAGAGCAACAGACTATTAACTGAGTGTGTTCTGAAAAATAAAACCAAAGCAAGAAAGTAAAATGAATAGTGTTGGCCACAGACAAGGTCAAAGAAGACCTTAAACCATGCCAAAGACTGATCTACAAAAATGTCAGGAGAAAAGCTTTAGGAAGAAAACTGACACAAGGTCAATTTGTTACTCTCCAACACCTGATAACACTCACCCAAGATTTCTAAAGGATCTCAGATATAACAAGGCTGAAATACAGCAGTGGTAAATAATTTGTCACCTAAATAAACTCTGGAGTGAGAGGAAAGTGACAAAAGTGACTAACTTTAAAAAAGGGATTCAGGGTATAGAGAATGAAAAACTAATCAGTCTGACTTCATATCTAGGCAAATTGATAGAACTGTATAACAATAGAATCAGTAAATATGTAGAAATTATAATGGGAAAAGTTAACACAGCTGCTGCAAAGGAAAGCTGTGTTTCAAAATCTGTTAAGAGTGCTGAATTTCTAAAAAGAAAGTCAACACTTTGTCACAAAAGGCAAAAGACATCAAAGAAATCATCTCAATTTCCTCTTAATTTTGGGGCAATAGTTTATGGAGAGCATGGAGAAGACAAGCATAAAAGAAAAGGAAGTCAGGACTGTAGTTGATAGATTTCTTGTGCCTAAGATCGATATCATCTGCATCACTATCTACCAAACACCAGAGAGAAGGGCCCCAGGGGAAGATGACCAGGAACATCGTCATACCTGGAGATTAAGTAGTGTGTTAGGGTCAGTCTGGATTGCTGCAGAGGATCAAGTTTATTGCATGGATAGACGGTGACTATGAGCTATAGTACAAACCCTTTTCACTTGAGCTATGATGGCAGACATAGATGAGAGGATGGGACATGTGGCAGAGGACGAGACATGCATTACAAATGAATAGAGATGTAAAGATACAAAGGATGATTCTGTTCTTAAACCAGCTGAATGGTGTCTTGGAAAAACAGATTCTATTCTTATGTGTGTCTGTGCTGCTAAGTAAATCACTTAAATTAACCTTTTACAAGTTTTATGTTTGTTCTACATACTTATGAGGGGTACCATAAAAAAGACAGAAAGGAGATTAATAGTTTTGTCTTTGTAGCAAAGCCTGAATAGTGTGCAATAAATAATGCACAGGATCACATACTGTAAAATAAATCAACTAGTGATTAATTAAAACAAGCTCTAGCTACTCTTTGCACTGAGGCCAGACTTTTGGAATGAATATTATATAATGGTGTAATTAAAAACTGAATCATGATGTATATCCTTAACTAAATTTGCACTAGCAAGTTTAATTCTAAAGGTTTACTTTCTTTTAAATACATTATTTTACAATCTTACCTAGAATCTCCTAGTCATTTAATGCGTTTTTGCTTTGATTTATTAATATTTAAACACATTTACTGAAGCAACATGTGTTTACATATAATTTTACATCTTAGAGTACATTGCAAATATTAACTAATTAGTCCTTTCCCAATAATCTGAAAGATAAGTAATAAAATTTTTATCAAGTTCCAGAAAAGAAATTAAGTCATAATTAAGAAGAACACAGCTCAAAAGGGATTATTATCTATATGTGATTTCTGGCCTAAATATGTACTTCTTCCTTCCTTGAAAATCATTCAGTATTTCATCATGTGAAAATGCCCTGGGCCTTGAGCTTTACAGCCAGTAAAGGCAGGGAAAAAAATACAGCCCTGAGGATGGAGAGCATTATAGTTTCACTATTTTCAACCAATCAATGTCTTCTGCATTAACTGCTTGAATTGCTTGACTCCTCCCCTGGAAAAGCATTCATCTTTTAATTATAGATGTCAAAAATTTTCCTGTGCAGCAATGCAGCTTTATTTCTTTAAAGGAATGGTCTTGATTAAAACATAACAATTACCTTACAAACCTCCTTCTTACAATCCATTTCTTAGTTGAGAATTCAAAATACAATTGAATTAAAAAGTCTTTTTGCTCTGTCTTCTGAGATAAGACAACCAGTATTTCAGCATAATAGAGCACAGTCACTATCAGCACCGAGTCTGTGATACCATCACATTTACTCCACAGGAAACTTCTGTTCTAGACACTTAATTAATTGTATATTCATTCCAGTAATCGCATATCACTGAGCTCCAAGAACTGACCCCTTACCTCCTTTCACCTTAGGCATTTTTAAAATATGCAACACTTCATATGACATTAATTTGTTTGCATAAAATACCAGAAGAGAATGCATTCAATAGTACTGAGTAACAGTGTTTGAAGAGACGCTACTGTTTAAAAGAACATTTCCAAAGTATAAGGCACAAGTGAACCAGCGTCAGCCACCTTGGACATTTTTTTGCATCAAAAAGGTGTAAAATATGCATTACAATGCAGGTAGAATCCATATACCTCTATGCCAGTCAACCAAACTGGTATGTCCAATGGCAAAGTTCTGTGCTCTGGTTAAATATCCAGAAACAGTCTGGAAGCAGTCTGTCAGTGGCATGGTAGCAAGAAGGTCTGGTGACTGATGCAGCAGTTTTATTCTGGCCCAGCACCACACTCAGTGGCAAGTATTGCAAGTAGTGGCCTCTCATCATTGCTTTTTGTTCACTAATTCCAAAGAAGGCTGCTAAATTACAAAGCCATGCTGCTGCCATTTAATAAGCAAACGCGTAGACTTTTAAAGTGGTTTATGAATCAAAGATGTTATATTTCACAGAAAAGCCACTGAATTTCGTATCTTAAGCTCTTCACTTCAGAAAATTGATTTGTGCTCTGAACTCACACAGACACTATGACAAATTTCCTGTAAGATTATCAGTATGATACGACATTGTTTACCATACATCTGAGCCATTTTCATTTCAGATAATTTTACCTCTTGAGGTTGGCAAAGAGAAAAATGAATGCCCTTGATTTGGCCGACTTGGTTTGCATACTCAAGACTGTCCTGCCATCCCAAAATCATCTGTAAGATCTCTCACTTATGTGAACTGATTAACTGAAATCCAATATTTGTATTTCTTTGAGCTGAAAATACTTGGCCTTTTAACTTATTTCAAGCTTGCAATACATACTGATATTTAATTCTACAACGGCAAAAGCAGTATTGATTTCTGCATTGAATTCTATAAAGAAAAATTAGAAGTCTATAATATTGTCATGTAAAAGTTCCTTGTAAAATATCTCACTTGTCTGGGTGATAATTTTTCAAGAATTGAAAGAACACAGTTCTGTGACAATTGCTGAAGAACATGAAAGATGAACAAAATCAGCAAATGATGGCTATAAGCCAAATATTACAAAAGAGGTTTCCATGTGTTAGCTCATGCTATTTCATGCATGAAACAGGGAAATGTTGATTACTTTGCTTCTCTTTGCACAGATTAAAGCACAGCTACAGATTTACTTAAAAGCTACGGATACCTTCCTCTCTGCTGGTTTGTGCACAAGGTCAGAAAGGCCAATATGAACTCTCTAGTTACAATTGTTTTATGTGATAGACATTTGGTGTTTCAGGCATGAAAGAATAACTTCTTGGTCCCCAAATGTGGAGAATCAATCAAGCAAGTTAACTTTGCCAAGCATCTTTAGCCCTCCCCTAACACATTGACCATAGTGTGCTTTATTGCTTCCTGTCTGTGGATCCTTGCCCAGTGCTCTCCTCTGCAGTGGAGCTGTGCTCATAACGCACAGGCAGGGACATCTTTCGCTAGTTTATAAGCAAAAAGAGACCTATCTGTGATTTTGAAATTATTTTAATTACAAGAGTATCTAAATTGACTTTCATTGAATATTAAAACCAACATCTCTTTTACGATTTCTTAATTTTTCCCTCACTTTGTGTGATGGTAAACTATCTAACAAAATATTGTTAATTGTGATGAAGATGTTTCCCATCTTTTACCACACAAAATACCAGTAAAGTAATGCTTTATTAAAACTATTTTCAAGTACAATAAAAACATGCTCTTACTTGTTTAAGTTTCTTTAGATCTTCATCAAGTTCCAAGTTGTCCAAAATAACAGCCACAAACAAGCTGAGTAGAATCTACAAAACAATTGTAAATGGTTTGTTAAAGCTTATCTTATTTTTCTTAAGAAGCACTATTAAATAACATGGAAACATGACAGCCCTGCTGATGTAAACAGGATTCTTACCTTTGATATCTGTGGAACTATTATCACCTGCTACCTGCTAGCCATTTTGCAAGTAGTAAATTGGTTTTATTTAACCATACAATTAGTATGAGTTTAAAAATGCTGAATTCTAGGTTTGATGACCAATGTATGTATGTTTAACAATATACTCATTAAAATGTATTTCACAATAAAAGAAAATTAAATTAATCAGAAATAATAATAATAATAATAGCAGCAAAGCAAAATCCTAAAACATATTGAAAATCTAAGGTGGTTTTCAATTAAGGTGTGAGTTTTTAGCCATCTGACACATTTCCTTTATGCTCAGAGTGGCTCTGTGAAATGTAGCTAACTCCACTTTGAAAGAAAAAGTAAGCTGCTTCATTATTTTCATGCATAACATGTACAGGAAACTCATGCCTCAGTACAGGAAACCTCCATTTACTATACATTAAATATTGTGCAGATATGTTTCTAAGAGGAAGAATTGAGAAGGGAAAAAAGGATGTATCAGATTATTGTATTTTCCTTGTGTACAGATATTGACCAGAGGCCAAAGAAACTGAAAATGTGACTGATATAGCTGAGAAGGAGACAGAATTAGGAAAGTAAGGTAGGTGAGGGAGGATACCACCGTTCAGCATATATACTCAGACAACTTATATCTTAAGGCAGCAAATACGTATATACGTAACATCTGTCAGCAGCTACCAAGGTTTTAGTCTCTGAAGTTCAATGCAAACATCCTCAAACATAATGAGCTCCTACAGGCAAACACCAATTTCTGATATACCAGAGAGGTACCGGAAGGAATCTTGGCTCTTTTTTTAAGAGTTACAGACCTAGACTATTTCTGTGATCTTGGACCACTGAGCTACAACCGGAGCAAATATATCCTTCCACCACTATTTGTAAATGAAGTGTAAGTTTACCTGTCACACTGGATATTTATTCCCCACCTATTTAGAAGATAAAATTTAAGTGGTTTAGTACACCTGACAAGGAGTTTGGATCTCAAACTGCATCTGAGTTGAGTGTGTGGACCTTATTCCAAGGCAGGACTTTCTTTCCCTCCATGAACTATAAAGTACAGACATAGAGAGGACTGTGGCCCATAAATTTAAAAAATGTTAGTGTTCACAAAAAACAATGTTCTTTTAACAGGCAAGTGTCTTTAGCAAGATGTAGAATTTCCTGCAGCTGTTCAAAATGACATATTGTATGTGCCGCGTACTAAACATTACCTCACACAATCTTCAAGGATCGAACTACTACAAACAGCAGAAGTAAAGATGGCATTCAGAAGAACAAAGTAAGACAGAATTCTCATAAAATACATAATCCCTGGCACAATGTAGAGGCCCAGAGAAGCAGACTTTAGTTGCAGGATGGACTGTGGTGGTGCAGCCTCCATTCCCCTCAGGCCACACATCTGAGAAATGCTTATTAGGCCTCAGCCTTGATGAACTACACTTGGACTGAGCCCCTCTTGACCTTATCAGACATACTGTCTGTTCTCAGGAACTAACAGATGTCTAATGAGCACCTGGTTTTTAACAAACAGCCTTGGAAACTTATTTTTCTTGCCTGAATAACAGCCCAAGTGGAATAACATTTTTAGTTTTGAAACTTCAAAGAAAGTTGCTGACTCAAATTGTGGCCAGGATGGAAAATGACTATGACTAAAGTCCACTCTCTAATGACCTTATAAACAGCGGTCCAAAGTGAGATCCTTTTAAGCTCTCAATTCCAAGAAGAAGGGGTGAATGTGTATGTCTCAAACATCAATAACTGGATGGCTGTGGAGTCAGCTAAGGACTGTGAGTAATAACAGACAAGAATTGTTGGTAATAACCGAGGACTATAGGTGAAGAAAGAACAAAGTTTGGCTGGAGAATGGAGGTGAGGCAGAGATAGGGCAACACTTTTCCATCAGCTAGAACCACAACACAGTACAGTGCAAGCACAAGAATGAGTGGCAGGAATTGGACATGGACTATAGGGTGGGAATGACACCACCAAAGACCCAAAAGCCCTTCAATCCACTTCCAGACAGACCTGAAAGAACAGACTGTGCATATAACCAATTAGCATAGAAAGAGAGAAACCTATCCATAAAAAGGTACTCCCCCAAGCCCTGGTGGTGTCCTCCAGTACCCTGGACATTCCACTGGCCGTGCTGGCACAGCTGAATCAACACTTAGCAGCTGGATCATCCCCTTCAGGACCCTGGATATCTTATCAGCCAGACTGATGCAGATGGATGGATGCTGAAACCAGGATCAACATCTCCCCATATGGATCGACACTGGAAACTAGTGATCTCTTTTTCTCTCTTTCACTTTTTCTCTTTCTCCTTTTCTTTCTCTCTTTCTTTCCTTAATTCATCTATCCCTCTTTAATGTCTCACTTCCCTTTTACTCTACCCCTTATCCAAAATCCACTGCCATGTGGTTATACATATGGTCAGGGACTATGGAGGTCAGGGACTAACATACCAATTTCCATGCCAAGTGGAACTTTCTGATTGATTGTGGACCCTCTGACTTTTGTTGTTCCTTTTGACCAATGAGCATTTATGAATCTTAGGTACTTCCCCTTAAGGACGGGTCATCACACACAAACGACTTTGATCCCTAGTTGCTGATGAACACTTTTGCTATAATTCTGTTAAGTTTTTACAGTATGGTGTTTTTCTTCTTCAGATATGTTATACATTCTATGATACTCCAGTACTTGCAGCTCAAAGAATACCAGCTAAGTGCAGTTCCACACTAAAAAGAAATACAGTGTTCATTAAATATATCAGGCCTTACAATTTTGTTGATTCATGCACTGATATGTATCAAGGCAAGACTTTCAATAACTCCTTTTTTGCTTTTTTTCAATAAGAACCAAAGAAAATGTACCACAAAAGAAAAGTTAAATGCAAACTTGTTATTTGTTTAACTTCCTCTGCTGCCATCTCAACTAATAACAGTCCTCTTTTCCAAGAGAGGGATTTTTTTTTGAGCTTCAATTTTTCTTTGCCTTCTAATGTGAAACCTATTAATTTCTTTCCAAGGCTCTACAGTCTGCTATGCCAAATGCCTGCAATTATCATTCTCAATTCTAATTGTCCCCTTCTCTTCTGGTTGGTGAAAGCAATTTCTTCATTTGACTTCACTATTGTTATTCACTGATGACTGTTTATTCTTAGAACGCTTCTTTTTGGTTTTAGTTGCAGCCCAACTGTTTTCATGCTTATCAGTTCTACGTTATTTTCTTTCTTTAAACTTCTTTGGCCTATAGACAACTCTGCCCTAGATAGTTTTCTCTTCCAGGAGCTGAGGAAGATCATAGCACTGAAACTAACAATTCTGTAAGCCCAGGTAATTCTGCAAAGTTGTCTTTGCAGGGTTTCTTCACTGGTGTAAAATTTGCATAGGAGAATGAGAAGAAATGTGTGCTCTTATGAAGCAAAGCAAGGACTGTACTTAAATGCAAATTTCCTGCAAAAGGACTGAGGATGGTGTACTGAAAAGCGACTTTGCTCCTAGCAAAATCACAGCTTTGAGTAAACAAATAGACAAGCCCCAGATGACTTTCAAAACATGAAATATAAAGTAGGATACTAAAATTGCTCTTATAGCTAAGTTATTTCTCAATTAAGATGTGAATTTTTAGCAAAGAGGTCACTTGACACTATTTTACTTTATGGACTTGCTTAATACCCATCTAAGAGGTAAAAATGGATTCCAGATCAGACAATGCTCTTGATGAAGAATCAGAAAAGCATCAGTAAGATTCTCTTACCAGTAACTGCTTTCAAATCTATGACCAAAACTTACTTCCCTTTTGCTTTATATTCCCAATTCCCATGGAGTTTTAAAGATCACTCCAGCATGAAAAGTTGTATTTCCTGACCCTTGTGAGCAAATTACATGTCCTATATATCTTCTGATATATACATTTGTTTGGCTTATACTTTAATATGATTAAGCAGCTCTAAGACCATGAAATGCACTTTATTACCATTTATAAAGTGGTCAAGCTTTCAATCCATATGAAGGAATCCACTGCACCCACAATTGCAGTTCAATTATTCAGTTTTTAGAAGCAAAATGGGAAATACTGTGAAGTAAAAGAAGTAGGTAGAAGCTGGTGGAAATTGTATCAATGTAGTTAGTACCTTATGTAAGCAGACAACTGAGCAAAGAGAGAAAATGGAATGAAGAAAGTGAAAATAAGAGTAAGTGCATCAAAACCTGCAGTGAATGGAAAACACAAAATGAGTACTAGTAGGAATGAATTAAGGATGAATGGTTACTTTCCTGATTGTGGTATTTTCTCTGTGTTGGTATTCAAATAAAGTACCAAGCCCTTATTGATATGGGATAACCAAAGATGTTTTCCTTCCCATTTTCTCTATAAAAGAATGTAATAATCCCATTTGAAATGCATACAGAAAAAAAAGGGGTTTTTTTTAGCTATAATCCCCATTTGTGCTTACATGCAGAAACTACTATATTAGTTCTCATCATTTATTGCTAGATATACTATATCATATATTTTCTATGCATTGATTTTGCATCAGGAAAGTAGGGATTACTAGTTAAGGGTTTATATCTCAAGGCTTTACACTTCTCACTTTAATTATGATTGCAAAGAGAATTCAGTGAAAGCTGAGGAGACCATTTCTACATGATAAATAAAATCACTTGCTTAACTCTGCAATCATTAGAGCTGCGAAGGTACAAGACAGATAACAATTACATTGTTAGTCTAGCAGCGTGACCTGGATCTAAGAAGAACAACATCTCACACCAGAACAAAGGCTACCACCTTATGTCACATGGCTGAAGGGTAAATTAATTCCACCAAAACAAAGAACCAATCCTAAAGCCTTCTGTGCTAAAAATGAGAATCACAATTAGTTTTAACTACCTGAGAATAACAAGCAATACAAGAGCTATGAGAATAATTCAAAATGAAGAAAAGCACAGCACACTTGTGAGTGAAAACTTACCAGAGTAGCAAAAAGATGATATAATATAAAATAAATAGCAACTACTGGTGCCCACATATGTCCTACAGCATTCAGTGTCTGATCCATGACATCCACCCATCCTTCCTGTGTGAGAATCTGAAACATTGACATAAATGCCTGCAAGAAAGAGAAATACAAACATATTAAGAAATTCTGCTAATATGGTTTTATTGACACACTCATGAAGTTGATTTAACAGAGCAGAACACCTGTTTTGGTTTGCTTTTTAAATCTTAACATATGCATTTAACTTATAAAGCCAAGTGAAAGGCTATTCATGAGCTAAAGGAGACAAAAATAGCTTGATCTTTGACAGAACTCTAATCTGCAATTTGTCACATAGTCCTAGCTTCATTAGCCCATACAAAGAGCTTTTTGGTTTCCTTCAGGACTGAAAAAATAGCATAAATATCCTGAGTATCAGAGATCATTGTTTGAATGTTATACTGTATTGTGATTTTTTGATTATGCTTTTTCTTCCATGTTACCTCTCTATAAATATACTTATAATAAAGTGTTATCATTAACGTGACCATACATTTATGTTATCCTAATAGCAGCATTTTAGGCATCCCACAGATGAGACTAACCAACAAGGCAAGGTCTCTGCACTTGCCTGTACTTGATTCAGCCAGTCAGACTCTTACTCCATATTTTGCAAATAGCATTTTTTGTGGAACTACTCCTGTAACATTTTCAAATTCCTTCAGTCCAGGTATATGTGTCACAAATAGAGGAAATAATGGAAACGTTTAAAAGAACTGTATTTGGTGATAGGAACATATGAAAGCAGATAAGCCTAGAACCCAGACACCTTAGACCTTTGAAACCCCAACTGGAGCCTACAGGACTGACCAGAATCGACTCACTATGAGCAGTGTGTAACTGTGACATGCACATCCTACACAGACACTGCACACTGCCTAGGACACAGAAGTTTGACTATGCTATCAAAGAGAAGTGTGGATCTTGATAGTCTCAACTGTCTCAGTGAGACCCTTTTGCTTCTGCCTGACATCAAAAGTACTCTCTAGAAAGCATGGATCAAAGACGGTATCTTACAGAAATTTATGCATAACAAAAAGGTGTTAGAAACTGAAGACACTAACAGTGCAGCTTACAGCTACTAGGATTCCTAGAATTCAAGATGTTAACACAGTTACAAAGAAATACTGGGTCTGTGCTCAGTGTGCTCAGTGTGCCCAGCAGCAGCTGATTAACACGTTAATGACTGGCACAAAGAGAACAGGATTCATCTTGTCAAACCTGAGAGAAAACAGTACCCAGACAGTCCTACACATCAACTTACCCTAAGACAAAATGTATGCTGGAAAAGCTGAAAACATGCACATATATAAATTATGTGCTTGGGAAACAATAAAATAGGTGCTAATAAATTTTTAAAGCTGCAGGCAAAAATAACTGTGCGGGAGACTTCAAGTTTATATTATAAACTGCAGGAAGAACTATTAACTATTATGAACTACAGGAAAATACTTTGCTTGGTCTCTTTATCAAGCTTGCAGAGTTTTTCAAACAAAAAATGATTTCTCTAAGCAGTTTCTCCCAATGGAAACAGAACCCTTGAGGTTACACCCGTACCTTTAAGGGAGTGCACTCCAGATTGTGATTTCTCACCTGCAGTGAAGGCCAATTTACTCTAGAGAAGACTGTCCATGTGCATGCACACAGCACTTGGTTTTGGCTCTATGTGAGGTCCCTATGGCTGTAACACATCATTAATATTTGGTGACAAGGAGCTAGTTCCAATTATCTGCAATAATAAGAAGGATGTGGCATGACTTGCTACATGCTGTTTCTGTATCATGAAATCAAGTGTGTATCAAGGACTGTCTGCTTAAAATTTGAAAGGAGGGCATGTAAGTCCAAAGCATGCTGGGGTGGTGTAACGGGGCTGGGTGAGGCAGGGACAATCTAATCTGGTGCTTCTTGTTATGCAGGCACTGCATAAAAGGCACTGCCTTTTTGGAGTGCCCAGCTGGAGAGAACAATTTCCATGCCTGTGCCCAGGGATTGCCTTGGAGAGATATCACCGGAAGCAGAAAGAAAGTTGACAACTAAGTAGTATCAGAAGGCCACTGATGCTGCCTGACCATTATTTCATTGACCACAGATAAGGATCCTAGCACTAAAGCTTTTTCTTCTCCGTTGATTTAAGTAATAAATATTTTAAAGTGCAAAAATTGGATCATATTGCCTCCAGATCATGTTCAGAGGAAGAACTATGAATTTGTACTGTTAGAGGGGTCACAAGCACTTAGCTGCTGAGGGTTTTGTAAAATATTGCCTGCTGACTCTCACAAAATACATCTCACAAAAAAAAAGCCCCTCACCAGAATCCAATTTGGTTTCTTATTGGTACTATGTTCTGTGGCACTCTGAAGCACACAGAAGCATATACACCCTGCTAGGCTAAGACCAAGGAGTTTGAGAGTTATTTTTACAGTTGCTTTTCAGAATTAACTCACACTAATCAAGTTGCTTAAGCCTACAAGTTCAAACTACTCCCAAGAAGTTAAACTAAGATGTACATAGAGCAGATCAAGGCATCCAAGTGAGCAATCAGTTGGGAGAGAAGTTAAACACCAGACTTTAACTTCTACACCAGCAACATTTTGACCAAAGGTAAAGTCCTAGCCTTTCTTTTGAACACACATCCCACAGAGAATAAAGGCTAGCACGAACTAGAAGCAGCAGAGAAAAATGCTCGCAATTACTTTTCCGTAAATTCTTTATGGTGGCTAAAATCTTTGGTATGTCGTGTATTTGAAGTGGCCAAACCTGAGGGCTGGAATTTGCACAGTGCTCTCTGCTTTATGTTTCTGTCAGTAATCTTGTCCCTGTGCACACTAACAGACTGCCGACCTGTGACCAGATGCTCCCTTCAAATGAGTGTCCCCTCACAGCCACGTGCATGGGCTCAACACTGTGCAAAATTACAAACTCTTATTACTGATTCCTTTCGTTATAAAAAATCATTTGCTTCACATGGAAAATATGCAGAGAAAGAAACATTTGGGATCTTTATCTAGGCCTTCTGTAGCCAGGTGAGCATGTATGAAACAAGCAGAAAATTCACCCTCCTTTACAGCTGCCAGTGGTGCTTGCAGGTGAAGAAGACAAGGACCCCATCAGCACTCAGCACTGCTTCTCGGGTGCCAGGTTCCCACTGTAATGGGGAGCTGAAGCTAAACCAGGAAGCTGTCATTTCTCTGCACTCAGAGCATCTCTGGAGCCAGTGGCACTCATATCTGACTAGTGTGGCACTCCTTGCTGAAGTATAAGGTGGGCACTCCATTAAGTAATACACCCCACTGCTGGCTTCAGAAACGCCTGAGGGACTGGGTAACTGAACCAGAGCAGTATCCTTTCTTTTGAATCACACTCACTTCCCATAGTTCACTGCTTTTAAAAAACATATATTTTACTTAATTCTTTGAGGTATAAACATATTTTCAAGACTATGTCACAGACCTCTCATTAATACAAGCACTAGATTAATGTGGAGAACACATTCGTTTAATATCATAAAAATCTAATCTTTCATCTAAGCCCATTGCCCATAAAGCATATTATAAATTTTTATAAATGGCCTTTCAATATAATTTAAGCATCTTATTATAGCATTAAAGTCCAGTATATGGCAAAATATTAGTTTTAAGTAAATAAGGCACTGCACAATGAATATGTGCTTTGCACCTAGCAATCTTCTTTGGAACAGCTATTTTTAGCTGAAAGGTATACTTCCCACTGTTTATTTTAAAATTAATTTGAAATGCAACTAGCTGACAGAATCAGCATCTGTGAAGATGAGACTTAGAGATTTATGCAAATAGTGATTTTCTGAATTAATTTGTGTTATAGAAAAGACTGTCAATTTCTTTGAGTATTTATGCCCTATTACTTAATGAGCTGTTTTGATGATGGAAATCAAACTACCTTTTTATTTATAGTGGAAGATTGGCAAAGGTTTGGTAGAATAGATGAGCCAAAGTGCCAGTTCTGACATTTTGTCCAACTATTACAGGGGTGGTGCCACACAAATTACTACTTACAGTTATAATGAACTAGTCTTGTAACTGGTGCTTGCCCACAAAATTTTAGGGATCAAATTCTGCTGGCCTTATTCATAGAAGCAGTTCTACAATCAGTGGGATTACTTCTGCAAATTAAATTAATGGGATTTAGGACATTGCTGTAACATTCTTGCAAACTGTTCTACTAGCATAAACTTATGTTTTCCTCCTAACACAGTCATGAGGGCTCAGGAATACCCTGAGAGAAGAGTAGCCATCCTCTAAATGTGGCAGTGAGACAGAGATTTTAACTGCATCAGAGAATTGACACTACACTGTTCATCTTTTATTAATGGATGTTGCTTAGGTTGAACTAACATTTCACATCTTGAATTTACTGCAAGCTCAAGGCTAGGAGCAGAGACCTGGGGGATTTTTGCTGCTGAGATCACTTGGGCCTGGCTTTCAACTTGTGTTGATCCATTTAAAAAAAGGACAGCATTCCCAGCTTTGTAACTTGAGACACAGAGTAGTCAGCATGTGGCCCCAAACACCAGGTGAAACCAGGGCATGAAAGTCAGAAATACTAACAATTTGTTTTGTTCTCCATACAGTGAATTTTCTTAGCAGCCATCTTACACCTACGCCTTTGAACACTTTTCCCCTCCCATTCCTTCTTCAGAGGGCCCAGCCACCCCTGTTTTTTCTTGTGGCTCAATATGTGCAGTCCAAGAAGACGTGCAAAAATAAGAGATGGCAGATCGGTTAAAAACAGTAAAGCAAACATCTATATTTTTATACTTAGTATTAGAGAGAAATCAAGTCAATTTGGCAAGCTGTAATGGCCAAAAGAAGGGTGAAATTAGTAGCTATGGCAACACTGAGCTTATGCCTATTGATTGTCATCAGGAAACCATGTGAAAACATGCAATTTAGAGGCATTAGCGAAAGGAGGAGGTCTATTTGTTCCAAAACCCATACTGTGCCTTCTTATAAAGCACTTAGTTTCAAAATGATTTTAGGTTTTGTCTGTTTCAGTGTAGAAAGCACTTTAATGTACAAACTCAAAATTAGCCACTAGTGTCACCATTTTGGTTATTATGCTTGCTCTCTCTGGATTTGTAACTGAAAAACCCCACAGCAACACTCCTGGCTATCTTGGGCTTGCTATTCTTCGAGGGTAAGCTCCTAAAAACTTCTCAGCAAATTCTAGTATTGCAGACCTCGTATCATCTTGTATGTTATATAGTTATGTCTTCAGTCATGTTTTGAAAATAATTTTGTCTTATTGCAAACTGGTTCAGTGATCTTTATTTAAGGCAGAAAATGTGAGAACTCCCCAGCTTTTGCTAGAAAGACACACTCCTTCAGAGGGATACCAGTATTTACACAATTAATCACAAACTTCAAGTACAAAATGTTCACTGACTTTTAACCTATTAAGAGATGCTTCACTACAGAACTGCAAAAAGAAACATATACTGTACATTTTACACAACAATCATAACAAGGTGAATATGTATACCAATAAAAATTAAATAAATACTGAGAGACTCTTGCTTCTGGCTATGATATGAAAAATATTAAAAACATTTCAATTCAGTATTGCTGGAACACTCCTTTATTTTTGGTAACAGCTCTTCTCTTTTTCCAAAATGTAAGTCAGAAAATAGAAGACAAGTAAAGACATTTTCTGTTTGTAAAAAACTTGCATAATTTGCTGAAGAAAATATTTTCTCACTCTACAAACCTGTACTTAGTATTTACATATATCTGTCAAAATTCAATATGCTGGAAGCTCTTACTGAAGCTTAAATGGCAGTAGATTAAAATGCTCAAAATAATCCCAAATTTTACGAATGTATTGATATATACTGGCAATTTTTCATTTCAAGTGGATCTTTCTCAGGTACTTATATCCAGTAATCTAGTTAAAATATGCAGGCAATTGCAAATCTCTCTTATTTTAATCATAGTACAATTATACTTTCAGGACTTTCATTAAAATTTTGCATAAATAATAAAATAATTCTAAAACAAAATTCCATGGTGATTTGAAACTTGCAGTTGGAAATTTTTTTCAGAAGTTGTACATGGGAGTTGAGCATAGAATGTGGTAATATCACCAGATTTAGAGACCTGACTTAATTAGGAAAGCTTAAGGGTTTTGGGGGTTTGTTTTTTTTCTTCAGCATTTAATCAATTATACTGAATATCTAATTCTACTGGCTGCTTTTCTAAGCACTTTTTCCAAAACAGGAAGCAGGGTGTTACCTTATTCCCTGTGGGTAGGCATTTTTTGTCTCACATTTGATGGCCAGCTTCCCATACATCAAGTTCAGGTTGATAATTACGAATTGTTGCTTAGCCATTTTGTTTGCTAAATGCATGACCCTTGAGGCTGCCTTATTCATTGTTATTTAATTGTTTCAACCACTGCACTTTCACTAAAATAGATACATTGGATTATCAAACTGGAATGACAGAAACAAATAAATTGTCACTGGAACCAATCCATGTACACTCAGTCTAATCCACTATTACAGAAATGGCACTATTTTCATTCAGAACAGTGTGCTTCAATAAATACATTAGCTCCAATTTCCACTGATTTTCAATGTTCTGTTCTGAATTAACGCAATGCCCATAAATATCCATTATTTATACCCAAGAGGCAAACACTTATTTTGTTATAGCAGACAGGTTTTATAACCCTGTGTAAAACAAGCATTCCTGTACAAATCAAGAACAACCACTTTCATAATATGAAAATATAATTCATGTGTAGACATATTGTATATAAATTCTCTGGCTAATATTTATGCCTGGGGCATGAATCCTCTTCCTGTAACCTGCTAGAGTACTGTTAAGCCATATGCTGTGTTGTGTCATCATCACAGTACATAGGTAAAATTTCTCTATGTTCACTTGACAGCAGAAATAGAATATCTAACTTAAAAAAAGATGGCTTTCACTACAGAAGGACTACAAAAGACTATTACACTCTGAAAATACAACTTCTTATCTATACATATGGAGATAAACTGCTTCATGTTTCTCAGAAGGAAAGGAAGACCGTTAATACAAATATGATAGAATCTGTCCTGGTTTTGGCTGGGATAGAGCTAATTTTCTTCCTAGTAGCTGGTACAATGCTGTATTTTGGATTAAAGGTGAGAATGATGCTGATAACATCCTGTTTTAGTTGCTGCTGAGCAGTGCTTGCATGGAGTCAGGGCCTTTTCTGCCTCTCACCGCACCCCACCAGAGAACAGGCTGAGGGTGCACAAGAGGTTGGGGGGGGACACAGCCAAGACAGCTGATCCCAACTGCCCTCAGGGATATCCCATACCATATGGCGTCGTGGTCAACACATATAAACTAAGGGGAAAGCTGGTTAAGGGCTGCAGATTGGAAGCTGGCTGGGCATCAGTCAACGGATAGTGAGCAACGGTATTGTGAGCCACTTATTTTGTATAATTTAATTCTTTTACCATTATAGTTTTCCCTTTTGTTTCTATCCTTCTAAAATTTCTTTATCTAAGCCCAAAAATTTCACTTTTTTCCCCCAATTCTCGCCCCTATCCCACTGCAGGGGGAGGATTGAATGAATGGCTGTGTGATGTTCAGCTACTGGCCAAGTTAAACCACAACAGAATCACAGAATCATTAGAATGGAAAGAATCATTGAGTCCAAACATTAATCCAACATTGCCAAGTCCACTATCAATGGTAAGAAAATATCCAGGATAAAAAATAGTAACTAGCAATGAGTAATCAGTGCTTTATACTTGCCCTTGGAAAGGTTGTAAATCTATCCAGTTCTTCCACAAAGCAAAACATCTGTAAACTGATTGCGGACATTACGATTAAAAGGCTGGCAGTAAATACCACCAAACTCCCAAGTTTTTTTCCTGGTCCAAATATCTTATACACAAAATCCTCTAAAGCAGGAGAAATCTTTATAAGCCGAACTACTCTAAGAACCTGCAAAAAAAGAGAAAAATGCAACTGTATCAATTATTTGATTATCACATTAATCAACAACTTTTCAACATATCAGACATTCATGGCCAAAAAGGCACCTGCAACCTTGTAGACCACTAAATATCAAGTTGCCACCACTTGTAACAGATGGCAAGGTGTGTTAGGTTAAAAGCACAAGACCTGGAACAAAAGCAGTATTGAGGCATTCAGGCATGGGATGATAATATAGACATGGGAGGACTCAAGGCCGCCAAGGCTGTAATCAACTCACCAATCATGAAGAGTCATTGCAGAAATGCAAGTGGGTAAAGCTGGCTTTGGGGTAACAAAGGGAACAAAGACAAAGACAAAACACACCACAGATAGTAAATCTGAATGTAATGTGGAATTAGAGACCAAAGAAGGTTTATATTGTGTTACCAAACATCAGAATGGCTCCAGGCAGCAGTCAAAGTATATCAGTCTAAATTTAGCAACTGAGAATCTACTGTAGTGGTAGGTAAACTGCTCCAGTTTGATTATCATCACTGTTAAATATTCATACTTACTCTAAATGGACAGGGTCCTAAATAGTCTTTGAAGAAAGCTCTGCTTTGAGCAGCAGGCTAGATGAGATGACTTTGAAAGGCCACTGCCAACTTAGATTTCTCTGATTCTATGATGTTTGTTGTACCAGGTTACAAATTCACGTAAAGAACTGCCAAGTCTTCTTCCACAGATCATCTTTCCATTTCAGTGACCCAAAGCAAAATTGTTTGGCATTACGTACCACGTAATCTAGCAAATTTGGTAATGAACATATTTTGCTATTTCATATTATATATAACATGGGAAATTTTGGGTGGTGTTTCTCAGTATCAGAGAAACTCAGTATCACACAATAGCATTGTTTGCCCCTGACATATTTAACACCTCTCAGTATTAGTAGTGGTAGCAGAACTTTGATTTTGTGTGGAACTCTTGACTCATTCACTGCTGAGTCTGTCTTCAAAAAGCTGCTGACAGCTCTGATTCTCATATTTCTGCCACTGATGGTGACACAGTGGCATGGCCATCAGTATAAACATGAGGCAGTGACAGCAACAGTAGCTGCTGAAGACAACAGAGAGTGGCATATGGAACAACTGAGATTCTGCACTTCTTAGGAAGAAAAAGACTCTACTTCAAGGTACCACCTGGATTTCCACAAGAATCATATTGAAACTGAAAGGTAGGAGTTATAGTGCAGTAATTGGCCGACCTTATGTACAAATCAAATAACAATTACTATACTGTTTTTGGAAAGAAAATAAGTATGGCAGAAGTTGTTCATACAATGAGTTCACTGTACCCTGTAATAATATAGACCTTTGGATTTTGCCTGAAACTCACCTCCCTACCCATTTGTAAAGTAGGCAAAACATGCTTGTCATGTAGAATTTACTAACAAAGGGGAGAGAGGTCAACTCAAGAGAGAGACTTATTCCAAACATACCAGAGCTCTTGTGTGAGATGGGATGAGTCTCCACTGTCTCCAGTAGTAAACGAGGGTCCTAGATTCAGAGGCTACACTAGACAGCTTAACTCTCACATTAGCACAAGATGAGATAAAGTCCTTTCTTTCATTTTGGTGCCGTGACTACACTACATATAATCTGAGTACATGAAACAGGCTACCAAGGCAGACAGTGAGATGAGTGAGATTTCCAAGTACTATTAGCATGTAAACATGGTGCCTTTTAACTTACAAGATTTACTCATTGTCTAAATGTTAGCTCTGTTCCCATCAATACTAGTTTCAACACAGACCCCAGTGGGGACAAGATTTCTTGCTAGTTGGTATTCTGAGTTGTGTTTTAGATAAACTCAATTGTCTGCCTCACTTTTTTCCCCTTTCTCTGGGGAATTTTAATTGACCTTTAAGCAACACACTAATCTTATTGATAGTATTTGGTTTCTTCATTTATTTTCATTAGGTGACAAATTGAATCTAGTAAAAGTACACTCTAATGAACATTTATGCATTTTGTGTAATTGGATTGCAAATTGTATTAAATTTAGGAGATGCAGAAGATGCAGTATTTGGATTAAATATAAAAATATACTAAATAACAAATCAAAATGAATAACACAAAAGAGAAACCACAACTTTGTTACAAAGAATGGTTGCATCTCCTGCAAGGGATGATAGTTACTGAGAAAATGACTCAGCAGTATTTTCCCCAAGCACAAATACAATACCATCTCTTTAGTCCAGTATAGGTCAAATTCTGTTTAAATCTCTTCCTTTTATGCTGGTTCATTACAGATCTCTGCAATTATATGCAAAATCTGTCATTTCTCCACTAATTTTATGTCCTATAGATTATAGCCATGTAGCAGTCCTTTGCTGTAGTCTTTCACAGAGGGCTTTGCAAAGTGTCTTGAATGAATGCACAGTGAATTCAAGAAAGGTAAGTGGGAGGGTGGACAGTAGCCAATGTAGTAAAGAGTGAATGATGTGTTGGCAAAAGGTAATGGTAAAGACCAATGAATAATGCAAACTGAAATGTATGCAAGAAAGACTAGACAAGCCAAACAATAATTCTTGCTTGCTATCCTGGAATGTGTCAAGAAGGACTTCTGTTTTCAGTAATCTGTTTTGTTGGCTGACAAGGAACACATTTACCCTGCCATCATGAATACCTAAATGCCTGGAAATCTGCCTAACATCAAGACATATTCATGTGGAAAAGACTTTTTGACCTTGGTGGATTTGAAAATGTGTTATCTAGCTTGCCCGGAACTTAACTGTGGAGGAATACAGTGTGTACCTTACAGGCTGATATCAAAAGTATTCCGCAACCCTCCCATCATTTGCCTCTTAGGAGATTTGGATTGCAAAATACAACCCAAATCTTTCAGTGTAGCAGGTGTTTCTGCTTGTAAAATGTATGTCTTTCATATATGTTGAGAAAAAAAATCACATCTTAAAATTTTCTGTCATAAAAGCTAGCACTTTGCAATTAAAAAACACTATCACCACCAGCACTACAGAACTAATTAAATCCATTAAAAAGACTTATTATTTTATTATCAACATCTGGCAACATTTTAATTATGTTTTCAATCCTGACTTAGTGATGATGTTACTTAAAATTCTTAGAGAGAAACTACCAGGCATAAGTGAACTCTGCCCTCATAAATACAGACCAACTACTAACTGAGTTGCAGACTGCTTGAACTGAAAGCTCCCAGCTATGCTCCCTGTGTGCTTTTGACACAAGAGTGCAGTGGCATACACCTGACAGATCATCCTTTCTTCCAGCTTAGATGTATCATGCTGCACTGAGTAACAACATTTTACATATTTGGACAGCAAAATCAAAGCTATAATGACTTAAAAGTCTTCAAATGGTATCAGGTGAAAGCAAAACATTTTTTCATCCTGAAAGTTTTCTTGAGCAGGTTTGTAGAACCACTTAGAAAAAACACAGGATGACATTTGCAGAAATCTGAAAAGGCCATTTTATTTCAACCTACACTTGGGGAGACTGCTCCCCCCATATTGTACTCATGATTGCAATACGTGTCACTATAACTAATCACATTCATTGACAGGATGCTGTCTGATGATTTATTATTTGCCTTATTACTTATTCACCATGCCAATCCATTGCTAAATAATGAACAGATATTAATCCTTTAATATATATATTCTTAAAAAACCCCTTTCTTTAGCACTAGAATATAACACATAATCCCATAAATCCCAGTGCTTTCTCCCAAAACTGGAACACCCCTAAGCACTTCAAGGAGGATGAATGGGGAATTAGTTGGGCTGGCTGACAAGAAGAATCAGGAGTCTAAATTAATCAGTCTTTTTTTGTCTCTTGTTTTTGCTCTTCCCCAAAGTGGAAATGCAGGAAGAGCCTCAATAAATACACTTTTCCTCTAGATAAGGAAAGGCTGAAGAGCTGTAAGACTGTAAAACCCAAGTCTAAGCTGATTCTGGAGAAATTACCTCAGAAGACCCACAGTAACTGGAGCAGAGACTCTTAGTTAGGCAGGCGACTGCCACAGAGATGAAGCTTTGGAGAAGCAACCGCAAGTGAGCTGAGGCCTCGGGGAGAGCGGCCCGGAAAGCAGCGGTGGACACCACAGGAAGGTGATGCTGCAAACAGCCATACACACGGCCAAGGCTCAATGAAGGACAGTGAAAAAACTAATCCAGAACTTACTGAACAGTACAGCTCAGAGAAGAAATGGGAGTTACTGAAAACAGAAAGGACTTCTCAGCAGAGTTAGAAACAATCCTATTTCTGTACAACCACTAATGAACATAGTAAAAAACAGGGAGATTTGTTATTTTTAAATTATTCTCAAAATGACTCAATACTGTGAGAAAATTGAAATTTGTGTGAAATATGGATGGGCAATGTTTTAATTTGGTATATAGGGTATAAAGCAAAAGTAGCTGATCATACCTGAAAGTATGTAAATTGAGAGTGGTAGAGGTCTGGATAAATATGGAGAGTAGTTCCAATTACAAGCAGCAACTCAAACTTGTGAAGAGATGAGCTGATATATCCTGTGAAACCCAAACACCAGATCTTCAGAAGAGCTTCTAAATCAAACAGAACTGTAAAAGCAACCTAGATGAATATACAAAATAAGAAAGATGCATTCAAAACACTGAGTTGAATTAGAAGTTTCTATGTCATGATGTCTATCAAGGTTTTGTATGGCAAAAATAAAGATCTTCATAATATTTAACAAAACCAACCATATTGTAAACAGAATAAATAGATTTCACTTCATGAAATTTTCTAAATACTCAACATAGGCAGGTAGATTTCACAATTGGAAAAGCATGAAATAATAAATCCATCCAGATGATCTTTCACTTCATATACACATATAATAAGAAAATATGATTAATTTTAATTTTTTTTGAAAATATGAAGCAATACATATGAGCATTCTGAAGAATTTTAAGAGATCTAAGAAACACACCAAAGTTTAAAGGCCTCTAGTTTGAAAATTGCTACTTCAATTTTCTAAGACATCCATAGTAATATGACAACCAAAACAGGTAGAAAAGAGGTAATGGGACTGAAGTATCTAAAACAAATTTTAAAAAGAGAGGAAATTCAAAGTCAGTCCAGAATTGATTAATTTTCCCAATTGTATTAAAGAACTTGGACATGGTGGGAAGTTACAAGGGAAGAAATCTAGTTGTAAGGATTGAATGACTTTGGGATTCTTCCAGAGGCCTTTCTGGAAATATGTGCCCAGTAAAATTCATAATGTTCAGCTTTAACAAAAGGAGACCATTTTGAATAGGTTTACATCTTGAAGATTTATTTTCTCTTACTTCTTTCACTACCAAAAGTCCTTCCAGCTAGACACACTTCCTCATGTGCCTTCTTCTTTTAGTACTGTATATATTCTGAGATGCTCTCTCCCACACTTTCCAACAGTCAGGAAACCCAGTGGAAAAGATTCTTTTCCGTGATTCAGCAAAGTTCCTCTCTGACCCTTTACACATGCTGGGGCTTAAAAGAGACCCTAAAATAACATTAGGTCACATCCAAATACAACTAATACTTTCAAAGTGCTTTACGAACATAAAGAAATTACAGCTCAAATCTCCTTTGAGGAAAAGAATTATTAGTCTTTTAAGATGGAGAGACAAATTGACTGTGGGCCATGAAGTCTTCTGGATTTGGCAGGGCATAAAAAAGTTAGAGACTAAGATTTTAATCCTGAATCTGACAGTGAGAATTTCTGTGATGCTGCCTTAAGCACTTACGTTATTATAAATTTAACCTCTACAGTCCATCAAAAAGATATTTATTGACATGAAAGAGGGGGATTGTGAGATAGTTAGATAAAATTTTACATATTTTATGTGTACAGGACAAGCAGGAGCAGAGATGGAAATTAAATGTTGAAGTTTATGTCCTTTGTTTACTCCCCTAGTCCACGCAGCTATTTATAAGCAGTGCTACCAGTTATATTATATGGCTTCCTCGAGGCATGCAAAATAGTTATCAGGCTTCAAATGTCCTCAGAATGATTAAATCAAGGCAAAATGCTTCACAGCCCTCCAAAAATCTCTTCAGATTAGGAAAAAAACCTGTGCTTTCAGTCACAGACAGTGTAGGGACATTTCATGCCCTTATCCTTGAATGGATCTGGACACTTTTTCAGCCCGTGTTTTGGGATCTCAAAAAACTCCAGGAGAACAATGAGCCAGGTTTGAAGAGACTACTTCTTTACATGAAAATATCTACAAGACAAGGAAAATGATAAAAAAATCTTAAAAGTAAAGCTCACCCCTAATAACAACACAGCTAACTGAGTCCTAAAAGAAAGAAGGGCATCAAACTGGGAAAAATGGAAGAGTGGTTAGAGAGCAGCTGGGATTCAGCTCAGAGCAGGTGGAATAACAATGCCCTTTAAATATACACATACACACTTCAGAGCACATAGGCTTCCTATTAGAACAAGACTTACAAATATGATGTTAATTGTATTTTAATTTATTCTAAAAATGTGTGGGCAGGATCATTTGCATTTCACATGCTTGTCAAATGAATTCAAACCACTGGCACTTAAAAATGTATCAAATGGTTTGCGTAACATCTGATTACATTTATACACCTGTCTTCCTGCTGACAGAGCTTGTATTTTTTTCCTTCCTTGTAATTAATTACAGGAGAAGATTCAGAAAATCTGACTAGAACTTTTTGTTAGGTGTGAAATGTAATACAATTTTATAGTTTTGGGGTTTTTTTTAAGCTGGAATAATTCCTTTCATTGCATTAGAGACAAACTCACATAAGAAGCCAGAGCAGACCCATACAGAAAAATCAGGTGTAGCACATGAGCAGCCACTGAGCAGCCTCTCCTCACCGTGTTATCAATTTTGCTTTGGGGAGGCCAAGGAGGAGCCAACAGGAATAGAATCTTTCTCTGAAAGTCACGTCCCATTTGGTCACCTGGAAGCTTAATTGTATTAATGCTACCTTTTGCAACATTAAATTTTGTCTGCAGCCACTTAACTTTTTTTTTTTTTTCCTGCAGGGCAGAGCTTACTATCAGTCAGCATCCAACAATGACAGACTCCATTTGTTTTCTTTGTAACTGTGTCTTACTTGAGAGGTTATCGAGCTGTTGGGAAAGATACCTTTGCTTTCTTGAGTCTGTCTTCTTTTTCCAACAATAAAAGCAGGTTTCTTTTCTGGGTATTTTGCATCTCAATAACTTCATTTAGATTTGCCTAGTGAGTTTAAGCAGATGTATCTCTACAGTTGTAGGTCACTAGAAGGTGTGGTCCATATGATGCACCGAGTGAGCTATTTTATTAGACATGTCTGCACCAAAAGACAGCAGCTTCCAAGATGACTTCTGGAAAATGTATCATAAAGCCAGATATGCTTGCTGTAATCTATCTGGCTGTTCCCTTTAGCAAAGGGAATCCTCACTGCTGTTGGCTGCTCAAGTCAGCTCCCACTGAAGGGAAAGCTTCTGCAGCCCAGTCTAACGGAAAAGAGAGAGCAACAGCAGTGCATCCTGCTCCAACCAGTCTTCTTCACCTAGGAAACAAACCAGCCACTGTGGAATAATCTGCATTGTTTGAGTATTCAGCCTCTTCAAGGCTCTTAAAAACATTTTCTATGTTCACCTTCTTCTACAAAGAACAAGTTTCACAACAACCATGTAGGAAAATGACACGAGCTTATCAATTTCTCCTCTCACAGGATTTTTCACTCTTCTGCTTTTTGACAGACGCCTTTGTTCCTCTTTCTATAAGATACTATGGTTTTGTTCATTTGATTTTTATAGTGCCTCAAGTAAAAGCATCACAGACTTAAAAAAAAAAAAAAGGAACTACAATAAGTGGACTTCAAAAAAATATGCTTTACAAATAAAAAATCCCACCTTTCTCTATCCCAGAATACTCCACCTCATATACTTAGAAATATAAAATGTAGAACGCAAACAAATGAGTTTTCTGACAACCTTTCCTCTAAGAAATCAATTATCTAAGCTATGCAGAAACAGAAAAATGTATTGTTAAAGAAAACTGGACATTGTTTATTGGACAGAATTATAATGCGCTAGTCTACATGAGATACTCACCTTGAATAAACCCTGGGAAGTATTTCTACTGGAAAAAAATCCCCCTGCAAACCCTATACTTGAAACAAATGTTGAAGAGATTGTTTCTAGCACTGATTAATAAAAGCATAATTATACTATATATTCAGAGCCAAAATAGAAATAGGACATGCAGTGTTCCCTATTTTGAATATAAATAGAATTAATGTTATTTTGTTAAGAATCCAGGATCCACTTGCTGTATCCTGGCCATAAAGCAAAAATGCCTACTGTGAAGAGTTCATGGCCTCAGGCTTTAATGCTGACTTAATTATTTGTTTCCAGCCAAGGATATTGTACTGGATTTGCCTGTTACAGAGTTAATTTTCCATACATAGTTTGTATGGTGCTATTTTGGATTTGTGCTGGAAACTGTGCTGGTAACACAGGGATGTTTTAGCTGTTGCTGAACAGCACTTACAGAGAGTCAAGACTTTTTCTGACTCTCATCCCACCAGGGAGCAGCCTGGGGGTGCACAAGGATTTGGGAGGGAAACAGCCAGGACAGCTGACCAACTGATTACAGGCATATCCCATATCGCATGGCATCGTGCCCAGCATATAAGGCTGCAGGCAGCAGAAGGAAGGGGGAGAAGTTTAAAGGCATGGTGTTTGTCTTCCCAAGTCACTGATACAGGTGATGGAGCCTAGCTTTCCTGGAGATGGCTGAACGCCTGCCTGCCCATGGGAAGTGGGGCATGAATCCCTTGCTTTGCTTTGCTTGCATGCACAGTTTTTGCTTTACCTATTAAACTGCCTTTATCTCAACTTACGAGTTGTCTGACTTTTACTCTGAGCATTCTCTCCTCCATCCCAGCAAGGCAGAATGAACAAGAGGCTGTGTAGAGCTGAGCTGCTGGCTGGGGTTAAACCATGATGGAGATTAAAATGAGTTTCCCTGTCCTCAATTCTACTCTCAAATCTGTAGGGCATGCCATAAGAGAACCCAGCATTTGCTGATTTTATCCCGATGTCTTATTTTTAGGATAATCTTTTTTCAAGATTTTTTTTTCAAATACTCTTAGAATTTGAGATGAAGACAATAAATTTCACAACTACTCTTGCAGTTGCTGTCCAGACCCACGTTGACTCAATATTTACTCAAAATACTGCTATCCCCAGTAGCATTAGAGACAACAGAGAATGATGTAGCAGTGCTGTCTCTATAATCGGCCCTTTTTTTAAAGTTTGGACTCTGGTGCTCTCTTTAACAATTGTTATGCTTTTTTTTTTGTCACAGAACTGGTGAACTCTCAGTTTTATATGATTTTAAGAGATCAGATACAAATTCTAAAACTAAGATAAAAATATATATATAAATTCAACCTTCCTTAAGAAAAGATTCATAAAGTGTAACACTGTTATGGAGTAAAAGGTTTAAAGTTGGGCATGTGAGCCTGACTCAAATGTATTCAGACACAGAAAATCAGACAACAACCAACGGCCAAGAAACAGAAAGGAACATTCTGCTATCATGCTGTCTAGCCCAAGAATGTCCTAATATACACAATTCAGGCAGCTGTGATCAACACTTTCAGAGAACTGATCTTGGTGCACTGGTGAAAGAACTGATCTTTCAGCACTGGCAACTTTTTACTCAGATAAAGTGACAATTCACAGTGCCCATGGAAATAAGTAGTTTTAATAAAGCATGCTACAATAATGATTGCACTTGATTCAGAAAAACCAAGTATCTATTTGAAGCTATGCCTGTATATTAGTACCAAAGACTTAAATACCTTTTTTTTTTTAACTGAATTCATTAGTACTAAAAAGAGATGTGTGCAAGGTTCTAGGATCTACATGCTCAACAGTAAAATCCTTGACCAGCTAATTATTCAAGCAGGGTCCCTGCCAGAATAAAATTGTACCTCCACTTCACTGGTTCAGAAGTACAGACTCCTCCTTTACCAAATTAACGACTGCATAAATGGCTTTTTTTGTGGTGTGCTCTTGTGATTGCTGAAGCCAGGCTATTTGCAACATTATTTTGGTTATGCTTAAGGAACTTCTAGCTGCTAAGTACATGTCAAATAAAGACGATTTAGGAAGAAGTTCTATATTATATTTCTTAAAGACAGTGTTCTGTCATCCTTTTAAATTCTTCTGAATGGTCCATTCCTGCTAGAGAAAGATAGCAACTCAGCAGCCATGCATTGCATGCAGATGTTATACTTAAGCATCAGCTAATCACCACTAACATTTTGTTTGAGGAAATTACTTTCCTAAAAGTTATAAGATAGGGCTGTCAGCCACTGTCAGACAGAGGAAGTTGAACCAGTTAGCAAAGTATTCTTGGAATGCTTAAAGGAATAAAATATTACATACTAAACTGTTCTTGACATTCACATTTTTTACTTTAGCTTATCTTGAAAATTATCCAGTCATTTCAGCATACTCACCTCAGCTAGGTAAAATTCATCATATTGTCTCTTGAAATTTTCTCCTTTGTAGTAGTTACTTGCAGCAACAATCACATCAACAGCAACCATGCTTAGTATGAACATATGAAACACAGATGACCTCATCATTTTCTATAAAAGAAAAAGTAAATTTTATCATCAAAATGAGTCAAACCACATGCTTTTTGAAGTTCTATTACATTGTCAAAACATAATCAGCTATAATGGTATGTTATTCTAAGGTTTCTTTATATGATTCTAATTTATTACTCTTTAAAATACATTTTAATAAATTGCTTCAACTGGTTTACATGTGCAAGTTTTTGGGTTTTTTTCATACTTTTCAGTTTTTATTTGCCAATTGACTTCTTACTGAAGGTTTATAATTTAATATGATATCCATTACTTTAGTATGTTTTAAAGCATAAACAGCATTTTTATCTACTCAGCTGGCCCTGGTTAATACTTCTGCATTATGACTTATTCACGTAGATCTTGATGACTTATTGTTCAGGGAGAAGTAACATCAATTCTATCTTGGGCATTGCTTTTGCTCAAGAAACACATGTAATATGGGATTCATCTAAGGTCAAACTATTGCCTAAATGAATAAACCACATCTACATATAGTATATATGCACATCTGGGCCTCTGAGCTATGAAGTACTCACAAATAATTCACATATTTGTGCACTTAATGCTTTGTTTCACTGCTGCTGCAGCCCCATAGGAGGAAAGAGAAACAGTGGATCACTGACCAGGAGTTGTGAGTTGCCAAAACAGTACTGATAAGATATGCAAGATGCCTCCACCACAAAGATCATGGACTTATGATTTACCCTGAAAACTTAACCACTTTCCTCACTGGGTCAGCCAGAGCTGTTCCAGTAGAAGCTAGAGTCAAACACACAGAACATACTGTTATTTTAAATTAAACCACCTTTGAATCAATGGTCACTAATGATATTTTTTTACAAACTTCTACAAGTAATACGGTTCAGGTCGTTAATGCTTATTGGCAAACACAACATAAGTTATGCACCATTATAGTTCCTTGTGTTTCTGTGTAAATTTAAGTTGTGCTTACAATAGAAAAGGCAATTTTTATTTGTTCATCAGTTTATATGTAAAAGTGCCTGACAAAATTTCAGGAAAAATAGAACTCAAAATATAGAAGAACTCTGCCTCCTGTCAACTGCTTCCTAAAGTCTCTGTGTGCCTTTACTGTTTATGTTCATATAATCACATAGGTTGGAAGTGACTTCTTGAGATTTTCTAGTCTGTGTTGCCTGCTTAAGCAGAGTCAACTAGAGCAGGTATTCCAGAACTGTGTCCAGTCAGAGTTTGAGTATCTTGAGAGATGAAGGCTCTGCAACCTGTCTGTGCAATCTGTTCAATTGTTTAACCACCCTCACAGCAAAAGATTCTTTTCTTGTGTTATCATGGCTCCAGACTTTCTCATAAGTCTCAGGGGCTTAGAGATTCTTGAAGGCCATTCCTGTCTATCAAGATGGGTGAAAAAGGCCTCAACCATTTCCGTGCCATCAGGTTTCCTAATCCTTTCAGCAGCAGGCCCGCATTTTTTCTAGTCTTCCTTTTGCTGCTCTTATATATGTAGAACCCTTCTTGTTGCCTTCCATGTCATGGCAGATTCAATTCCATGTGGGCTTTGACCTTCCTAATCCTGAACCTCCAGTCTCAGACAGGATATTTGTATTCCTCCCAGGCCACCTGGCCCTGATTCCATCTCTTGTATGCTTCCTTTTCAATTCTGAATTTTGTCCAGAGCTACTGGTCCATTCATTCGAACCTCCTGCCACATTTGCTTGATTTCCTGCATTTGGAAGGAGACTATTTTTTAACTTGGAGGAGGAGATCCTTGAAAATCAACCAGTTCTTCTGGACCCTCTAATCTCTAGGATTGTATCTCATGGGATTCTTCCAAGCAGACACCTGAACATGAAGAAGTCTGAACACCAAGGTTATGGTCCTATCTTCTGGCTTTGTTCCTTCCTTGTAGGTTCCTGAACTCCACAATTTCATGGTCATTGCAACCAAGACTACTCCTGAATCTCACAACCTGATCAGTTTTTGCTTCCTGGTAAGTATGAGGTCCAGCCAGAACACTTGATCTCATCAGCTCGTGTTTTAGGAAGTCACCACCACTGCAATGCTGGTTTTCTGCTGTAGTGTCCTTCTAGCAGATACCACAGTGGTTACACTGTCCCAGGAGAACCGGGGCTTGTGAATATGAAGATCATACAGTCATGGAATGCTTTAGGTTGAAAGGGATCTCAAAGATCATCTACTTTAGAAGAATGCAAAATTTAAATAACACACATTTTTACATTTGTAAGATACATTAACACGTTTTAAAATTCGTATATATAGCTGTAAAATACTGTCTCAGTCTTTATTGAGCTGAGATTGCTACATTCATAAAGAATTGTCAGCATTTATACTTTATGTTTAACCCTGCCTGGAGCTCAGAGTCTTAACCAAGCTATTCTTCATACTACTGTGTTGTTTTGTTTCTTTTTTATGAAATTAGAAGATAATATGGAATATAAGGGAGGTTGCAAGGACTAGTATTTGTTCAGACTTTTAGTAAAAGCCTTGTGTCTGCCTACTTAGGATCTCATGACCTCTTGAATTCCACTGGAGTTTTAAGGCAGCTTCCTTAAATTGAAGCTGAATGGAGATTAAGCACGCATTTACAAGTATTCAGCTGATAAAGTTGCCTCTTGTCTCCTAATATCTGGACTTATGTAAATTACAGGTAGCATTGCAGACAGACGACAGCTGAAACCCTTCTCATGAAAGCTGGCTTCCTTTTAACCCTAGTGACGTAAAATGGTTGAATATTCCAGTCTAGAAAGGGAGGTTCAGAAGATAAAGCTTTACATTTCAGAAATTAGCCTGGATTAATAACAATGTCTAAAGCACTGGTAAGTCACCAAAATAAGGTGGCTAAATAAGATCTTGCTTTTATGTTAACCCACAAGGCAAGCTATAAGAATACAATTATTAAAAATAGGACACAAGATAGGAATAAGATTCAAAACAGGTATCATCCTATCCATTACATTTCCATTTCACATGAATTCTAACCAGATAGTTTCTCTGCATAATTTACACTGTATTTTTAATGGTGTCAAAATTTCCTTCATCATAATGAAGTATTCTGCCTCAATTGTGAATGTACTTGCTAAAAGATACTAGTAAGTGATGCTGTAAAAGGCACTTTTGTCTCCTTTCACAGAAAAACAACAACAGGAAGCAAAATGGTAACATGGAAAAAGTGAAAATGCATAAACTGTCTTGATATACATGTACATAAATGCGTACATAAATGCACTATTTGTCATATAGCCTTCACCTTTGGACATTATTGTGACTTAGGAATGGTACTCTTCAATACAGTACTCCCACTGAGACTCTCCAAACCACACTGCCACTCGTTCACTCCCCCCTCCCCTTTCCCTGCAGATGGCTGGAGAGGAGAATTGGAGGCACAAAAGGTGAAAATTATGGGCTGAGATAAGAACAATTTACTGGAAATGGCAATAAGGAAATGAACAGTAACAGCAACAACATTAAAAATAAGTGTAAAAGAGAGGCCAGTCAGTCACATGCAAAATGTTCAGAATCGGCATTACCCAACCACTCCCTCCATCACACTTACTCAAAGAGGAAAGACCCCTTCTCCTTGGAAGAGACTCCTTCCCCCCCCACCCCAGCAATAACATGAGGTGGTACGGAATAACCTCCATGTTCTAACCACCACCCCTCCTGGATTCTGCAAAAATTAACCCTGTCCTGGCTGGAACCAGAACAGACACTCATAAAAGGATTTTCTAGTGGCATATTTAATCCTGGAAAATAAACTACAATAACAAAAATAATATCCTAATCGTAGTTTGGTTCATAGAATCACAGAATTCTTAAGGTTGGAAAATGTCTTTAAGACCATCAACCTAGCACCACTACCATGTCCACCATTAAACCACATCCTCAAGCGCCACAGCCACATGTTATTTGAAAGATTTCAGGGATGGCGACTCAACCACTTCCATGGGCAGTCTGTTCCAGTGTCTGATAACCCTTTGCACTACGAAATTTCTCCTAATATCTAATTTAAACCACCCCTGGTGCAACTTGAGGCTATTTCCTCTCATTCTGTCACTTGTCACCTGAGAGAAGAGACTGGCTCCCACCTCAATACAATCTTCTTTCATGTAGTTATAGAGAGTAATTAGGTCCCCCCTGACCCTCCTTTTCTCCAGGCTAAACACCCCCAGCTCCCTCAGTCACTCCTCATAAGACTTGTGCTCCAGCCCATTCACCAGCTTCTTTGCCCTTCTGTGGAGTCACTGCAGCACCTTTAACTTTTCAGCAAAATTCAATAAAACTTGTTGTCAAGGTTGCCTTCCCAATTGAACTGAAAGGAGACTATTTAGCTAACACAGAATATTACATTGGCATAACATGATTCAACATTAAGATAATAAGGAAGGAGGCTAAGACATGACACAAGCCAGGCACAGGCTCTGTAAAGGAAGGAACAGCTGGCTGAGGCAACGAATTAGGAGATTGCTGTGGAGAGGAACATTAAAAGCACCCAGTTGCTGGTAGAGAGACAGAGAGCACACAGGACCAGCAGGGTGGAGGTATATGAGCAAATACACACACAGCAAAAACACTATGCTGAGGATACACAAAAAGGAAATTAATTATTTTTAAATCCCAGGACCGGCCAGTTCATGCGGGACAGATTGGTATCTGTGTTTCTTAATTTCTTCTACATCACGTCAGAATCTAGGTGCTCACTTGTCACGAATGCTGAGCATGATAAGCAGCTTTTCTGATGGCCTCTCAGACAGACTGCTGTATCTTTAGGAGATCAATCACAGTGCTCTAACGCACACACCTACTGTGCCCAGCTCTCCCCCTACTCTAATCTCTTTTAGTTTGTTCTTTCTGCATCACAGAATTTTAATTTGGATTTGCACCCTTAAAATGGTTCAGACACACCTCTGCTGCAATATTCTACCATGAGAATTCACCATCTCTTTATGTATTTTTGTATTTGGAATGAGGCCTAAATGAAAGCTGAATTTAGTCCGCAGCACTTGCCCAAGCCTTAAAAGTCATTTTGGATCACCGGATCAGCAGTGTGTCATTTGGATCACAGCCCTTTTCAGAGCATATAGGCATGGAAAAGTCTCCATGCAAACTTGAAAGAAGACACATAATACCAATTTTTGTTCTTGTTTAATTTACTGGCCTTTTTTTCAGCACTTAGGTATGTGTTTCTTAAGCTGTATAGGAATGAGATGAAAGAAATGTTCCAATGTTGCTGTCACACAGATGCATGGTAAATTGTTTCTAATATTAAATTGGACATAAGATTAGTTGTGTTGAAGAAGTCTCAAGTGAAATGCCTTGCTGCTGCCATTAATCAACTACAAGAGTGATGACTTTTTTGCAATTACTGTGAATCACCTGCAATGCTGGCATCTGACTTCATGCAGGATGCTGACTCTCAGTGTCCAGGACACTGAAGAACATGGATGGCACAGTACATTAAAGATGCAGTGGACATAAAAAACAGTACATGACAAATTGTTAAGGAATCAAATTCTTTCATTGTTTTAAAAGGCACAAAGGAGACAACGATTTGGTTTGTGCCCAGATGGGAATTTCATGACAGCAAAAGAGACTTCTAAAATACTACTCATTTATTCAACATCAAGCATGTGCTTGGTGCAGCTGAGGAACTCTGAAAGAAAAATTGTATTTAATATCCTGGATTCACTCAAAAACTCAAGTAAGCAATGACACTGCAATCGTTGACAGGTGGAGACTACCTGGCTCACTTAGTCTTACAGAACATTACCATGCATGGCCTAAAGCAGTCTTTTGTCTCTCTAGTAGTATCAGAATGGGGGTATATTGCTTTAATACTCCTCCCACATTCCTGCAAGGCAGAGGAAGGATAAGTGACATTGCCAGCTCACTGCCCTGGAGAACACCCACAGCAGCTGTCACCTTTCACAGCCAGAGCCACACAGATGCTGGCTCAGGAAAGCAGTGGTCCATGAAAATGCAGTCACTAAGCTAACTACAATTACTGAATATGGAACTACCTTTTCCTAGCGCTAGACCCCTTTTGGGGGCATCAGGTCTCTCCTTGTATCACCATCCATCATGTAGGATTTTTGTCCAAGTACATAATTGATTTTGCTTCTTAAGCAGGATGGTAAATGTTGCAAACTTGTAAGGTCTGACAGACTTAATAATGAAAGGACCCATGGGCCATGTTACCCTGATATTACTAGCTCAAAACTGACACAGCTGGTAACGTTTAATATTATCATATGAAACCTTGAAAGAAGTGTCTTCAAAGGGCTCAGTGGTTTCAGTTTAGACCTACAAAAATTCAGACTGTATTTGACAATACCAACAGTCTTGGTGGCGACCTAAGAAAACAAAAAAAAAGAGGACAAATTGCTTTGAAGAATAAAAAATTACCTACAAAGCCCTCAAACTTATTAGTACTGAGCACGACATGGTGGGGATTTGATATGCAGAAAAGCTTTGCTTATTTTGGCCATTTAGTATGTGAAAAGCTTAGAGTGCCTAATTGTCAAACTGGCAGGGTAGCTCTTGAAAGTACCAAGCCAATTAATGAACAGTGTAAACATCATTTAACTAAAAGACTTTAATAATCACTATATGAGTAAGCAGCTTTTTTTCAGATTTTGAAACTCTTGAATTGTGCATTGATCATCAGGAAAAATACAATCATATTTGTATTTCTTTATATTTTAGATATACTTTAACATTTCATAAAACAGTAGTATCTCCTCCTCCGTGTTATAATGGAAAGACTCTGGCAAGCTGCTTACTCTCTTTCCATCTTCATTGGCTTTTGCTATTTGCATAAGGAAGCTAGATCCTGCTAAAAGATTCCAGCCAAGCTTCTAGCTACAGCTGTTTAAAGACTTTATACTGGCTGCATGATCATTGTGGTTAAGTTTATACCTATCATTATAATGATGCTGTAGGTTATTTGTACTCCTGTCTACACACACCTCCTGGAACACCATCCTCTCTGGTAGCTAAAACAGACTTTGATTTGTTAAAGTTGTTTAGATGTACATAAAAGAGTTGGGTGATATTGCAGAACAGCAACTGAAAAGCTCACATTTGTGCAACTCCAGTGTGTTTTACTTGTGGGCCTGTTGCAGCCTAGATCCTACCACTGCAGTGACATGAAGTCAAATATGAGTCCCAGCTTATTTCCATGTGCAGATCCACCACGATGATGTGTGGTGGTATATTCTGAAACAGCACTGAAAGTCTTATGGTACCCAATCACTTCATGAAGCCCAATTAGCTGGAGTTATGTGGGTGTCACAGAACACAGAAATGTTGTTCAGAAGAGCTAACAAAGTATAACTCAAGTTCATTACAGCAGCTTGGAAAACACTAGGTCAAATTAAAAAAAAAAAGCATTATAAGTAAATTCTCATTCTTTCTGGACATTTCTTCAGATCTCGGCCCACCACTCCTAAATACATATAAAGGGATAATGGGTTTTATAGAGCAGGGCCAGTTTAATGTGTATGCATAGAATTTACAACACTAAGAAAGGAACACAACTGTCAGTCATTCTTGATTCAATGTTGAAAGCATGACACATCAAATGCCTCAGAAACTATTATAAGTTACACGACTAGAAATAGCAAAAAACCCTTGACTTCAGGATTCTATGACACAAGATTTCTAAGAGTCACTGAGCAAAGACTCAATCCTGGCCTAAAAAAAAGGGCAAGTTTTTTCATCCTATACTTGTTTAGTATACTTATGGTGTTTATTCCATCCCCTTTTTTTACAAAGTGCTTGAAGATACCTTGAATATGAAAGAAGCTTTAGAAAATCACATTCTATACACTGCTAATCACAGATAATTCATAGCATGAATAGGACAAATTTGATTTTCATCTTGTTGGTTAATGGCCATCTGAGAAAGTACAAAATTGTGAAATTGCAGAAAATTTTCCCTTTTGTTTGCAGTACATTGTAGAGCATTTTACAAGCTATGTAACTAATTTTCCATAAACCATTTTGCTTTCAACTTGCTTTATGAATGCCTGACAAAGATATGCTTGTGAGGAGAATTTAGCAATTATTCTCATGCTCTGCAATCTGAATATTTCTGAAAATTATTAAGCATTAATCAGAAATTTTATGGGAATAAGCTTTTTAATATCTTATATTGATGCAGTTGTATATCCATTTGGGACATTACAAAACATTGTAAATCTGAGATACCATCTACTGTACTTGAGAGGAACTTCCAGATGCTAGACAAATTCAAATAACGCAACTTTATTAAGGAAACAAGGTAAGGGTGAGTTTTAAAGATGCTGGAAGGGGTGACTTTTAGACACTGCAAAGAAAATAATTCAGCAGCCACAGCTCAGATGTTACTAACTTTGGTGATGACAGGAAGGCAGTCCTGGCTTTCCAATACAGGACAACTGTCCCAGTGCAATGAGAGTAAGAGATTCTTCAGAAATTCTGTCTACAGAAACTTGGTTTAACATTTTTTATGATGATAGAGAAAGTTCTTAGGGTAGTGATGTAGTAGAGATGAATGTAAAGACCCTTTAAGATGCACAGTCCAGCAAAAAATCTGGAAACTCTATGTTACTTTCAGATCACCTTAGCACAGATAACCTTTGTTATCAGCTGCAGGAGATAATATAGATGGTATGGTGATATTCAAGGAAGAAAAATGCTCCCCAAAACCCAAACATCATAATTCTTGCAAGTTTTAGAATATGCATTTGGAAACCTTTCTATAAATGTTTTCTGGTTGCAGCAGAGGTGACACTGGCCTGGTAGAAAGAGTAGTATAGACAGTAATCTGCCCTGGCTTGTAAAATAGTCTACACATTTCACTTCACTGTGCTCCTCTTTCCACCTTCTACCTCATCTGATTAGGATGCGAAACTCAAGGTAGACGCTGCATCTAACTGTGTTTTTACAGGGTCTCCTACTGTGGCAGTGATAGCAGCTGCCACTGCAGCAGAAGTTGGACATCTCCCCCCTAAGTTACTGTAAGGTTCTCCTCCTTGATGATGTAATGCTTTCTCCCAAAGATGATGTAACCCAGTTATGTCAATCCCCTTGTCAATCCATTGGCCTCCCCTCCCCTGTTCTGGAAAGCTCTTCTTCACTCAACACCCCATAGGCTCTGGCTCCCTTTCTCTTCCCCTCTCCTTCCCCAATTGGTTTTCCCCATGTCACTCCACCTTATCTCCACCCCTGGACCCTCATGTGATTGGACCCTGATGTTCTCTCCGCCCCTTGCTATCCCGGTATTTAACCCTGTGGCAGCCCAGAAATCTTGTTTGTCACTGGCTCTTTTCGTGGCTGTTGGTTGTACCTGGACTTGTGTGAGGAGCCTTATTAAACTCCACGGAACTCCATACAAAGAGCCCCTCCCGCCTCTTTATCTCTGCTGACAGCTTGGAGTGCTTGTGTGTGTGTGTGGCTGCCTGCAGACACCTCGCAGGGAGTGCCTGGTGTGTGCACAGGGGTTTGCAAACCCCGCGAGAGCGGCTCGACAAGGGATGCTTCTCGGAAGGTCGCTGTGCCTGGACCTCGCTCCCCTCACACCATTCTGGCCTCGAAGAAAGGCCCAAAGCGGCATCCCACCATGCAGCCTCAAACTATTTTCCAATAGTCTAAATGTCTCTGTAATTTTTGAAAATACAGGTGATTCATTAATGTGTCATATTTACATGGACTCTCCTGCCTTTTTAGCATAGCTACTTTTGATTTAAAAATTAAAAGCTACTTTAAAAAAGGCAAACTGAATTCTGATCAAAGGAACAAAGTAAAGTCAGTAACACAGGAGGAATGAGAAAATACACACTTAGGAAGTAAACAAATGGAAATAATGACAGAAAACCTACTGAAGAGAAATTAAAAACTCCTATCTTAAGACTTTTTTGAGTAATCTTTAAAGCAGAAATTTCTGTCAGAAATTAGATGCATTTTTTTCCTTGCGTCCTAGATTTGAAAGCCAAAGTCCTATTTCTGCTATAGGGCTAAAGAATGTGTTGCATATGCCTCTTTCAGACTAGCTGCATCCTGTTAATTCACAGAATAAAGCAGTAGCATAGATACATTTCTGTACGCCTCTTAACTAACAGCAGCCACTTTTCTCCTCCCACAAACTTCTAATAGAACAGTCAAAAAGAAAATGGTGACTCTTCTGCCCTAAAAATCCATGAAATAATGGCTTCTTTGAAACTAAACGGCCCTCCTCCTCACCAGTTTATAAATCAGCTAACACAGTATGTCATTTTCTTTGCAAGAAGATAGAGAGGAAGTAAGCAGCTTTCAGCGACTGCAATCTGACTTAGAGAAACGGAGAGCAGCTGCTGCAACATAAAAGAAATCTAAAAATACTACTTAAATTGTTCATGATAACAATAATGCATAGAAATTGTTACCTACCTGTCAGATTTTTAGAACTGTAAGTATATCATCACCTCAGCAGTAATTTTCTCTAAACCTACATACTATGAAATGCAAAACAGAACCCAAATAATATGAAGTTTTAACCCTTTTCCCTAAATATAGCAATACAGATCAATTCAGTAAATATGAGCCAAAACAATTAATGACTAAAACATGAAATTAAATAGGCCAAATTAATTTTTGGTTTACATCTAGCAACTTCATCAAAGCTGTAGGGGGGACATTGACAATGTATTTTACAAAGGTGTGATTAATCACCTACCTGTCCAATGGGGATTAATAATCCCCCTAATCCCAGAGTATTTGCAAATAGAAAGCGTACAAGTTCTTTTCCTTTCACAATAAAAAATACTGAACTAGTTTAAAATCACAATGCTAAATACTCAAATGCATTTAACTTTAGTGCATTTTATATATACTAAAATGTATTTAACCTTAATGCATTTTATATGTGTTAACCTTATTGTGTTTAACCTGTGTGGGTAACCACACACTGAAACAGGCTGCTTAGAGAGTTTGTGGAGTCTCCCTCGCTGGAGATATTCAAGAATCCTCTGGAAACAATCTTGTGCCATGTGCTCTAATGGGATCCTGCTTGAGCAGGGGCGTTGGACCAGATGTCCCACTGTGGTGCCTTCCAACCTGACACAATCTGTGAACCTTGGGTACAGGAAGAAGTATAGAAACACTCCCACCTGGTCACATTACGGATAAACATCACATAAATACATAATTATATTTAAAAAAAATATGTATGCATGTACATACATTTATATAAATAGACAGTTATCGGGTACGCCAAATTTACAGGCAATTGCTCATGCTGTGCTCCATCATTTTATAATGGATGCACTTGACATTCTTAATTTATATTTTCTAAATTCTCTGAAAACTACAGCTGATACTCTGCATTATAGCATTATCTGTAGTTACATATTGTTGCCAAATCCTCTAGATATAATCTTATATTTTATGTGTCTACAATGTTGACATTTCCTATGTCTTTATATTTTGAAAAAACATATAATAATGTTGTGCTTGCTATGGAGCCAGACAGCTCCATCTCTAATACTAAATCTGTCTGTGACTATTTAGAAACTGTGCCATTTATGAGCTGTGGTACATAATATATTGCTCACTTCTTCAGACGCACACGAAATATAATTTTGACAAGTAATTGATTATCACAGGTTATTCAACTTCCCTCCAAATTTCAGGGAAGGTGAGTGAGGATGGGAAGAATCTGGACCCTACCTGTGCTGTAATTTTTTTCCATGCCTTCAGAATTTCTGTAACTATTACATTTTACTACTCTAGGAACCTCACTTCCAACGATTTTCAATTAACACTCATTCCTTGAATTATATTCCTTTGAAGATCTCACCTGGAAGGCCTCCCTGAAATGGTTTCAATAGACTACTTATTCCTTCACTTACATTTCTGTTCAAGAACCACATCTCTGAAATGTCATTTATTAACCAGGTGTGAATCAGACATTTTCACTGCCTCTGTTTTCTTTGGCCTTTTATTCCTTAATTCATTATAATAATTTTTATGTTATTGCAGTACTGTAGATTTACTAGCTGCTTTATAAAATATGATGGAAAAGGTTGTTTTGATTTTAATGAGTAACTCATAAGCTGAAAGAGCAGTAGACTGTAACGTAAGTATTGCACCCCATTCTGCAATTAGTCCTACTCAGGACCATCATGAAATCCTTCAGAATTCTTGGTATTGTTTTTAGGATATGGCATTACCCATGTTCCAAGACAGGTATAGCTGAGCTAGAGAGTAGTGAAATACACAGTCTGCCCTTCCCTTTTTGCCCTCTCACAGTTTTAAACCACTTTCTCAAGAATTTAGTGCAGATTCCATTTCAGCATGACTTCATTGCTGTGTCAACTCCAATGCTGGCTCTGTGCTGGCCACATGTTCTGTAACCCACCTCTCCTCACAACAGTGTTCATGTCCCATGAACAACCTCCCTGCGTGTTCTACTGAGAGTATAAAGTGACAGAAGGCAGAAGAGAGCTGACACTACTCAGAATGAGCTGGAGGACTGAAAACATAAATCCTGCTGTTAGGAATACTTTAGGGCATATCTTTTAGTTCCTCTGAGTTCATGAGAAAACAACATATGGAGTAATTCAGGACAAGCAGTGATCGAGTCTTTGCTGACAACTTCTTGCACAATTATGAAGCACTATTTTGAATTTCCAGCTACTGAGAAAGCACTAACAAGCTAGTGTCCTAACAGAAAAGAAGAACAAGAAAAGTAAAAAAAGAGATGGGGAACACTTTCCTTCATTTTGAAGAAGTGATGGTGAAAAAAAAGGAAGCATCTGCTTGTCTGACATGGAAACAGCAAAAAATATGTCTATCTAAACTTTTTTTCTAACATCAAAATATATATGTGGAAGCATCCAATTCAGTCTTTGAACAACTTGCTGTCAGTATTTCCAAACATCATGAAAACACAGAAAATGAGAATCTAAAAAAGCAACCCCTCATTGAAGGAAACATTTTTTTAGTGGGTTTTCTCTTTACTATCATTGTATTTCCTGGAAACTACACTAAGATAAAACCCTCCTTCATGGAAAAGTTTTATATGCAACTAGAGCTCCTTACATTCTCTTTCTTAGCACTTATTGCAACTTTTTATCTGAGTACAATGACTATTATAACATGAGTGCTTTGAAATCCCTTAGATAGCTGAGCTAAAATTCAGTGCTTTTTCACAGCTCTTCTATTGTTGAGCAGTTTAAAACTTACAGAAGTACTTGTTCAGCATTAGAAAAATTAGAATATTCAGTTCTTTGGTAACTTCCCTTCTGAACTAAAAACTGCCAAACGTGTGCTTTAGGCAATTAAGACAACTCTATCCAGAATTAATGAACATATTTTCTTAGATCAGACTGGCCATTTGTATTGATTATTGGTTTCTGCAATTAAGCACTTAAGACAATTCTACCTAGGATTAATGAAAACTTTTCCTGGGTCCCAGTGGCCATTTGTATTGATTATTGGTTTTTGATTGCAATGTCTTGCCTCACGGAGCACATTAATCTTCTTAGTTATAATATGTACTGCATTTGTCTTGGGAACATGGTGTACAATGTGGTTCAGACTGGCAATAGCTACCTCCTTTGGAAGGCTATATAAATAAATATCAAACATTTTAATGGAATTTCCACCTTTTGATTAGAACATTTTTTCCTTGCATAATTTAATTAGCATACTCTCAAACTTGTGATTTACATATAAAAAGCAGAGATTGCTTTGAAATAAATCAAATGCTCCATTAAAGAAGTGATCAGATGAATAATTAGAAGCTAAAAAATATTTTTTGCACTTAGGCTCAAAACGTACTTTCTAGTAAAGTAGTTTCCAATCAAACAAAATTTAACACACACAGGAGAATCATAGGAGTATTTCTCCCTAACTGAAATAACACTGGAAACTGCTGACAACTTAAGCTCTATTGCCATGGACAGGAGGATAGCAGAGATTTTGATTGTCATAATCGGAGATTTTGATTGCCATTAATTCAGAAGGCAAGGGGCAGTGATTGCCTATATACTTCCCTTCTTCTTACAAAGCATCTATTCTCCCAATTCATCATTTAGACTATGTTTACTGCAGTCACGTTGTGATACCCCTCTTACCTCCACTAGGGTAAAACCAGTGGTGTAGACCTGTCTAGCCAAAAGGCTATGGAAAGACAACTCAAGCTGATGTGGCTTGGATAAAACACAGTAGCATTCCAGAATGAAAATCTGTTGATTTTTTAAATTCCTTCCGTCTCACAAGTGGCAGCAGAATAAATTATTTCCCCACTTTCTAAAAAAGTCACAATATTATGGTTGGATTTGGATTGGACCACACAGGAATCCTGTTTTGTGAATCTCTTGGAGAGGCTGGAGTCATAGGACAAAAGAGACTACAACCTTCTGCTTATTTTGAAGCTCATCATTCCATATTCAATAGAAATTAAACTAAATTTTAGATGGGTGAGCAACCAATTGAATGAGCAACCAATACCTCTTCAGTTTCACAACCACACAGAGAAGTGACTTGTCATTTTCAGCAAGTTCACAGTGCAACATTACCATCTTTTTCATATAAAGTGTTATTTAAACAAATGTATTTAAAGCAAGAGACCTAAGAAGAAGAGATTATCTCAAGCCTACCATATGCATCATTAATCCAAATTTCAGTCTCCTTTGAAAATCATTCTCAATCATCTCCCTCAAAAAAAATCACATAAACAATCTTCTAGAAATGTCCACACGATTTCCATTTTGTTTTGACGGTTATTCTAAACAGGATTAACAAGAGTTTGAAATGTAGATGCCATATAAGAAGAAACAAGGATAAAATGTAGTGTTCATAACTATGATCATACTAAGGCCAGGTCCTACAAAAGACAAACCAGTATATGCACCAAATGCAGGTGATTATTAAGTCTTTTTTCAAAGGCTGGGAGATTGCATCTAGGGAGTGCAATTCAATTTTTTTGACTCTTTTCACCATTACAGGTTTACAGAGCTGTGTTAGCTTCTGCTCATCGATACCCAGCAAACTAAAAGAGCAGTTGCATGTAGAGCTGATTCACAACACCGACAGCTTTAACAGCACCTAAATAAGAGCTGCTTCACTGAATGCTGCTAGAGATGGATGGGATTACACAAAATAAATGGGATTGATCAAGCAGTAAAGACACACAAAGTAATGTGTGATTTTGGATGGAAATTATACATTTGGGGGCATATCCTCAATGGTGAGAAAAGACATGGATAGAAAGAAGTTGATTAAGTAAGGGAAAGAAAGTACATAACTTTCCTTTCCTACAAATTCCTGAACTCTTAAAATGCTCATCTCCCTATAATTCATCCTTTCAAAAATTATTCCCATATGTCCTTCATGAATTTTGACTTCAGAAATACTTCCTTGATGTGAAAGCACATGGGAAGGGATTTAAGAAATCTTATGTTCCCACCAGGGGAAGCACAGAAAAGCAGAATAAGAGCAAAGGAGAAAAAAGGGATTTAGTACCATGGTGAACCTGTAAGAGTATTTGACAGAACTGTGGGTGGCAATCATAGGGGAATTGCTGTTCATGGGGTGTGCAGCCCATCCTATGGTAAGGATTTGTATGAGCCTCACTTCTATCTCCTGCTCTTCAGCTGGTGAGAGCAGTGTTTGCCTAAAAACATAGAACATTAAATCAAACTGGGAATTAAGAAGAAAGAAAATTAAATAAAAGAAGAAGGCAGGTTAAAAGTTTGCCACCAGCACATACACAGCTGTTTTTAAAAGTTTAATTAATAAAAAAATCTATAATTGTGATTTGATTTTGTTATATGCTAAATCAAAATGAAGCAGCTAATTAGTAAACTAAAACTCTTCTGGTCTGTATGGCAAGAGTTTCTATTGAAGTGAACTTCAAAGGATTCCTTTAAAAATATGTGCATCAAACATTTTTTTGAACAACAAAGGAACATCCTTTGATAGAAAAATGCTGTTGTCCTATATTTGTAATATATAATTCTTATTTGATAATTCTCAATGGAATTATAAGGTATCTCATAAGACTTTAGAAAAGAAGAAGGATCCTGTAATTAAATGATAAAACAAACTAATAACATGTCTGGCAATATTTTAGTGCAGGTTCTGCAAATTTAGGTGTTTTCTCATTTGAAAATCCTTCAGCTTATTTTATTTTTCCAAAGAAGATCTATAACACTTTAAAAAATTGTCACATTAATATATATCATTAAGTAACATTTCCATTTATAGTCATTCCTGAAAAATGAGAAAATACAGAAATTCCAGCTATTTATAAACAATGGATTTATATGATTTTTATTATCCCAAGTATGAAGAAATTTGTCTTTACTGAAAACCATCTCTTGAATTATGGCATTGAAATACATCCAAAACCAAAGAACGGTTTGAAAGAGATCATGAGATATACACTCTCAGTGTATTTTTATACTGTACAAATTCTTTAAAAGGAACTGCTGTCACTGATCCACTGCAGAATACCGAATGAATATGCTCTACTAAATATCAATGAAATAGGAACTCTTTAGACCTGTACGTCCAATTTTCCGTTTTGACTAACTAGAGTTTTATTTTCAGCAGATGAAATTTGGTGTGTTTATAAACTTAAATGTGGGCCCCAAATGCTTCTCATTATGACCATGCTGGGAGTTTAAAACTACATGAAGAGTAAGGCTTACTGAAAATACATTGCCACAACATGTTACTCAGTATGTGCACTGTGAATTCAGATGGAATCTTGAACATTTAAATGACCACGTTTTGAGTTATCATCAATGATTGTCTCAAAATTACACTAATCACCTCTTGTTGATGTCTCTTCTGATTATAAAGTGCCTAACGTGATCAACTCCTATCAGAACATTTAATTGCCAGACTTATGAACTGCCAAATAAATTCCATTCCTTCTATATCTATGTCTGTACAACCACACCTATGCGTAACCATGGATTTTTGCCCTCATTCCCACCCCAAAGGCTTATAAGTATTTAAAAATTAATTTCTAGTTAATATTGCTATCCTACCAGTACACAGAATAAAACAATTAAAATTAAAACTATCGCTACCATATATCCCCTTCTAAGACACAGTTTTATTCTATTATTCACCCTCTGCACACTGTATCTTATTATTCTTTTAAACAGCCAGTAGGATTAACCTTACTGTCATATATACAATGATTAATGCTGAACTGAAATAGTGTGTACAGGTTAAACTGTACATTAATTTACAATGAAGGGGTTTTTGATGTGAAAAAGGAACTTCAGTGCCAGCATTACTACAGGCAGGTTTCCAAGTGATCTGCAAAAGTAACTGCACTGGTTTACTGTGCTTTCATTTCAATGATGATGAAGGTCCATAATGTTTTTTGTTGAATACACTTGCATAATCACAATCCACAAAAATGAGCAAGTTTGTGGCGTACAACATGAGTCTTATAAATACACTTATCTGTCTCAATATAAGCTCCTTACTGGTTTATGAAAACACAGCACACTCACATGTCGAAGAGTCTTCCTAGGGATCAAGAGTTTCAAAGCAGTTAAATGGATTTAGACATGTAAGTTCCTTTTAAGTAATAAAATAATCAGAAAGCAATTCTTGGAATTGCTGAAGCATAGTACATCATTAATTCTGAGAACTAGGCAGTATTCTAGAAATGTGTTCAATGTTAAAAATAAGCAGTAAAGTAAATTTAAGGAACTCCCTTTTTTCATTATATTTATAGGTGGAAGGAGTAAAGACCTAGTTTCTCCCACACATTCCTAATCTTCATGTTTTTAAGGAGGAACACTTAGCAAGAGCATGACCCTTTCACATCATGGGTTTTTGGTATGTTCATTTATTTCAAGACTATTTGATATGTACATTTGTTTCAATCTGCTATTTTTAATGACTGAAAACCCATTGTTCTATATACAAAACATTAGAAATTAAATCCTTCTTCAGTGCAGTCAGTGGCAAAACTCTCACTGAGTTTGATGGTGCCAGGGTTCTGCTGCTTCTCTTCTGCACTTTCCCTAAACAGGAAGAGAAAAAATCTAGAGGAACAGAACAGAAAAAACCTGTGCTCGTCTCTTGCCCTTTCCTTCTCACCTCTTCTTGGAGAGACAGGTAGAAGAAGGTCTCTAAGCATTAGTGCTTGGCTTTACTTAGCTCTGCAGAACACTGAGAATCCCCCGTCAATTTCCTCTCAGAAACCCAGTAAAAGAGCAGTGAATCATCCTCTTTAGCAGCTCAATCAGTGAATAACACTGCCTCAGAATACTGAGCTGTAAGACTGACAAGCCAAAATTGTTATTTCTGTATCATACACAGCTCTTTGCCCAAGTATCATTGCAGGCAGATCTTTACTGCAAGTTTGGTTTTAGTTTACTTAATAGCATTTTCAGCTACAATTAACTCCACTCAATTTGCTCTATCCCCTGGGAAGATACTCCTATCACCTCTTGAAAGATGCTACTCACTGCTGTCACAAAGTCTCCTGACATAAACTGGAAGATCCTAATGCTGTAACACAGCTATACCTTGCCTGGCTTCATTCATCTCCTTTGCAACAATCGCCATGTGAAGCATGTTCAGTAGTATCCCTGAAAAAGAAACTGTGCTACCTTCTGCCTTGGAAATCCTTCTGACTGGTAGTACAGGAGCTGTCGTGGTTCCACCAAGCATAAAATAGGCATGAATTCAGCAGAAAAGCAAGAACCTCACCAGAAGAAATGGTTCACATTATCTTCCAGAGACATGAGATTGCTCACCCATAACAAAATTTCTCAGAGAGCTCTTTCAGTTGTTTGCCTTGTTTCTGTCCTGTTTCAGTGACTGATATGCATAAAGCTGTACATATATGTATGCATGTGAGTGGAGGAGTATGTTTATGAGTTCTCATTAAGTGGCAACAACTTGATGGATGAGAGAGAGTAGTTCTAAGCAGTGGAGGTTATCAACCTCGGCCAAGGACAGAGGGCATAGACCAAACATTGCTGAATCCTGGCTAAAGAAGAAAGAAGAATTTAAGAGTCATTAAACAGATCTATTGGTAGTGGCTTCTATGCTATGAATCATTGGGAAATTTTACTTTGGGCAGAGGATGAAATGGACCTACTGAGTGCAAAAATAGTAAGACTTCTCTTGCAAACAGCCATGAATAGTCAGTGGGAGGCAGTTTCTCAGTGAAAGAGACATGGCTTGGAGGATACTGAAGAAAACTGAGATACCCAGGATGATATTTCTGAGCCAACAGAATAACAGACTGGATGGCAAAACTTTATGCAGATAAAGAGAGTATGAGGGAGGGAAGTGGATGTACAGTCAGCTTTCACTAATTAGTGTTTCAGTTCCTCCTCTCAGTTGTCTAGGATCAGGGAAGTGAAGGCCAGATATAAAGAAGCACAGCACATGTACTGCCAACTCTGCTATATTAGCAGTATCTGTAGTAAAACACCTTCTGAAATCAAGCCCACTAGTGCATATATATGCTTTCCTCAGCCAGAGCTTCTGAAAGTATATGATAGAGAACAGGAAATTATTTATATACACTCTTAGTACTGTGCAATTAATAAAATGTCACCACATATAATACGTGCACCAGGTGGCATTAATGGCAAAATAATGTATGGCACTTAAAGCATGATGTTTCAAGCAACTATTCAAAGGATGAGATGAAGATTCAGTGAAAATGACTGATAATGGAAATTAATTATGAAGGTTCCTGAAACACTGCAATTTAAGTATGAAACAGCATGTTGTGGGTCTAGGTGTATAAAAATGAAAAAAAATCTGTCTCAACTGTTAAGATCTGATTGTGACAGATGCCTCTTCCCAAATTAAGGTGCAAACAAGACCACATGCAGAAGCCAATAGTATGGATTTTATTTAACAATAAAATGTGAAGTAGAGAGACAGAAAGAAATAGAAGGGAGAGGCAGGGAGAGAAAGATTGAGAGAGAGATCAAGCAGAAGATACCACTGAAAGGTGGTTCATCTTACTGGTGAGTAAAAGAAGTATCTGCTGCACCACGCCCTTATCCCTACCAATGCAGAATTACTTTCCAGCCTTTCGTCCAGCTCAGCCTGACAATGGCTGCAGACACGGGAGGGTATTTTCCTGCTACCACACAAACTCTCTCACAGAATCTACAACATTCACTATTGGCCATAAATTCCCTTTTTCTTATTTTAATCATAGAATCATAGAATCATAGAATGTTAAGGGGTTGTAATGGACCTTAAATATCATCCAGTCCCAACCCCCTCTGCCATGGGCAGGGACAACTCCCACTAGACCAGGTTGCTCAAGGCCTTATGCAACCTGACTTTGAACACTGCCTGGGTTGGAACATCCACAATCTCTGCGGGCAACCTGTTCCAGTGTCTAATCATCTTCATAGTGAAAAATTTCTTCCTAATATCTAACCTAAATTTCCCCTCTTTCAGTTTGTACTCATTATTCCTTGTAATGGTCATAGTTGCTTGTACCATATAATGTACACCCTGCTCTATCCTAACCTATTTTTCTATCCTTTCTACTCACTCTTTTAAAATACTTATTGTTAGGGACCATGTGATTTTGCTGGAAGACCTACTTGAGGAGGATTAGGATAAGGCTGTCTATGGCTCAAGACTCCATTTTGCCTGCATAGAAATTGTGACAGATAGGTGGAAGCCTTGTGGGAAGCCTCATGGTTAACAGTTCCCACAGCTGGAATGTATAAAAAAATTGCATTCTCATTGGAAAGGGTGGGGGGACGGGACCCAGGTGTGCATGCCCGGGCCCCCCTGCATATATAGGGTCAGCAGGCCTGGAGGGTGGGGCTTCTCCTCTCCTGCATTGATAGGGAAGCCTTGCTGTGTTCCAGCTCTGAGAATAAACCTCTCTATGCAGAGAGACCATGGCCAGCCTCTGTTTAACCTGCACATATCTTGGAATCACATACTTACCATTAACAACCAGGTATGTTTGTTTTCTGTGTCTAAATATTGTACTGCATTATTTTTGCTTCTGTGTTCTGAAAGAATTTGTTAAAAACTTTTCACTTGAAGAAAACTCATTCTCTGCTGCCATGTGGTACTTCTATTCTGTTAATGAAAGGAAAGCCAAGAAATAACCACAAAAACTGATGGTCGTATCCAGTCAACTTAACTGCTAGCTGCCTGCATGGCTCTGGTTTGGACCTCTTCAATTAGTTCCCCTTAAAACAACAGCCATTCTGTACAATCATCTAATATCACAAAAGTGTTTGCACCTTTGAACAACTTCACTCACTCTGGTATCAAACCTGAGAGATGTAATGCATGACCTGAGCACCATACACATCATTCTGATGAGCCACCAACACTGCCCTTAATTTATTTTGGATACTCAGAAGTGAAATAATTGTGCCTGAAAATCACAGGGATGCCTCAGGGCCCCAGAACAGGCAAGGGGACAGACGCTATGTAAAGTGGGCATGACTGATCTGTTCTGGAGAAGGAAGTATGGAATGCCACAGCCCATGTCCAAAGGCCTCTAGGCCAGGTATCCATCCTACAGTCTTTAGCTAGAAAAATAAAGGTAATGAGAGTTCTATATAGGGAATGTACACTCTTATTGTGACAGGTCAGTTTCATCTGTCTGAAAGCTCTGAAACAAGAACATTAAAGGATTTCTTTTTTTGTGGAAGAATTAAAATAACAGATACAAAAAAAGAAAAGAGCTCAAACTTCAAAATACTCACCCTGAATACAAAACTAAATCTAGGGCTAGAAATCAAAGTACATCTATGCCAACAAAGGGTTGCAAACATATGCTATCAGTTCATATCCATTAAACACGAAGAAAGCCAATCTCCTTTGTCCATATGCCACATTGCTAGCTTTCCTCTTTACTCCTGTCTGGCCTCTAAGGTCCTCTTTTCAAAGGTCTGAAGTAAGGGTAGGGAAGAAATGGAATCCCAGGAAATGGAAGCAAAATTGTGAGGGATTCAGCTTGAAAATCTGATTCTACTGTATTGCACTGCAACCTTCAGCTTGTCAAAATGCATAGGGCAGGTGAAGATGCTGCTCTTTAGCTAATACTTTAAAAATATTCTCAAAGGATAAAGGATGTAAATTTTGACATGATTGTGCAATAACATCTCTGTAAAAAAGCTGCATTTACGTGAATGAAACCACTCATACAAAAATATGATTCTCAAAACTCTAGTTACCGTCTACTGCTTTCAGTAGGATTTAATAAATGCGAAATACTTGTGGAAATTCAGTATGCATGCCTATGAAGCAGGACTTAATTTTGCTTTAAATCTGCACATCAGAAATAAATGATCATGACCTACTGGAGACAGAGGAGGTACAGACTTTGGAGATTAACCCCAAAAGTGCTGGCACACATAAAATAGGAAGGTAAACACCCTGCACTCCAGTGCAGTCTGTAGAGTGATGGGCACCACTGGATTCAGATCCCCCACTGCCCTCTGACAGTGCCCATTGCTCTCCATTGACTCTGTGCCACTATGATCCTGCCACTGGCATCTGCTTGGGGTTTAAAGGTACATGAGATGAATCAGGACCACACTGATTCTCAAGAGTCACCTAAGAGACCCTAAGAGTAACAAAAGGATTTGCAAATGATTTGCTTTAAACAGTTTAAAAAATCTAAAAATACCACTTAAAAAGAACAATCTCCTAATCTACAGAGCTGTAGTGAAAAGTCGTAGTGAAAAGAGACATTTCTTTGTGAAACACTAGAAATACGGAAAATATTGTGGGGGGGAAACAACCCATATGAAGAAAAAAAAAAACCAAACAAAAACCTTCTGCTAGTTTTATTCTAAGACTCTGCAGTCTTCCACTTTGCTCAGATTTGTTGTCCAAGTTACAGCTCCAAAAGAAGTCATGCTGCTCCTACTGCTGCTCCTAACACTTTGATTGCTCTAATTGTGCTAAGTACAGAAAAGCTACATGACAATTTAAATACCTGTTTTCAGTTTGATAGGATTTGAAACATTGGACATATTTAACCCCAGAAGTAAAATTTTGCAAAGGAAACTCAGCTGAACTTCAATTTTAGTGGCATTACTGAATAGTTGCTATAATCCACTGACACTCATGTGCCCCAAAATTTCTAAGTACAAATTTTAAGTACAAGCTGTACTGAAGTCCATTCTGGAAAGAATGCTACAAAAGTAGTTTACTCTGCCTGTTTAGGTAAAAGCAAAAAGATTAAGATTAAAAAAAAAGCAAAACACTTAACTGAAGCAGTCTTTAAAAAATGTTAGAACAACTTGCATATCCTTATTGTAAGAGATTTTTAGCTTATTAATTTGACCATGACATTGTAAGAACTGAATGTTACTGCCTAATGGGTGAACTCTTGTGGTGGACTGACCCTGCCTGGATGCCAGGTTCCCACTGAGCCACTCTATCACTCACCACCTCAGGTGGAAAAAATGTGGGGAGAAAAAACTCGTTGGTCAAGTTAAAGGCAGCTTAATAAAGTAAAAGCAAAAGCTGCATGTGGAGGCAAGGAATAACGAAAGATTTATTTTCTACTTTCCATCAGCAGGTGAAATCCAGACACTTCCTGGGAAGCAGTGCTTCAGCATGCCTAGCAGTTTCTCCAGAGGACAAATTTTGCAATAACAATTCTGTGTATGTCCTCTTCTTTCTCTTAGCTTTTATATCTAAGTAGATATCATATGGTATGGAACATCCCTTTGGTCATCTGGGTCAGATGTCCTAGCTGTGCCCCCTCTCAGGACCTTGCCCACCCCCAGTCTACTGGTGCAGGGGGAATGTTGGAGAGACAGTCTTTATGCTGTGTGAGCACTGTAGCCAAAACACAGTAGCCAAAACACCTCTCTAAAAAAGCATGGCACCACGAGAGCTGCTATGGGGGAAATTATCTTCATCTCAGAACACAACTGTACAGGCCTGTACAAAAGATGAACAAAACTTATAAAAATTCCTTATGTAAAATGTGTTACTTCTGAAGCAGGTTTTCTGTGTACCCATTTGAAAATCAGGGTCTACACAAAAGGTTCTACTTTCAGCTTGTCAAAAACCAAGGAGAAGTTCAGAGATTTTGACTAATGCATCAGCCAATGCTTCTGGATGGATGGCTGTGCCCAGAGAGTGGTGGTGACTGGCATTACATCGAGCTGGTGGCTGGTCACCAGTGGTGTTCTCCAAGGCTCAGTGTTTGGGCCAGTCCTGTTTAATATCTTTATCAATGAACTAGATGAGGGGATTGAGTGCACCCTCAGTCAGCTCACAGCATGCTGTATGGGAGTGTTGATCTGCTGGAGGGAAGGAAAACTCTGCAGAGGGATCTGGACAGGCTGAATCTATAGGCCAACTGCATGAGGTTCAACAGGGCCAAGTGCCAGGTCCTGCACTTGGATCACAACAGCTGCATGCAGGGCTACAGGCTTGGGAAAGAGCGCTTGGAAAGTTGCCTGGTGGGAAAGGATCTAGGGGTGCTGGTCCACAGCAGCTGAACATGAACCAGTGTGTGTGCGCAGGTGGCCAAGAAGGCCAGTGGCATCCTGGCCTGTAGCAGCAGTAGTATGTCCAGCAGGACCAGGGCAGTGATTGTCCCACTGTACTCGGCACTTGTGAGGCCACACCTCAAGTCCTGTGCTCAGTTTTGGACCCCTCACTGCAAGAAAGACATTGAGGTGCTGGAGCGTGTTCAGAGAAGGGCAACGGAGACGGTGAAGGGTCTGGAGCACAAGTCTGATGAGGAGTGGCTGAGAGTACAAGGATTGTTTAGCCTGGAGAAAAGGAGGTTCAGGAGAGCTTTATAGCTCTCTACAACTACCTGAAAGGAGATTGTAGTGAGGTAGGAGTCAGTCTCTTCTCCCAAATGACAATGCAATCGATTGGATATCAGGAAAAATTTCTTCACAGAAAGGGTTTTTGGGCATTGGAACAGGCTGCCCAGGGGAGTGATGGAATCAAGAACCCTGAAAGTGTTCAAAAAACCGTGTCGATGTGGCACGGAGGGACATGGTTTAGAGGTGAACATGGCAGTGCTGGTTTAATGGTTGGACTAAATGATCTTACAAGTCTTTTCCAACCCTAACTATACAATGATTCTATGATACAATTCTGACATACAAGAGTTTTTGAAAACCTACTGCCTCAGATAAATGCAAAATATGCAATCTTAAATCTCCCTAGGAGATGCCTTTGGCCTGATGTGACCAAGTTTTCTGCTGCAGCAGGCTCTCCTCAACAAGGACAATTGCCAAGGAAAACCACTACCCTTTTATAAGCTTAGTCATACCTAAACACCTATCTGTTTTGTCTTTTTGATGTGACTCAAGTGTTTTAAGTCTGTAGGAAAATTACATGTTCAGAGTGAGGAAGTCGTGTTTTATTTGTTCAAATGCAAAGCAGTGAAAACAGTAACATGTTCTTTCTGTTTTGTTTTGTTCCTGTAGTTATATTGCTACAAACTGTGGCTAGTAATTTACTTTGGTTGTAATGAACAAGAACAGACAGTTCAGCAAGCAAATGAAAAGCTATGGCGAAGAAACTACGAACAGAAAAGAACTCTTGTCTCTAACTCATTGTTAACATATGTGGTTTGGTATAATAGTTACAAAGAAAAAGGCACGCAGGCAAGAAAGAGAGGAAGGAGGAAGATGGGGAGGGAGGCTATATACCTTGCAAACTGGCAATAAGCATGTAGTTCTGTAACCCCTTGAAATTCCTTTTCTTTTAGATGCACGTATGCAGTAGCAGAGAAATAAAATCATAGATAAAATAACAATAAGTATTAAGTTAATTAATATTTATGCTTGCCAGAATGTTACCTATGGGAAGATTTGGCAGTTGTCTTACAAATGACAGCCCTGTCACCAAATACTTAAATGTCTTTTTATAACAGTCCTTACTGATATTCAAAGTCTATTTCCCTTTCTGATGTCTCCTTGGCACTTGTAGTTCTATTTGTATACACAGGCACAAACAAAAAGCAACCATGTCCCATGGCTGGTGTTTATAGTCATCAGACACTCCTGCCTGCCCTCCTCTTGTTACTGATTGCATGTTACAACAGCTTGTGATCCTGACTGTCAAGTTCTGCCATCTCAAATTCTTTGTTTTATTTAAAATGAGCACCCAGCTCAAAATTACAACCAATAATCTTTGCACTGTTTTGTGTTATTTCTGAGTAAACTCAGGAAAACCATCAAATTAATCTGTAATTGTAATCTATTTAAATGCAGCATTGTTACTTTATGTAACTTGTTCCTCCGAACAAGTTCTGGAAGCCAAAACAGTAAATGGGTTCAAAAAAAGGTTAGACAAGTTGATAGGTGATAAATCCATCAATGGATACTAAATATAATGGCCTAAATTTAACACCCAGTTCAGAAAGTTCCTAAATGAATTACTGGAGTGCAAGACAGGGAATGAGGGCATAAATGGGTATCCAAAAGCTTAGAGAAGGATGATCTATATATGCCTATTTCAGGCCAATTTTTAAGACATGACAAATGCATTGTTTATCTGCTGGTTTTATGAGTACTGCAGGGTTTCCAGCAATCTATGATGTTGATGGATATCAATCCAAGGAAAGCAATCCAAGGGAAAGCAATGTGTTAAAGTATTATTTTATTGGGGTAGCAACCCAAATAGGTTTAAATCTTATCAAATATTAATTAGTGACTAAAATACTGTAAAAAGAAAGGAAAATATCAAAGTCTGGATAAACACAAACACCATGACTAATTTCACCAAGCATTATTGTTTCCATTCTATCAAACAAAAGTAAAATGAACTTAAAACTTCCTAAAAAAAAAATCACGTATTTAAAGCATTTGCAATATATTAAAGCCAGTCTTTATGCATTAAGACTCTAGTGAGAGTTATTTTCAAAGGGTTTGGGTGAGTTTTGTTCCTTAGAAACATGGTGCTTAAATGTGAATCTAGGAAAGAGTTAATCAGATTGGAAAATATATATCCTGCCTTTAGGACACATTCAATTAATATGCATCCTTCTGACCTTTCTTACCTAAGTATATTGTCATTCAATATCCTGTGAAGAATGGAGTTCTTAGAAAAAGGTAGTCAAGACTCCCTACTGCCCTATATAATCTTAATTAAAATTTGCAGTAAGTTTGGTTTTATTAATTTTTCTCTGGGGTCTGCAAACATTACTTCTCCAAAATTGAACGGGAACATTATTAAAAGTTCTATTTCAACAGTTGCACGAGCCTGTGCCTGTCCTTTAGTGAAACTCCACTTATTTAGTGTATTGAGTTACTTAGGATTTACTTTCTCAACAAACTAAATTGTGCATTGGGAGAGGAAATATCCTAACGGCTAAGGGAATGGAGAGGGACTCTGGAGATCTGGGTTCAATTTATTGTCTAAGCACAAATTTCCTGTAAACTTTGAGAAAACTGCTTAATAGGTTTCTTGCTGTAGTTCACATTCCTTATTGTGGAAAAATGTATCCCTGCAAGATTTGGCTTCTGCAGTGTTTAAACATACTAACTAACTACTTGAGAGGCACTCCAATAGGACGGGACTGTGCTATGTTGGCAAATAGATATATGCAGCTCTATAAACAGGGGAGTGATGGAGGAAGGAATAGCTTGATTCATGTGTGGTGTGTAACATAAAACCCTCCCTAATACATGCTTTGGAAGACACTCAGAATCGCAGAATATCTTGAGTTGGAAGGGACCCACAAGGATCATCGAGTCCAACTACTTCCAGCTACAACCACTTCGCATGGACTAGCTAGATCTGTTGGGCTTTACTAGTTTAGTCTTTGTACAACTATGCTTACTCCCTCAGACCAGGGCAGGGTTTCATCCAGGCAGGCCTTGCTAGCCTAGGTAGAACACTGCAGTGGTGTGTGGGGCAATGCAGGTCTGGTGTTATGTGTGAGCAAACAGTAATTCAGACAGAGATACCATATAGGCTCTGTGCAGAGCCTCTGTTACTCGCTTTGTCTCATACAAACGTGGCTGTTGCACCAAACTGCTCTATTAGGTGAAATGAGGTTTCCCTTGTCTTTGCGCTTTTGTCACTGCTGATCTGCAAAGGGGTTTACAAAGGACTTTCAGAATCCCACCTCGTGAATAGAGTGCCTTGGTATGTCTAAACTGCTGGGTAGGTACTGGGCTTGCCAAGGTATCCCTCTTATCTCTCCCAGGAGTCCACCCACCTATCCTCTGGGAACATGCCATACGGACAGAGCAGAACTAGCATGCACATGCAGATCTGGGATCTGCAAGGGAGTCTTGTATACAGCAGCACAGTAGTTGAAAGTAAATAAGACTAAACTGTGACAAGTGGACAAGAAAGATGAGCACTAATATGGTATTTCTGAAGAACTTTAACTAATTCACCTACATTTTCCTTAATTTTTTAGAAGGGGCTGGAAGTGGCAACATGAAAAATTAGTATCATTATGGTTTCTGATTATGACTCACAAGTCCATCCTAATGTGGGGCAAAGAAGCTTTTATTTTGGTATAATGGTTTTATATTTATTGCATTTTTCTTTTGAGTGTTCCCAAAGGTGCTTTGTGGTCTTTTGTTACTTGTTCTTACTGTTCCCTATGACTAGCATTGATTTAAAATATTGATTTTCTTTTCTTACTAAAAAATAATCTTTGTGTTTTCCATTTCAACATGAACCATATGGCGTGAATGCATGCTGAGGCTCCCACGTTGCCACATTATTTTGCTGTTGTTGATATTACTTTAACACATGGTAGTGTGTTAGAACTTCCTGCCTACTGTGAGTTACTCCTACAAGCCCAGTAGGAAGCTCTCAGTTCACAAATAAAGAAAAACTGAGCACCAGGTTTCAGAAAAAAAGCCATTAAAATTCTCTGAGCATGTATTTACCCTTTAAAGGCACACTGTGTTTCTTATTTTTCTCTTCCTATTAATTTTAGAGGTTGCTAAAGTTTTTATCACTCCTTCCTTCTCTTTGTCTTCCTGTCTGCAAAGACTTGTAAAATACCCATACTAAAGCTGAATTTGAAGGGTTCTGTGTCTTCTGTGTCTTCTGTGGAGGGATACTTGGTATTTCTAACACCAAGTAATGACATCTTCAGTTTTCTCAACACATAGTTTTGTAATGAACAGAGAAAGTATGAAACTATGGCTCCTGTGGGAAAAAATGAGCCAGACAGCAATTCCCTGTTCATCTTAATAGTTTGGGTAAAAATAAAATGCGCAGCTGAAGATGGAGTGATGTTTATAAAAAGCTTGGGGATACTGTGATGTATTAGGATGAATGGAAGCAGTCACTTACAAACTGTATGTGCACTCATGCTCTGATAGTAAAATCTTCAACTGATTAAAGATACTAATTTCACATTTAATCATATGTGCTTCACCTACGGAAGAAATAGAAGGTCACAAAGCTATGATCTGAGCAAGCAAGTGACATTATTATGATTATAGCACTTTTGAACATATGATTAGTGTCAGAAATTTAAGTGCTTTTTTTGCATCAAAAAAAGGGTAGTCTATCATGCTATGTATTATTGTCTCAATTTGTTGAAGAATTCTGTACAATTGCAGAACTCTAGAGAAACTTGAAGGAGAGACAGAAAGATGAAAAGCAATACCAAAAGGCATAAAAAACATGGAGAGTGGAGGAGACACGGCCAGAGAAGCAGGAATTGAGTGTTTTCATAATAGGCATACTGAATAAGAGAGACAGGCATGAGACAAAACAGTACTTAGGGAGGGATTTTCACTGCAGGAATAATAGAGACGACAAGTGGGTTTTCTCTTCTACTTTTTCATGGGAAGTAATTCCTGGTGAACAAGAAAAGTCGATTGTGTTTTTACATACTAATTTGCCTTTTAGGGTAACTTGGAATCAAAAGCAGAAGATGTGCTTACTCAGTCCTATTCTCTTCTTACTTACAGTGGCTTTCATTAAATTATATACATATATTTCTTCCAATTAACTGGGGTCCTCTCTTACAGTGAAAGAAAAATATTCTCTTTCAGTTGGCTAAAATTAAGTTTTGATTTGAATGAATTTTTATTTGAGTATATTATATGAGTTTATTCAGAAGAAGATTAACTTATTCCAAATCCTAAACTTCTGAGACTTCAAGTAAAAAAACCCAACTTATTTTTTCTATGCCCTGTTCTCATTTAGAAAGCCTGGAAATTGTATCAATTAACAGAAGCTTGGATAGTTCAGTGATGCACTTGGCACCAAAACAGTGCTGAAAAACAACCATATTAGTTTTACTGAGGAGACTCAGGAGCAGAGTATGCAAACTGTAATGTAAAAGCAAACTGTTCGTTTTGGTGAAGTAAAAACAGTAAAAAAAATGAGGAGGAACAGAAGGCTCTCAGAGTAACTAAACATGTTGGCAACACTAGAAAATGCACAGTATAGTCCAGCCCCATCCAAACTTGCTATCCTCAGTTGTATATGGGAAGACAGTAAATACTGGGCATTATGAAAAGAAAAGGTAAAGAGACTTCCATTATATTCTACTTGTGCAGAGGATAAGGGGAGAAATGGTGAAAGTGTGGTGAATGGAGTAAAGGGGCAGAAACTCCAATACCTGGTTAACTCTCAAAGCCTGGTTGGGGATTCACAAACAGAGCTGTTGTTAAATGTGTGCTCAGTTTCAGCTTTATGCTACTTCATTTGAGGAAGGTAAAGTTGTTAGCATCTGCTGTTTGCTTGCCCCCTTTTTCTAGAGGCTTTAACCACAATAGCAGTTGCAACTGAAGAGGCAGACAGTTTACTCCTGAGACACCTCAGTTCCCTGTCTCATCTGATAACGTAAACTGGTGTCCACTTCAGTTTATGTTAATAAAAGAAACTATGAATTCAGATGGCTGAAATTTGCAGTTCATTCAACTGGAGGAGGAAGAGAACATGACAAATAAAATGTAAATGTAAGTGGTAAGAACCACTATCTTTTTTCTGTTATTAATTAAAAAGATAATCTCATAAAACTGGAGAACCAAACATATTTTGCCCATATGAAATTTTTTTTGCATACTTTAATTCACCATTTTTTACTAAAAGGGATCAGAAAAACAGTAAGCCTCTTAATCACCTTGGAGCCCCTCTGTGAAACTTGTGCCAGTTTGTCAGTACTCATATTGTACTGGGGGAACCAAAACTGGACACAGGATCTGGATTCAGGTTTAACAGTGCTGAGCAACGGGAGATAAATCCTTCCACACAATGACCCAGGATCCTGTTGACCTCCTCTGTTGCCAGGGAAGGCTGCTGGCTCCTGTTCAGTATGCTGTTTACAGAGACTCCCAGGGCCTTTTCAGCAGAGCCCAGCCTCAGCTTGTGTTGCCACAGCTGGTTCCTCCTGAAGTGCAGCTTGTCCTCAGTGAATTTCACCTGATGTCCCTGCTGGTTCTTTCCCCAGGCCTGCTTACTTCCCCCTGAATAGCAGCTCTGCCCTTAATTGTTTACTTCCTAATCTGGCAGTACCAACAAACATGATGCTTGTGCCCTCACAGACATTAATCTACAATTTTAAGATGTAAATTTGTGAAGCATTCTTAAATTTTAAATAGATTTCTGGCTTATCATTTAATACGTGCAAAGCAAAGAGCAACCAGAGGTCAGGCAGCATTTGTCTGTCCCATTTCAATTAGGCTCTACCAAGTACATCCAGGGAATCCTCTCATTCTTACAGAGAGTGGGGTTTTGCATTACTCCAGGCTGGGAGGAGAGGGAATGAGACTAACAGAACCTGCCCTTCAGTACTTCAGATTCCCTGTCACAAAAAAATGTCAACATGAAACATTTGGGACAGAGACAGACAGGCTGCTGCATGGGTAAGAGTCTGAACACAGTCCTGCACTTACATGAGCACCAGAAAAAAAAGTTAGGCATTATTTTTTCCTGTGAAATTATTACACTAATATACATACATGACATCTCTAGAACAGAATTACTATGTCCTCATAAAATCAAATAATCACGGAATCGTTAGGGTTTGAAGGGACCTCTGGAGATCATCCAGTCCAACCCCCTGCCAAGTCAGGGCCACTTAGAACAGGTGACACAGGAACATGTCCAGGTGGGTTTTGAATGTCTCCAGAGAGAGAGTCTCCATGACCTCTCTGGGCAGCCTGTAAAAAATGTGTTTTGCAAGTGACCTGTGTTGTCTGTGACTTTCGCTCTAAGTCAGGAATGTTACATAACTTATATTAGTGGTCCCGTGGAGTTAAATTTTGAATTGGTTATAATGGTTTTTAGGAGGGAAGAGGATGAGACTGCTGGGGATACAATATACACTTTAAACAATTACTTGAAAAAATTTACTGTTAGAATCAGATGTAGGGCAGAACTCTGGGGCCACATCCTGCAGCAGTCCAATCTAGCCATTGAGACCGCAACATGTACATTTAAGAGAGGCTTTAAGTTTTATTAAACAAAAAAATACATTCTCTGCTGAATCCAATGTTATGCTTCTTTATCTTAGTTTTCCAGTTACTGCACAGTTGCCTACAGACAATATTACACCTTTTTTGCAGTTCGTCAGAATACATAACCTGAAAGAATCAAGGCATTAAAGGACACAGGTTTTAGCTGAGTTCTTTCACTCCCAAACATATCAATAATATGTACTTATTGCCAGAGTTAGGTTTCAAAGCTAATATCCTGCCAAAATAAGTGTCAGTTTACAACTCTCATAGCCATCTCTTTTGTTTTGCAGATAGTCTTTGCCTGGAAGAAGGTAAGAAGAGGTCTCAAGTTTGATTAGAATTCAGCAAATTTGACAGCCAAAAATCAAGTGCATCAAGCTTTTGTTAGCCAGCCTTTGGTTTTTAATCAGCAATTGTCTGGGGTTTTTTTTTTTTTTCCAAATAAAATCAGGGTCAGTCCTGAAGATCCAAACACACAGAAGTATCTACTAGTAGGAACTCCTAACAAAGGGAAATGGAACATTGTCCATGGCATAGCTAATCACCTTACACACAACTTAAGACCAACAGTGGCATCTGCAAGTTCTCATTTACAATTTCTCTTAGAAATGGTATGTTCTTATTTCCTTTTGTTAAATGAGAAATGCTTGTTTTCTAGTCAGTAATGTCAGCAACATTTTTATGTGAAAATCAGTTGTGCAACTGCAGGCAAGCAGTTACTCAGGCTAGTTAATGCAGTGGAGGAGGGAAAGGTGATGGCAAAGTTAGCCACAGGCTCTACATACTATAGGTACTGTACTTAAGAGGTAGAAAGCTCCTTACATAATGTCCTTTGTCTCCACCAACCCACTGGAGATATGTTTACATTGTGAGTTTGTCTTTTTCTGGTTTGTTCCCAAATCCTAGTCCCTTAATGAGCCACAACACTCCCTAACTGTCAGCTTCTTCTGGTAGGGAGCCACAAGAACAGAGGAAGCCAGGTTGAAGGAACATATTAGGTACAGTCTATATCCATTCTGCCTGTCTGAAGTGTGGAACATTTTTATTCCATGCACCAAAACCAATCTGCCAATACTGCTTCCAGAAGCCCTGTATCTCCCCCATATGTCATACAATCCACGCATACAGGGCTCAGGTCTACATGCTACCAAAATCACTGCCCCACCAGCACTCTGAACTAAAAAGAGCAATGAGCTCCTGAGACAGGGAGGCTGAACATTAATGTACGAGATGGGCCTCAGGCAAACACTGTGTTGCATGGCCAGTGCCCATCCACCCTGGAAAGTACAAGACCACGAACAGCGCGACTACAGCCACACTGCACTGCCAGAAGTACGTGCAGACTGCACTGCTGACCTGCTACTGCCCTCTGAGAGTGGGGGACAGGCACATCATGCTGCCTTTTCAGGAGTGCTAAAGCCTGGAAATCTGACTCTGTGACGATGCATTGTAAAAGGCCCAAACTCACAATTCTCTGATTACAAACCCGTAGGCACATTTCAGAAAAATGGACAAGACAAGACCAAATGGTAATGGCAAGAGAAGCAGCAAATGGAAATACAACTCAAAGTCCTTTCAGTTCTGTAGCTCAGCATAAAAACCAGGAAGAAGTCACAGGCAAAACAGACCACATCACTCCAATGCTCAGCAATCAGAGATAGTTCACACTGCACAGATTCACTTGATTCCCTGCTCTTCCTTGGGGTCATAAGATTGCATCCAGGAAACAAGGGAACACCTTTCTGTTGTCATTCATTTGCTCCTATTTTTGTGGAAGATTTTGTACAGTTTACACAAACAAGTTAAAGCAGACTTTGTTTCACGAAACGCAGCCTCCAGAGGTCATCTTTTCTGAACCCCTTGCTCAAGCAGGGACACTGAGAGCCAGTTTCCCATGACAGCTACTGAGTATTTCACTTCCCTGGGCAACCTGTGCCAGCACCCAGTCACTCTCAGAGTAAAAAACTGTTTCTTGGTGTTCTTTCCATTGTTTAATGTTGTGCCCATTGCTTCTGGTCCTGTCTGTGAAAGAGTATGTTAATACTTTTGCAGTGAACCAAGGAGACAGAAGTTAGTTACCAGTGTGGAAATAAGTGGGTAGCACAGGGCAGTCCCTGGCAAAATCTCTGGTGCATGTCAGGGAAGAAGTAAGTATGAACCACAGCAATTGCAGAGATATCCCCAGTGCCATCAGCAACTCATGAAAGCAGTGCTTGGCACTGGACAGGTCTTTAATCTCAAACACATGAAATACTTTCTCCACTTGACAAGCATTTTTCTACCAGAATTTAGCCTTCAAACCCACAAATCTCAGCAGCACAAGTCTCTAAAACCAGACAGTAGATAGGCAGGACCTGCTACTTCTATTTAAAAATTTGCTGAGCTGTTGTTCTTTAAATTGTTGCTACAGCTATCTAGTTTCTCTCCACAGCATTATCAGTTGTTATTGCTATTTGCTTTTTCTCGCAAGGATGGAACATCTTGGAAAGGTGGGAGAGCACTAGGCGGGGAGGTGTGAGATGTCTGAGGTGATGTAAAATGACTGGTTTGGTTATTGATTCTCACCTCTTATTTCTGTACCACCCTTTATCTCTACACCACATTAAGGTCCTAGAGGCAAACGGAAGTTCCCCACAGCCAGGGACAAAGGTATGTCCACCTCATGCACCTTCTCCCTACTCCATCATGAGCCTATGGGCAGCTGGAAGCTCAGTGCAAAGGGATGTCCACAGCCCCTTCATCTCCACACACCATTACTTTTCCACAGGCAGCTGGAAGCCCATCACAGTTGTGGGCGAAGGCACCGCCGTTACACCAACCACATCAGTACCCCACTACCGTCGGACCCCACTATGTTCCTACAGGTAGCTGGAACCTACCCATGGCCATGGAGAAATGCACCTCCACACCACCTATGACCTCTATATTCCACACCTCTGCACCCTATCATTGGCCTGCAAGTACTTAGAAGCTCTCCACAGCCATGGACACCACCCTCCCTTTCTGTACCCTTCTGCAGCCATAGTGGGTGGCAATTGAAGAATCCCCACAGCTGTGAGTAGAGTAACCTTTTCACCACACACTGAAGTACATACAGTTCCTCAAAATAAAGGTTCTGATTCATGAATGCCTTGTCTGGGTCTTTCAAATTCGTACTGGGCTGCTTTGGTGGTTTTTTTTTGTTTTGCTAACCTTTTCAGGTGGTTCCTTGCTGTCCTTGTCTCCTCTTATTTATGCATCTTTAAACATGTGTGTGAACATGTGTAAATATCTTTAAATATGTATGTGATATGCAGACATATGTAAATAGACATATATAAACTGTACCTATTAATAAATCTGAGGAGTGCACAGAGGAAGCTGGGCAGTTGGAAGCCACCAGGGCTGGGTATTTTAGGGGTTCCTTAGGAGCTGGCTGCACAGGCCAGCAGACAAGCCACCTCTTTGATATTGGCTCAATACAAAACAAGAAAGAAAAGAATTTACATAACTGATTTTTACAGTAATTTTAACATGTCTTTTTAAATAAACTGGATTGAAATTTATTGCAGTCATGCTTTATAGCTCACTGCTGCTGAAGGAGGCGGTTCTCACATTTCCAGACTTCTCCCACTAATGTTCTGGTCCCTTTGTTGTGTCAGGAAAAACATTTAGGGAGCTGCAGTGAGTCTGATCAATAACAAATCCACTCCTTTCCCCCTGCCAACCTTGATTTCATTCCCTGAACAATTGCGTAAATACTGTGCCAGCTCAGGCAGGTAGTGAGGGTGAAGTATGGCAACAAGGAAAGGTAAGACTATCTTCTTTCTGCAATTCTCTCATTATGATCTGATGCAGAATAAAACCCATCAATTTCTCAGAACATTTTAAAATCATTAGACCACCCTCATATGTGTAGACCAGCAGTTAAAAAGCCACAAAAAGTACTACATCACACAGAATGCTAAAATTAATGAACACAGAGGTATCTAATGCATGAAAGTTCCAAATTATACAAAGCAAGTCTTACTGCTCAACTCTTATTTCTGATATCTAAAAGTTAGAGTGTGTAAACATAGAAGAGCAATCCTGTTTACTGGCTCTGTGATGACAACACCAACATCAATATAGCTTATTTGTCAATAGAGACAGTAATGCCATGACAGATAAATTTCCTAATGGAAATTAGGACATGCGCTTCATACAGTTAATGGACTATTGGACTAATGGACTCCTGATGAGTCATATAGTCTTAAAACGGGCATTAAAACACTGTTTCAGAGCCTTCTCTATTGCACAAAGGGATGAAGAATGAGAAGAAAACTGCTAGTTGAGTTGCAATTATAAAAAGCTGAAGTACCCACTGATGCATGAGGTTTATATCCACTGGAACGCAATTTATTGTGTTCACATGATACCTGAAAGGGGCAAAAATGCAATACTACAGACAAAGGCAGACTAGATAACTCAGGTGGTATTTTAATTTTAATCTGAAGTTGTTTTCATTGTGAGTTCAGCTACATTTTATCCACATACCTGAGACTGTTACTTGAGAACACCACAAATGATCTTCCTATTTCTGTCCAAATCAAGAATTAAATTTGGGAAGAGGAATTCTCTGTTTAGACATATTCTACAATCAAATATACGGCAGTGGTTTGGCAAAGCAGAGATATTTGAGAACGAACAGCTTGTGGAGGGGACTGAAGGTGCTTGCCAGCTTAGGGTTCAGCAATGTACATGCTGCCAATAAGTACGTATATTTTAGTTTACACATTAAACCAAACATAACCAAAACTGCCAGAAAATGCTGTAGTAGATTTGGCTTTCTACTTTGAAGTTAGTTTGTTTAATCCAGAAATGACATTATTTAATTTGCAAATAAAAATTTGAGCTACTGTACAATGTTTTGTACTAAAAATGGATTTATAAAAAAATACTTATCTTAGTCTGGATTTATTTAAACAATGAGGATAGAGATTTACAAACTCACTTATAACCAAGTAAGAATATTAAATCTGGAAGTTTCAAACACTATGGCTCACTGCCTACATGGTTCTTGTCCCTTCTTTTTGAGCCTATTTTCACAATGGGACAAGAGAAATGAGGAATTTCTTATTTATTATGATTAGTCATGCTTCTTGGCATATGTTACTGTATTTTTCATTTAATAAACAAGCATTTCTGTTGTGAATTCCCTAGGAATGGAATATGTTTGTATATAAATTCTGAGAGATAAAAGATGATTAATTATTTTATTTTATATTTCAAAATCTTAAATCTTTCTCTCAGGAGCATACTAAACAGAGCCTTATATGGAATGGATTTTTCTAATCTTCTCCCTCTGAGTGTGGTTTATCATTTTTTGTAAATCTGTGATTTTCAAGAACATGTCTACACTGCGGAAAGCAATGGATTTAAAAAAAAATTGTGGTTAAAACTATTGTAGCTATTTCTCAGCATAGTTTCCTTATGGCAACATTTGAGTGATGCTGGTTACACACACTGATTTATTAAAAAGCAATGTCATACCTGTAGACATGCAGGAGCTCTGCCTTGGGGTTTATTCACATCAACAGCCACAAGCTGCCAACCTCCAGCAGCATCTTCATGAAACATCTTGAAAGGGAAGACTGTTGTCAGAAATGTTTTATGCAGCAATAAATACAAGCAAAATCTAATACATTCCCCTTAAGGACCAGCATACATTTTCATGATAGCTAGTTTAAAATAAGAGAGAAATGGTTCTTTCTGCTGCAGATAAAAACGTTACATGCTTTTCCCAACATTCATAGTCTAAATTTTGCTCAGATAACATCAAACACAATGTATCACTATTAGTCCTAATGTAGAAACTGATTCAGTTAATCTCTGACCAGTATCATTAGATAGTGGTACCTGTTCAGAATAAATTCCTTACTAAGCTAAGCTTATCCTGAGGAAACACAAATACATTGTGACTACAAAAATAAGTTTCATGTTGTGTTTGGCAAAAGCAGACAACCTAGTCTTTTTTACTGGCAAAATTATTTTACTCCAAGGACCACTTTATTTTTATTGCACTGATACATATCAAGAGTAGTTGTACAGTTCTTATGTATTGCTTCACAGAGCTTGTAATTCCTGTAAGCAGCCGAATATTTCCAGGCTCTAATGATGTCAATGGAAAAGGCTCTTTTCAACACAGTGGTATTCACATTTTACCAGTAACCTCTGGAAGTGTAGGCATTCTGATTTGGATGTGGTTTTTTTTTTTCTCAGAAATTAGGACACGAAAAGATGCAGACTGCTGGACATAAGGAGAAATGAGAAGCCATGTCTGAAAGTGATTAACACTGTCCTTGAAAATGTCCTTGAAAGAAAATGAATGGCTCTAGCACTTTGAGTTGCCACCTGCATGTACTATGTAATGAAGTGTGGCAAAGTTCCCACCTTACTCCCACCTCTTCCTTGACATCCAGCACTCAAACGAGTCACCTCAAGAATACAGCCACAGGAGCGTGACTGGAGCTTACGAGTCATCCTGAGAGAAGTGCTCATTAGACTGGGGACAGTGTCACACAAATATGGTTGTAATGCTTCCAAGTCCTTATGTAGCATCTCTGCACCAGGAAGAGTTGCCAACTTAGACCAGCACCCAGTTACTCCTCTTTTTACCCTGCTTTATTGTGCAATGTTAAAACACTTTACAGGAACCTCCTTTTATCCTTTTCTAGAGACCCCTTCCTAGGCTTTGCCTCTTGAACACTCCTTTTCTATAGGAATAAGTCTGGGGAGCAGTTCAATGGTGTATGAAGCAGGTAAATGAAGGAAGATATTGTTGCATTTTCTCAAGGCTATTCATGCACAAAACAAGGAAGAGTTTTCACTTTTGTCTGGTGCTTTGAACAAGCAGTCCTGCCAGATTTTCTGCCCTTCTTAATACAGAAAAAGAGAAATCATTTTTGCAGTTTGGTAACCTGGACTCCCTTTAAGTCCCTTTATGTCAGTGACTCAAGGAACGAAGCAACCATTCGAACCATTCACTTGCCTGCAGCCAGCACACTATTTTTAATTTGCATGATGCAGATTATATGCAACATGTTCATGTTCTTCGGCATGATGACATTATTTTGGATATTTTAAATTTCTTAATGTTGGCTGCTTCTTGTGTTTCTCTACATTGAACTCTCTGTTCCATCTTCTAGTTCAGAGTATGGTGGTTAAGCCTATATGGCTCAGGATTTGTTCTGTGAACATTAAGTTCCTCAGGCTAAGCATATGTCATGTAGAAAAGTCATTTTTTTTAGATTTAAAATTGATATTACAAAGTCTGCTTTGACAAAGACATATCTGGAGTAGAAATTATTGCCACAAAGTCTATTTGAGGCAAAAAAAGTAGCAGCAGGCAGAAGAGGACTAGATTTACGTATAGATAACAGGAAGTTTAAAACAATTTTTTTTTGAAAATTTAAATCCTCTGTTTTAAGAAAATAAATAATCTCTAGCTACATGGTTAAAAAAAAAATTCCCTCATGGGTATGTTTCTTATATCTGTCTTTCTAAGAGCTTTTTGCAGGTAGTTGGTACTAGTCTCTCTCAGAGATGGCAAACTACACTAGCCTGGAAAAGCCTGGTCCTTTGTACATTCAGGACACATAATCTGATTGTTAAAATAATGAGTGAGAGAATTTAAATCTCAACCTGTTAGCTCTCTTTTTTCGTACTGGGTCTTTCCCACTACCCAGCTCACACATAGCATCCTTCCCATCATGGCTTCTTCTTACTTGTTATCTCTATTCGGGGTCTCACTTGCTGTGACTGCCCCAGCTATGAGCATGGCTCTTCATTGCCCCAACACCTCATTCCTCGTCGGTCTCAACATACCCTTCTCAGTTCCAGGACCAGTTTCCCCAAACACTTCAGCTACCCTCTGACCTTTTTTCTTCCAGCAACAACTTTGCAACTTCAGCTCTTATTTCTTAGCACAGAAAGCGCTAAGATATTCAATAGCAACCCTAATTTCAAACCCACCAATGAGATAATAAAAAAGCATTATCATACTTTGTTAAATGAGAATACAAACACAGTAATAACATACCTAGCCATACAGAGAACCATATTTCGGTCTTCTCTATTATTCCTTTTTAAGAAAGATTAGTTGGATAATGTAACCGAGAATTTAATTTTATATGAAAATTCATATATCAACTTTAGAATATAGATAGTAACATTAGAAGTCAAATATATCATATGTAACAGGAATGTTTTGCTTATTATGAATTCATAAACTAAATCAATTCAAATCCCCAGAGAATCTCAGCATCTCAAGTGTGTCACCTGGGTGGTGGCCGTTGAAGTAGTACTGCTCCTGGACCCCCACATCTGCTGGAACTGCACTCTAATTTCTGCAAATGTTTCAATGATGACTGCAATAAAAACATTCTGTAAAAAGAACAAGAAAGAATGGCTGACACAAAGCTCAGCAAGTAGAAAAGAGAAATTAATTCTAATATGATCTACATTTCAGACCAGTTTAAAAAGACATATTTTTCAATACCTTGACAAGCCAGGCCAGAAAGAAAATTAAGGTGATGAAATAGAAATATGAACGCCATCGGGGAAAACTGTCGATTGCTCGGTACATAAGGAACACCCAGCCTTCCTGAGAAGCAGCTTCATAAACAGTAAATATGCTTGTGCCTGTCAGAGGAAAAAATGAAAATGTTTCGCTTTAAGCCTCTCTGAAAGTTTTCAGTATCAGCAAACAATAAACTATTCTACTTTCATTTTTTCTAAAAGGTTTCAGCTCCCATCTCCTCCTTCAAAGAGAAATTTTTCAGATTCATTTCCACATTTCTTCTTTTTGTGATTGAATATGAATTGGTTTTGTATCAGACCAGACTGACTCCCTTCTCTCCCTGGACACACATATATAATCCCTTAGAAAGGTTTACTGGTAGTATGCAAATGCCTCCAAAGGCAGAATTTGTCCCATCATGTGACTTCAGCACCATCCCTGAGAAAAGACAGATGTAATAAAACTCTAAGGATCAACATTCAGTAGGTGAAATAAATCACTATTAGTATCAGCACTGCTTACTAATATAAGCAGCAATAGACCAAGAAGGTGCCTGACACCAGCAAGCAGACGTAAGCATCTACAGCAAGATACTGAACAGTTTTAAGATTCAGGCAATAGCTGCATTAACACACATATGCTGCCTTAAAAAAGCATTTTCAAGTTGAGCTTCCTCCTGGGGGAGAGAAGATGAAAGGAGAGTTATGAGAAGCTCATATGTGCAGAAACTACTTTTGAATAAAAGCTATAAAGCTACTAATTTTAAACTTAAAATCCAAACTCAACCTAATGTCTGAGTGATAATATGCTTTAGCCAGCTTGCCCTTTCTCCTTCTCTCTGCAATGAAAGCTTCAAAATATAGACTAGTTAGGGCTTGTAAGGCATTCTTGTTTAAAGGAATTTTTTGTTCCAAGAAGAAACACAATTAAACTGTGAAATTAAACTGTGAAATCTCACAAACTGCTGTGAAATCACAGAATTGTCCTACAGCCACCCGCTAGCTCTGCTTCTCTACTGCTTCCTTTCATGAAACGTCTTCGATAAAAGTGAGGAGCACTGCCCTTAGCAAAACACAGCAGCTGCTAGCAACATAGAAACCTGACTGTCTGATCCTTTTCACAGAGAAAGCAGTGGTTCTGGGAAGAAATTCCAGAGTCCAGGAGTGTCCCAAAACATCACACCAGCCTATAAGGAACTCTGCACTGTTATGCTCCCACTGAATTTGCAGCATCTACATCCTTTTGTCTGCTAACAGGGATGGGATGAACCTTGAAACAGTTTTGCCTCGGGGTGTCCCTTTCGCAGATAAATCTTCACTGATAAGAGGACATGGGGACAAACGCAATTTTTTCTGTATAAATTCAATCCTTTGATAGGTAGGTGTTGAATGGTTAAGATGGGCGTGGTGAGCAGGCAAAACTGTTAGTATTTCTAGTTAGTATTTCTGTTAGTATTTCTAGTTAGTGGATTCCTTCCTATTTACTGCATATGATTCTCAGGATCAAGGAGAGAAATGAAAATAAAAGGAAAAGAAAAGCATTCAAGCATAGAAAGCAAAACCCTTTCTTTTTCTTCAGAAGAAAAAGTGGTCTCTATCAATACTGAAATATTAATCAGTGACTACTTTATGGGTATTTTGCATTTCAAAAATTCAAAAAGTAATGGTTCAATTGTCTAATAATATACTGTTGCTGAACTGATTAAATTATTGAACGAAATAGTGCTGTTGAGGACAGGCAGAGATTAAGGAAAAAAAAGGAATCTATTAAAAGTTGCTGGCTAGGAAACTGTCATTAGTCATTATCAATGGGAAAGTCACAGTGAAGATTAGTAAAATAGAGGGGATGTCATGCAAAGTATTTATAACACATCACTGGGCCATCTGCCACAGTAAAGCAATACAGTGAATAGACAAAAATGCACAATTAACCCAATTAAAATAATATGTGTTTGCCTGTGACACTAAAGTAAAAACGTGTCTAGTGTATAACTGGTAGAGGTATTCTTAAGGCTGTTAGAAAGCACTCACTCTTAAGAATATACATTCCTGCTCAACATATGTGACTAGACAGTAATAAAGCTTTCATTACCGATGCCAGGAACCATGCTGTTAACTATCTCTGGAAATACTCTTTCAACTGGATACAGAATAAGGGATCCAATACCATAAAATGTTTTACTTTAAAAAAGAAGAGTAATTATTACTTAACCTCTGATTTTCTGCATGTTTTTGCTCTTCTAGAAGTTACAGTTAAAGACAATGAGCAACTGATTCTGGGTTTTTTTCTGATTATTTCTTTAATATCTGATTACATCTTCCTAAAGCCAGTGCGTAAGTTATTAAAAGATTCTCCTTTCACAGCAACATGCTTTGTTTTTCTCACCATGTTCAAAGCCATATGGAGGGTGAGAAAGTATCAAAATTTTATGTGATGGTGGGATACATTCCAAAAAAACAGACATGGGGATGCTGCCATATATGAAACCCAACATATGCCCCTCAGATCAAATGGCAAATTCCTCCTTTTCCACAGATGTCAGTATTCTATCAGGGACATAGTGTCTTTTTCTACTAGTTCAAAGGGTGTAAGTAACAGCAGCATAGTGCTAGGAGTCTCATGGTTAGGGCATATGAGAGCATAGATCCCTCTGTAGTTTGTATAAGAACAGCAGGAATCTGGGTGCCATGGGAAACGAGCGCTTGAAAACCTGCAGGGCCTGGCTATTCAACATGCAACAGGTCCTGTTTCAAAACGTAGTCACCTCTTGTCAATGTCCTGAACATTAAGATCATGATTTATGCAATATAACTGCAGGCATCAGCGAGACTTTTCAGTCATGAAAAAGCTTTGAATCATGAAGAGGGTTAAACACATGGTTGCTATGAACCGCTCATCAGCTTAGACATGCTGGCATGGGCAACTTGCTGAATTTGAGAGTGGAATTTCAACATCTGCATCTAAAATAAATCTCAGTAAATAAAAATATCTAGAAAATATTTATGATCATTTTCCTATTTGTTTCAGTAGATGGCTAAACATTGATGGCATGAAAGGTTAATTTAGGAGGAACTTACTGATGACAAAAGAGGTGAAATAAAGTAACATGCTTTTAAATTTTTGTGCTTTGATGCTTTTGTTTGAACTCGTCTAATAAATTCCACATCTTGATGTTACAATAAAACAACTCCTTTAAACATGACAGTTAGTTGAAACAAAGAAGGAAAACACTTTTCAATAGAAATTAAAACTAAATAAAGCAATATAATAATCTGCATCAATCTCAAAAAACTGTTTTTATCCAAGCAATAAACACTTCTACCTTTGAAAATGTTTTACAACTGGACATGGTCATTATCAAAGAGAAAAGGAAAGAGTTCAGAAAATGAAAGATTTACCAAAGTACTGGGAAAGGGATTGAATCTTGTTAAATTTATGTGACATTTTCACTTGTTCCATACTGTATAGAAGACAGCAAACAGAGACAAACTGTATCCCTATTAATATTGCATGTTTGAGTATATGAGCATTCAGCACCAAAATGCAAGGAGCTTATATCTTCTTCAATACATGTGCCTTTCAGATCTAGAAGATGAGAGCATTCACTTGAAGGGGCATGGAGGAAATAATTGCTTTAACACCTAAATCATTATAATAAAAGAAAATTCCACTGGTTTCCATGCCTAATCAGGAAGCAAAGTAATCTGGCTTTTCCATGCTATACAAGTGAACAGAGTACTAGCAAAAAAGAATTAAAAGAGACAGAAAACATAGGTGATGATTTTTGACAGGGGAGTAAAGACACCTATCCTGCCAAAAATGTATCTTTTAAATAACTAAGGAATATAGAAGGTATATATTTTTTAAAGAAAGGACTCACAGTTAACAGAACAATAGTATCACTATGCAAGGATGCTCTTTGACATACTGTATTTTATATTTACTAATATTTTGTACGCACACAGGATTTTCTGCTTGTTTCTGTGACTCTGACACCACCATGTTCTGTGACATCATCTCTTTCTATAATCAGCTCATTCTGCAAATGGACATAATGAAAAAGGGAGTGCACTGAATAATGCTGTAGTTTTATAATGGCAGAATTAAAGGAGCAGAGCTAAAAGGTCACACGGAAAATTCACTGAGTCTGGAAAAAGAACCCTTTCCTCCTAACTTGATGATGCATTCTTGCTTCTTGATTCAAAAACCCATACTATTTGAGGAGGAGAATGTATGGTGCTGAGGAGTTGTCTCTTATTAATATCTTTGTGATTTGTAGCTCTTCCAGGTGAGAAGCAAAAACTTAAAACTAAGGTTAGGTATGCATTAATTCCAGAAATTTCTGCATATGTAATTTATGTTTCTTGACTACCTTGGTGTACTACGTCAGTATTTTCTCAGTTTTCTTGTGACTGCTATGAAGCTGCTGTGAAAAAAAAATCTACAATTGGGTCACATTTTGTGGAAAAAAAATATTGCTTTTTTATTTCTTATCAGGAATTATTCAGGCAAGTAAAAATGCACGCGTTGTTATTAAAAGCTTAAAACACTACCTATTGTCATGCATGAAATGCATCAGAAGCCAGGCAGTGACACGCTCCCCTCCCTTACTTTACAGCAGCCGCTAGATGGGGGTGGTGCACCTCGGGCACATCTGGAACATCAGGCGGCGGCGGAGCGCCCACGCCGGAGCGCGCAGGCTGTGACAACCTCTCGGTGCGCCGCCAAAAGGATTGATTTTCCTATTTGCGGGCAAAACTAAGCCTCCTTCTGGCAGGTGCTGCTGTCAAATTTCACTCTGTTGTGCTGCACACTGAAAGGCAGCCTTCCTTAGCATGGTTCTGGGAGAAAGCTCTCCATGAAGCAATGACCTCCCGCTTAGCTACGGAAATGTTACCGTGCCCGTTTCTGTCTTTGCTGTCACTTTCACTCATAAAATCACAAAGCTGAATGTTTCTGCAGGGCATGGATATTTCAACTTACTAGTCAGCTTTTAATTTACGTCTTATCTTTCAGTATCAAGGTATTTGTAAAACACTGCATGCAGTCAGGGTTTTCCAGGAGTTTTACACTTTTGCTTTGGTGAAACTAGAAAGGACAAAAAATTGCCCAGAAATGCAAGGACAAAGTTGTTAACACCTCTGGGAAACAGCTGGCAGATAGGACTGAAATCAACAAAGAGATCAAATCCTGAATGGCTTCATGGGGCTTCTTGCTTATCTCTAGGTGAGCAATCTATTTTACTCTCCCAAACTGATTCCCATCAGCCAGTTTGCCAGCCAGCAGAATTTAGGAGGAAGAGAAGAAAACCAAAACATGCCAATGCTGAGCTCCTCTGTTGAAACCTCAAACACCAGTGCCATTTTCCTGTGACTGAGCTCTTGAAAAGACTATTTAGAACAGCAGAAAAAAACCACACTGCCAGTCTGAACACAGTCTTTTAACCCTTGCTAAGAGTAGTGACTTCAAATATACTGTAGTGATGCTTCACCGATTCTTCATTTTGAAAATCTATTTCCTTATGATAAGATGAAGCTCTTACGTAGAGAAAAGCCTATAAAGAAGCCTTACGTAGAGAAAAGACTATAAACAGAGACTGTACGGATAAGAGTACCCATAGGGAGATAAAGAAGCACTGAAATGTGCTAGGATCAATGCAATCTGATCTACAGACTTAGTAATGAAAAGACAGAAAGTCAGCCAACTTCCAGAAGAAAAAGAAAAAGACAAAAGACTTGTCTGCACTGATTGCAAATATTTCAGGAATGTGTTCAATATTCAAAAGAGTCAGCTTACTAGCATGAATTTATCGATGCTGCCATATGTATTGACAGCACAGGGTAAATTGGAGCATGCTCAGGGTAAGTCCATGCTTAGTCGTACCATTAATGTCTTATGTGTGATAGTGCTTAAGCTCCCTGATGTAACAGTTTATGCTTTGAAAAGAGAAAAGTGCTTTACATTTGTAAACAAGTCCAAGGTATGAAGAAAGACAAACATTCTTCAAAATTACTTTGTATGTGCTTGTTTATGGACATTTAGCCAGACTAGCATTTATATCTGCTTTTCTCTAATACTTTTTTGATTAGAACAGCTATATGTTCACAAATGACTTAGCAAATAGGGATCCAATGCCAGCAGAGCTCATAAGCTGGCTTTATGTGCAGAAATACTGTCTCAGTATTATACTGCAGAAATACTTCTTGCAATTACACAGCTGTAGGACTAATATACTGTCTCTCTTATAATCACTCTAGGGTGTGTGTGGGGGGCAACTTTACAAAATTTAGTGGCAGCTGAGGAGAATCAAGGAAATGCTGAGCTGTGACACACATGGCTACCTGGAAGCTCTGCAGCACAGTCAACCCTCCCACCTCTCTTTGCTCTATGGAGTATTTTTAAGGACACAGCTTTTCTTGGATCTCTGAGGTCTCATCCTTAACAGAATGGGCAGAGCTTCAGGCTGAAGTCTAGAACTAGGACACTGCCATAGCTGTGCTTTTCCTTATCAAACTGTAATAATACTTACTTTTCAGATCTAGAAACCAAGAATACAGAAATCCCTAGGCCTTTGTTTTAAGAGTGACAAACGCTGTGAAGATGGGCCTGCCACCACCTCACTCTTTCCATTGAAACGCCTCTGATTCAAAGTATAGTCATAGTAGAGTAAATGACTGTTACAGTAAATGTTATGACAAAACTGTGCAACAAAAAACGTTCAGTGGAAGAATCTCTATAATTTAATACCCTATTCCTTTGAAAATGAACCATCTTTTTATAGGACTTTTACTTCTTTTAAAATATTTTGTGTATGTAGATGCCTTTAAACCTATACAGTAAAAGTGACAGTCCAGAAATCGAAACTTAGCCATTCCCCAAAATTGTTACATTTAAAATTTAGTGACCACATTAAGAGTTATCACATTAAAAATAAAAATTGAAGGCGGGTTCTTAGTACAGATATTATGCATTTGGATTGTCATTCAGCCATATATTAAATACTGGGAATGACTGTTAAAACAAGGTAGTGATGGATTGCTTTGTTAGAGAGAAAACAAAGTATGCAAATCTTTCTTGACACAAGGCATGTAAATTCAGCATTGACATTCATACATTGTTAATCAAAACTATTCACTTCTTGCATGAGCTTTCCCAACAGTCACAGACAGAGCAATCTAATTGATTTTAAGTACAGTCATGAAACAGCAAAGCCAGCATGCATCATAGCATCAGCTAATTTGCAAAAAAAAAAAAAGGTATCTGCTTTGTAAGATGAAAGAAGTATGAAAGAATGAAACCATAGAACACAGTCACATAGTAACATTTTGTATTTAAGTAACCATGATACTTGACCTGGTTTTGGCTGGGATAGAGTTAATTTTCTTCCTATTAGCTGGTACAGTGCTGTGCTTTGGATTTAGGATGAGAATAGTGTTGAAAATACAAGGATGTTTTACCTTCTGCTGTGCAGTGATTCCCTAAGATCTTTCCTGCATGTCACTCCACCCCACCAGAGAGCAGGTTGGGGTGCACAAGGAGCTGGGGGAGAACACAGACAGGACAGTTGATCCCAACTGATCCCAGGAACATCTCATGCCATCTGGTGTTGTGCTCAGCATATAAACTAGGGGGAAAGCTGGCTGGGGGCTGCTGCTTGGGAACTGGCTGCGCATTGGTCAGCTGGTGGTTTTTCACTCGCATCACATATTTTTCTTGGGTTTTCTATCTCTCTGTTATTTTCATTACAATTTTTGATGACTATGATTATTTTTATTACTTAATTTTATTTCAATTATTAAACTTTTCTTATCTCAACTCAGGAATTTTCTTACTTTTGCCCTTCCAATTCTCTCCCCCATCCCACAGTGGACAGAAAATGAGGGACGAGCTGTATGGTGCTTAGTTGCCACTTGGGGTTCAACAGTGACAGTACTGTACCCAAAAGGAGAGTTAAATAAGTAGCATGACTCTAAGCTTTACCATGAGAGATCATTTCATCAAATCTTGAGTCTGGTCAGCCAGTAGCAACTCTCACAAGCATGAAATTGTGTAGGGGCAGAAAAAACGTATAAGAAAAGATGTAAAAGCTGCACAGAAAAAAGTCTGTGGAACCTGGAAATGCACAAAGAACCTAAAATCATATGCATATTGGGTAATATGGATTACGAGAGATTGCCTGACCCAAATAAACATTTCCAGAGTTGTATTTCTCGGAAAAATCAGAGAAGATTAAGACAAAAAGCCTTAAAGAAAAAACAGACTAGCATAGTCCATAAAGAAAAAAAATAATGTCATGCCCAGAAAGTGCTAAAAAAGATCTTGCAAGTGATTTTTAAACCTACTGTAGGGTATTTTATTTGACCTCCACAACATTGCATTTCCTTATTTCCAGTTGCAATGGAGTCTCTTCATAATGAAGTTTCAAACAGTCCAAACAATCAGCAATTAAGAAAATCCTATGGCAAAATATGTAACAGAGGGAAGAACCTCCTCACCCTCAGCAGAGGTTTAAGAGACAGAAGGGGAACAAAGAGACCTTGAAATTCACTCTACAAAACCCAAGCTGGTGACTGTGTGGTAAATGTTTGGCCCATCTGACAATGAGTAACAGCAGGCTAGGCACTCTGGTAGGTAGGAAGGTATTGAAGGAGGAAATTCCAAAGTATATAATTTCAATAGCTTATGATGGCTATATTTAGGTTTTTTTTACTGTAGGGTAGGAGACACAACCATTTAAGTGAACCTAGACAACCAAAGCTGCTGCTTGGCCCTAAAGCTCTATTTCAGTTTCATTTGGTTACTCTTGGCATCACCTGTGAATTGTAGGCACTTCTCTGAGGATGTACTTGCTCTGTTAAAATGAAGAGATCAGCCCCTTTCTCTTGAATGGATAACATTTTCAAAAGCAGTTGCATGAGATTTTACCACAATCAGTGGTAATACTGCTATCATCTTAAATAAGATGCTATTAAAAATCTCTCCCCAGAGAATCCTAGTTTGATTTGCTTCAGCTATAGTGCATATCTAACAAGATTTTATTCTTTTCCATATAAAAGTTTCACCAAAGGACAACAGTAGAAAATCCCAGCTAATAAGACCTGCTGAGTATTCAGTGAGCAGAAGTAAGACAGTAATAGCATTTAAATCAATGCATTTCTGTAAGAAAAATAACAGACATTAAAGCTGGCCAAGGAGACATTATAAAAACAGATACATGTTAGAAATCTCATTAGCCTCCACACATCAGAAGAACAGGAGCAAATATACAGTGTCAAATGCATCTTAAGAGACTAACCGAACTGAAGAGACAATATCTTCCCTTCCTAAATGGAAGAAAGGAGCTCTATGATTGACTGTTACAAGAAAACCCAAATGACACTCACTCAATGACTTGTTTAGCTATTAATAAGCACTCCCTGGTGCCTTTTACATGCCACTGGAAGTAAAATAATATGCCTACTTTTTTGATGTGAGGGAGCGGTTTGCCCACTAGCCTAATACATGCAGTTAGAGAGAGTGTGGAGACACAGAGAAGTGGTTTAATGAGCCGACAGCTCAATGAATCCCACAGCACCTTTATGAGATAAGCATATTGTTAATTCTGTTTCAGAGATGGCTGTATTAAGTTAGGGACTATGAGACTCTCCTCAAGCAGCACCACAATCAATGTTTGAGACAAGACTATAAAGATTTCTGATTTTAGAAGAGTTGAGTGTTAAAAGAGAAAGAATCTGATTTTTTTTTATTAAAAAAAAATACATGGATGTCAGCAAAAAACCCAACTTTTTTCTTTCCTTCAGAAAACAAAATACTGAATTGAAAATAAAACCAATTCTTGTAATATCTGACTTCTTTTACTCTTGACCATCTTAAAGAAAGTGTTTGCATGACCAGAAATTTACTGACTACCAAAAGAATTCTTGGAAGACTAGCACTAATAGACTAAAGCAGCTGGCAGGTTTATTAGGTGATGAAAATCAAAACCTTTGGCAAGAAAAGCTGTATAAACTGCCAGGTATTTCTCGGGAGCAAGAATTTCCAAAGTTTTAATACACTCTTTAAACTTTGTTTTCATTATTATCTCCTTCTGCAGAAATCCTTTCTGATCTTCATGCACTACTGAAAATAGTTCCACACACCCATAACAGAAATTTCCTGGGTTTCTTGCTGTCAAATCAATGATTTTTTTGGTCCCAGATAGGCCTTTCTTTTTTTCTTAGCATGAAGTTTACTTGCAAAAATGTTTATTCTTTGTGTAGGTGTGTCAGCTCTGCGCTTTGACTTAAAGCTGCATTAATTTCTTATAGACCAATGATATTTAACATATTTTTTCTTCAAAGCTTTTTGCTAAAGTAGAAAATGTGGCATTTTGTACTGAGACACATGAACATGTGGTTTGAAAAAAAAAAGATCTGTGTATGAAAAAAGAAGTTTTGGCATTGCTCAGTGGAACAGTTCCACAAGAAATACAGATCAGACCTACTCCTAGCAATTTTTTATCAAAAAAATGAGCTAAACAGACCTCAGTTTCCATATGAAAATAATTTTCAGTGGGTGAAATAAAATCAGAGCTTTTATATATGAAGGTGCAAACAAGTGCTATGCATAAATTCAGGGTTGATTTTCTGCATGCTGTTTACTTCACGGTGACTACCTCTTTGTCTACTCTTCAACTAAAAAGACAACCTTGGAAGTCTATCCACTCCCTTCACTGAAGTCAAAGGCACCTCTAAAAGCATACAAAAGGATAGTTACTGCAGGACATTATAAACATGTTGTCATCTTCAGTCATGTGTCTGCAGGTCCTACCATGGCTTGGGTAGAAATTTTGTGTTGTTACATTATGTACCCATGTTTCTCACAACAAGTAACAAATCCTGATCTCAGCTTGGAAGCTCTGCCAGCACACTTCTATAATGTATTAGAGGAGAAAACTATATTCACAGATTTTAAATCACACTGCCCAAAGTCAGGCATTTGAGCTGATGTTCAAATAGGTGGATACAGTCAGATTCTTTGAGATGCTGAAGGAAATAAGTTCAAAATCTTCAACCCTGGGCTAAATGCTGGTGCTTGAAGCTAAAGAGGAATTTTTCATTTCTTGAGTAGAAACGGAGTTAGATTTATAGTTCTGAGATTCTACCACATAAGTCCCCAAAAAACATAAAAGATATTGCGAAAACATATATTTGATCAATACGATGTTTTCAAAACACTTATTAAATTGCCAGCCACATTAAAAATAAAGCCAGAGATTAATACTATGAGATGCAGTCATGAGAAGAAAACACAACTGTTTCCAGACCCATTCATTCTACAATATATGGGAGATGGGCTTCCTAAATGAAGACAAATGCAACCTCAAAGAAATGTCTACTTCCAAAACTGACTGTCATGTAGATCTGTGGTGTGCTGGTACTAAAACCCCTTCCAGTTACTTTCCTAAGAAACTGGTGCTATTAGTAGGATTCATGTGCTCAGGTTTAGAAAGAACTGTAGTAGAGGAGAAACAACTGCTAGCAGGCAATAGCAAGCACAGGAATAACTGAGAGGGCTGTAGAATTTGTCTCTTTGGAGCTCTTTAAGAATAAATCAGCTGAGCATCTATAAGGGATGATGCAGGAACAGGTGATTCTATTCTGGAGTGGCCTGGCAGTGAACTTGACCTTCAAATAGATATCTTTTTGAGGTTTGTACTAATATTCTACAATTTTACAGCATTAAGTAATTCTTTAAAGCCAGGATCTGCAGCAACTTATCTTTACTAGTTATCAGAAAAAACCCCAAAAACCTCATGGATAAAGTAATCTGTATTTGTTTAGGCTGCACGTAGACACTACAAAGAAATGGAGCTCAAAGTGCAAAAAGCACCTTGCAGTATGGTTTTGCCTGGAAAAGTCTTGTAGGAGTGGTGGTGCAAATCGAAGTTCCACTGCTTCTGAACAGGCTAAATCATATTTTCTGGCAAATAAAAAGTTTTTATTTTTCTTCCATTCCAAGGAAGCATTCATGAGTCATAGGTTGAGGCTCTAACTTCTGTAAAGTATGAGATGTCAAGTAACACTGTGAATAAATAATATGTCACTCAGGACATGATTTGATGATAAATTAACTCTGTATGGCTCTGACCACTGTGTTAAAAGCACCACAGTCATATTACACAAAGCATTAATTTTGCTTTAAGCTGACTCTGCCCCTTAAAAATACCTGTTTTTTGAGGGCTTCATTTTGTACTGAAAGGTTGCACACTACAACTGGCATTGTCCATCTGTGCTCCAACTTGTGCCACAGCATGTGTTGTCTGTTCTTCTACTTACTTCCAGCATAAAGTTGTCCCAAAGGCATTAAGCTGGTATAATTTCAGGATTCTGTGCCTCCGTCAATGACAGTGACAGTAAGACATCCATGTGCCCTGCCTCATCCTGCGATACCGCTACTGTGGGTCTCGTCACATGTGAAACCACAGCCCGAGTCTACTGCCAAGCAGCACTCCTGTGGGCACTTATGGAGTGAAACACTGCAGCTCCTGTTCCCTGACTTTATCTTCCTATGGATGTGTCTGAACCAAGTGTAGCTCCCTCCAACCAATGCACACACCTTCAGTACTATTCAAATAGGCTCACATCCTCAGCATCTTCCACAGGCTGACATTCTCTCATGCCATACATGCCTTCTATACTGGCTTATAAAATCACATCCCTGGTGGCCTGTGACACAATGCAGGAATGTGACACAATGCTGTAGAAACTTTGAATTGAAAAGTCTCATATTTTTGAGTTATGTTTTAGGATCACAGGGGTGACTCATGGAGTCAGTGGAGATCAGACACAACTACTGTACATATGGATACACAACCGTTCACCTCTAGAAGGGACCAGGCTGGAGCAGTGTCAACATGTGTCAGTCTACATGACGTTATTTGTAGACCAAGTAGATGATTTACTGCAAATCCTGCCCCTGACACAGTTCCATAGTTCACATTTCCACTGAGCAGCACTATGCATTTGAAAGATACATGGCCAAATATCTAAATGCAAATACGACCAACGGCAGTAGGAAGTTCCCAAGTTCAGGCTGCCAAAAAATAGAAAACACAGAGGGCAAAATATCACTAAGTACTTGCCTCTGACCATAAGGAAAGACTAAGGGTATATTGTATTGAAACAAATAGACATGAACCTGAGGCAGGCTGATTTTAGATATTTTCTAACCATTAGAGAAATGAAGTCTTCAAAGAATCTTTAATCTTGTTTTGCCTCTTTCTTCTAAGTTGGGACTTCATACTTTCATGAAGAATGGATATGACACGGTTCCCTATGGTCACAAGGAGTGGACAAGAGCATCACTGAGGTTCTTTCCAGCTGAAAATCAAAGTTTCATCTGTACATGTGATGATACAGGTCACAAACAAACCCCTCCTAAGTTCAATAGAGTCCTATTGTTTTAAATAACACAGGCTGAATCCTCGAGTCGCAAATAGTACAAAAATACAATTTCATTTTCACTGGCTTCCTGACAGAGATTTCTAGGAATGCTTCTAATGGAGTTATGCGGGAAGGATTAACACTGTGGTCTGTTCAGGAAGAGCTCAACAATGTGGCCGATTTAATAAAATACTGCACAACAGCCGGGGAAAGTAATTCTTTGGTATGGAGTCTGGTTTTGTTACAAACTATCTGTTTATTCTGAACTGCACTGAAATTCTCCAGTGAAAACTCTTCCTGAGTAGCACCTTCCCCCTTGTGCCTGAGGACACTGTGGACACAAGCTGCAATCGTGCATCTGCCTGTGGTAAGTGAATTGCATATAAAAGTAACAATATCTCTATACTTTGGTCAAAAATTTTCACTACAGCTGCCCTAACAATTTGAACACTCTAAAAACTGCTGTCAGCCTAGTAGGTCAAATCTATTTAAATTCTAATAATTAACTGAAATGAAGGACTGCTTAAGGACCTGAAGGAACTAAGCATGCATTTAGAAGGAAAAAAAAAAGGAAGAAAAAGCAAAAGAAGTCATAGCTCTTGGAGATATTAAGACTCCACACATCCATGAAAGCATGTGTGTTATGGATTTCAGAGCATTTATAAAGACTGAATTAAATCCAAAAGTATCTGGAGATGGAGACTAGCTTGTCTAGGTACAACATAAAGCAACATATCTGACAAATCTGACAAAGCATTTGAGAAGAAAATAGAAACAGACAGGTGTGCAGTAACTAACAGTTTATTTCAATTAGGTTTAAGACACTTGTGATACTGTAGAAAGCAGGTTAGCCACAGTTTGAGTAAGCGCACAGTAGAAGCAGTGTTTTTCACTGGATAAAATGAACAGGCAAAACACTGTGAAGACTAATCTGATTTTGAAATAACCATACAGACACCTATTAAATTAATCCTACAATCTTCCCAGAGCAAGTATTCAAAACCAGTATTCTCCCCTGATACTCCAAACCCTCTTTAGAATTTCTCTTAATGCCCAAATGGCTGCAGTCAACATCCTTAGCTATTTTCAGAGCATTAAGCATCTTGCTATGTGAATGTCAGTGGAATACATATTTGTGGCTATGGTACAATTCTGGTAGAATGCTGAATTTTAAAATGGTTTTTGGAGTATGCAATTTCCATTCATTGCTGCTACTTGTCCATGAATCACCATTATTGTTCTATAGTTCTATATCAGATAACAATAACAAAAAGAAAATATCCAGGTAATGACAGAATTATGATTCTACATGAAAAAAAATGAAAATAGGAGAAAGAAAACACATACGGAGTTCATTCTACAGAAGAAGATTAAACAGTAATTCAACTGAAGCTTTTTGCTTGAGAGGTGGTGGTAGACATTTAATTAATTGTCACTGAACCTCAGAATTCTAATTAAAATGCCTAAAAACATCAGATGTAAAACAAATGTAAGAAAAACATTTATATGGACAATATAGCAATGGCTAATACAGAAGGATATGTAACTAGTACACATACCAGTATAAAAACCATGCAAAACCTGCCACAGGCAGGTAATTAGAGGAAAATAATACCACAGTTTATCAGAAGAGACATACAGAAGTCCTGTTGTGACTAATCTATCTTATTTGAATTTGTCAGCCCCTGGGTAACTTCTGCCAAGATGAATCAGCTATGTGTAGAGTCAGCTCCTTGAGACATAGAACAGACTCCTGACTTTTGTCTTGTACATATTACCATAGAGCATCTATGCTCTATGAAAAGTTAGATGTCCCTGTCTCAGTGATGACTGACAAAGTCTTCTGACAGTAGCTTTGCTAACTGTTTTCACTTCTTTTGAATTTTATGCAAGAAATAATTGTAATTCTTTCAGTATCGTTAATTTTAAAAGTGTGCAGCTTAGCTGGAAACAGGGGCTCAAAGTCATTCAAGTGCACTGTAGCTGCTTAAATTAACTGGAAAAATTTGGAACTTAGTTACTACAATCTTCTTCAGAGTGGAAACAAAAAGGTGATGCTGTTGCACAGTTAACTCCTTTTCAGATGTGAACTGAGATACCATGAGAGTTGGCACAACGAAGAAATGAGGCAAAGTAATGATCATTATGGTACTCTCTACTGCAAGGTGACGGTAGCACAGATTTGTTGGAAAGTGGAGGATAACCTCCTAAAAGAGTTTCTGGATGAGAGTAGAAAAGGCTGACTGTAGAATGGGAGATGTATGTTGACATTTCCCAAGATGACCAGTCACACCTTCCCTGGAGATGGAGTAATGTCTTCAAAAAGTCTTAAAATCTGCCAGATTAAGCAGTATCTCCAAAGCAGCTTGAACCATTAAAGAGTCTGTCCACTGAAAATATCTGTAGATATTTTAGGAAAAATAGCAATTACTTGCATATTGAAACAATTCATAGAAAAAAAATGCCCCTGTGGCAAAGAGATCAAGATATATTTCCCAACACAGTGTCCTAAGTACAGAATAATAAAGAAGTGGTAACTATTTGTTAGATATGTTAAAGATTTATTCAAAAGATTTATTCAGATCATCTGCTAGATACTGCAAGATCTAGCTCCCAGTTAGAGTACAAACATAATTTATGATCAGAGTAAAGAACACATAAGGTATTTAATGTTCTTAGATAAGATTTTGGTCTTTCAAGTCATGTCTATTCTCTCTCAGTTGCTATAAAAAAGGCAGTAACTGGAAGTGAATGGTCTTACAGTTCTTTTAAGTAGTATTTCAATACTTCCCAGGGGATCCAAAATATTGTACTATTCTTTCAGTTTATAACCTAAACTTTTCCAATACTACTCAGTGCATAGTATATACTATGTAAGAATTTCTTCCCCTGGCAATGTCATGACACTGCTGATGGATTAGAATACAGTAGCTACCAAGAGATCCTAAGAACAATAGAGAAAAGGCACTTAGGAAAAGAAACATTCTATATTTAAAAGTTTGAGTAAGAGAGTAATAAAGTAAGACTATGCACTATTTAATGAAGAAGGAGCATAGCATTGCACATTTGCCACAGGGTAGCTGCATGTATGAAGCCGGTCACCACCAATGAAGTGCTGGAGAGTCACACCTAAACTGCTGCTCTGTGTGTGCTCCCCCCTCTAGAGCGACCATCTGTGAACTAGACTTTCTGGAATAGCATTATTCCCCCTTATTCCCCTGCAGAAGTGGGAAAGCCATGCTGCAAGCTGGCCCTGTATTATCAAACCAAAGATCTTAAATCAAAGGTGATTTGGTAAGCTGTTCTAATTACAGTAACAGAGGGCATGTTGCATGAGTATTGCACATTGTATTTCTAGTGGTCCGTTTTGCTCATTTCCACCAACTTTATGAAAATGATGTTTAAGATAAAATAATCAAATCTCAGGAGGTAAGGTAAAAACCATATGTACCATGCATTACAAAAGTTTTGAAGGTCAAAGCCTGTAAACCAGTCATATCCTGAAGGTCTTGTCTGAAAGAGAAAATCTTCCACTGTGAAAACAATTACCTCTACCACCCAGTAACTGCAGCTTTCATTATGCAGTGCTATATTGTCTTAATGGCACTGACTGATAATTAAATCGATAGGATCTAATTTTCTTAGTATGGAATGACAGGTTTCTAATTGCCTGACTTCATGCTCTGTCTACTGGCTAAGAGTTTTCTGTTCCTTAGCATGGCTGAAATTAGTTACACCTTTTGTTTCCAGGCTGTTCACACACCTGCCACACCTTTAACTCCTCTTTCTATTTTTCCTCCTTTCCTTGTTTTCCTTTCCTTGTCAGACTGAGTTGTTGAGTAGCTATCCATACAAACAGTTACTGTCTTTGGCATAAGCCTTTCTTCAACTCTCACACAGTTTTCACTGGTGGGCTGGGAGGTTGGTTTTGCTTGAAGCAGCTCTTTCTATTTGCTTTCTTAGTAAATTCTCATTAAGAAAATGATCTTAGTGTGCATTTATTTCCCTTTGACTATGACATTCCTAGCATGCATGTGTCCCTTGATTGGTTTACTTAGCCCCTCCAAGTTATCTGACCCTTTGGTTAGCATTCTGCACTAGGGGAAAAGGAAATGTCACTGTAGATAATAGATAGTGTTTTAACCCACACTTTCCATAGGAATTATAACTAAACTCTAGCAGCAGTACAAAAGAAAATGTTCTCCTTGGCCTTCACAGAACATGTACCATAAAATCATGCTGGGAGGCCTTGCTGCACTGGAGAGGGGGCAGTAGAAGGTAGCGTGAGAAGGTCACATGTGGAAATAGTACCTACACTGCATGTAACTCACAGGCAGCAGCAGTGGGCACTGGCTGCAGGCTCTCCAGGCCATGCGGTGCAAAGGCTGTTCCCAGATAGGGGTGCCCTCCAGCAGTTTGGGTCCTGCAGAGCCAGCTGCTGTGTCTCCAGCACCACATTTCCCAGCGAGCTCCATTCCAGGCCTCCTCAAACCCTTATGCTGGAGCACATACTTCCTCTTGAGATGCAGTGCAGTAGGGAGCAAAGGCTGGGGATACTTAAGTGGTTTGCTAAGGAGCCAACAGCTGTGCTAGTGCCAGTGGGCTCTCTGATGCTCTACCTAACCACATTGGGGTTTTTTGCTTGTTTGTTCAGTCTGGGTTTCTGTTGGTTTGGTGTGTTGTTGTTGTTGTTTTGTCATTACACTTGTGATTTCCTTCCAATCTCAGGCGAAAACTTACTTGCATAGAATTTAAGACTATGCTACCTCAGATAAATTGAGAAACAGTACATAAAGCTTTATGTCAGTAAGGCATCCATACATCTGAGGTGATATAGCTTACAGTTCAAAAAAACCATAATGAGATGCAATTAAAGCTTGCATTTGACCTGCCTCAACTTTCATTTTCTTTTACCCTTCTAATAAGTCTGCCTTTGTGCTACACTTTGCTCTTTCACCTTTTCAGCTTATTATCCATGACAGTTTATAAGCCTTTTACCCAACATCAGCAAGATTTAATTTATTTTTTTAACATTGCCATCAAAGTCACACAAGTGTTTTTCAGAAGGCATATTAGAAGGAAATCTTCAAAAATAGTTACTTTCAAAATATATTAGTTCAGTGTGCAAACAACTCTTTCTGCATTCCCAGGAGTGGATGGGAATGAAAGAGCGATAGAAGGAAGCGCACATCACAGGACAGGTGATTAAATTGTATACTATAAAAACACAAATGATATATCAAACCATATATAGTAGCAAAAGATGTCCACCAGGAAAGGTCCACAATTACAAACAAAACAGAGAACAAAAGAAAAAGTAAAGCTTCCTGGAAATTTGTTTTATTCCATTATCGATCCACCTACTTAGCTGCCAATGCTAGCACAAAACACCCAGAAATGGTGGGGTGAAGTATATCCCACTGAAGACTCTCAGCAGCAGTAAAGTTTTCTTTGACTGTCAGTACAACTGCACCAATCTATTCACATTAGTTTCACCTGATTGCCTGGTTTAATGTAAGATTCAATTACTTTGGGATTAACACAGCAATAAATTAAAATTCTGGAGTGCTGCTCAAATTACTCTAAGTTTCCAAAACTCTGCAGCTTCCCACATACCATTTGTTAATGTAAGAGCAAATTCAATGGACATTATTTGTGCAATTTTTGTGTGTTTCTAAGCCATTGCTTAAAAATAAAAAGGCTTAATTAGCTAGGCGACTAGAACAGCCTCACTGAAAAAAGCCTGCAGAAACATCAAGTAGATAAGGAAGTGGAGGTTTTTTTCTGGTGTTGTTGAGGTTTTTGTTGTGGTTTCATTTGTTTTTTGGTTTTTTTTGGTTTGTTTTGTTTTTTAATTCAGGCCACTTCAGTTGTCTAAAATCAGAAGTATTGTCTTAGTATCCGTTGTGGAAAGTCTGTGGATTTAGGTATCTCTGTGTTACTCTTCCAACACAGAAATACAAAGAGCTCACTGTGACCATGCATAACAGCCAATATTTAGATTCCAGTCATGGCCTTGGACCCACACAGTACAAGCAGTTTAAGCAGTCAGCGTGTCCTGCCACTGTAGAGTGGCAGGACACTGGTGCCTCAGCCCTGGGGAAGTGAGACAGGAGCTGCCTTCTGTTCCACATCTCAAGGCTCTTTCTCCGACAAAAATCAAGCATGAATACTCGTATAGGGTCACAACACTGCCACAATGTACAGAACCAAGACCTCAGACATGCAAGCCCACCAGCTGAGATATAACTTTTAGTTAAAGCCCACTGGTTTTCCATTGGAAATTCAGGCCCTTACATGTCTTTAAGACAGTTATTTCTAATCTGCCAAAAATTTCTCATGAAAAACTCTCTACTAATACATTGTGCAGTAAAACTTAATCTACATCACCATCACAAAGTCATAACAGATTTGACTCCGTTCAGCAACTGGAAGAATTCAAAGAGTTTGAGACTGAAATTTTTCAAGAAATATGCTCCTTGCTAGAGTCTGAGCATTTTGGCATTGTATTCCCTGCAAAGAAGGGGGAACCTGTTTCCTCTGTTCCACAGCACATCCACAATCCATGCAAACTCGCTAATACGGCTTTGTTAGAGCACCTGCACATTAAAACGATTCTGCTTGTTCAGATAGAATGTCATACTAAAGAACAAAACTGAAATAAACTGAAGAAGTCTGGAAAACTGCACTTCTCCAGTGGAAGGCTCATCCAGACTTCAGGTTTGAAAGGCATGTTCAGTCCTTCTACAGCAATAATAATTTTGCCATGTGCCATAGAAATTTTGCCACTCACCTTAAAAACACTATCAGTGCCAAATTGTTTGGTAATCCCATATCTCATCTCTATCAGGAAGAAATAGTCAACCACATGCATCTGTCTGCTTTTAAAAAACCTTTTCCATAACTTTTAAGTAAGAAAAACTGTATTTTTGTAGTGTTACACATATGTAGTTAGTAGAGGGCTATAAACCCTGTCCTGTCAGGCCGCAGGACCAAGTGATTTACAAAAGATAAACAGTGTACATACTTCTGATCAAAGGAAGTCAGTAAATAAGGGCTGATCCCTCAGTGTCTGCTCAGGAGAAGACTCCATACTGAGGATATCAGCATTTCTAAAATCAGTCTGCTGCTAGCCAGTCATTCTGGGAAATGGCTTAAAACTTGTTAGTGTGATTATAAGGTTTATGAACCATCAAATAAACTCAAGTCTAAATAGAGAAAACAAGTATAATGAGGACAGGGCTGTCTCCAAATAAAGACATTATTTTGGGGAGGCAACAATCCCGTATGAGCATTTCTGGGCCCTGGCAATGCAGCAGCACAAATGTGCCAATAGCACTGTTATCTGCACAAAACAGAGGCACATCTATTTGCAGCTGAGCTAAAGTTCACATAGCAACGAACTGTAAGCATTCACTTAAGGCGTACAAGCGACAAGCATAAGGTGGGACACCCTTGCCAGGATGTAGAAACAATGGACCACAAGCACCTCACCCCACAACAGCACAGCTGTGGAAACTGCAGAACTGTGACCCACTTGGAAAATTATGGGGCTTATTTTAAAGTTCCTGCTAATATTTCTCATTCAAAAGGCATAGAAATAGGATCAAAACATAAAGTCTACTTTGCAGAATGTGGAGGTAGGTCAAGGGAAAAAAAGTATTGCTGTCTGTTGTTTGCAAGGTGTTGGTTTACTAGACTCTGCTTTACCATGCAATGCAGGATATCCACATGCCATGGACATTGCCAAGGCTGGAACTGTTTGTGCCATCTAAGCACATTTTGAAAAATTAAGTTTGCCTAGTCTTCATTTCTATTTCTGCTCATAAGCAACAGTCCTTTCTTGGTGCACTGATTCGAGAATGAAATCATATTATTTTGCTCTTAGACAAGTCTGAGTATTCTGTAGTAGGAAAATGTATTTTCTACACACTGCATTGCAAAAGCTCTTTGTTCTGCCAGTTTAAGATTATATCAATTATATTTCCTGTTTCAAGGTTAAGATATCAACTAAACTATTGAGCACATCAGCACTGGGGGAAGGATGGACCAGAATGCCTGAAACTGTTTTAATTATTCAGTTAGTAAGTTAATGATATTAAATGAACATGGAGGATAAGGCACTCAAAAGAAAAGCCTCCTAGAGGAAAGGAAAAAGTGGTAACTCAGCCACCTAGGTGACATAAAATCATGAGAGACAGCATGTGAACCAAGCATCAAAAAAGTCATGACTCGGCAAACAGAATAAAAATCTAGAATTTCTGAGAAAAATCGTCAAGGATAATATGCCTTTATTGCTTTGGATCGTGACAGGAGTACCCTAAATGTTGTTTCTATTTGATGTATCAAGAAAATTTCAGTGAGAGGAAAATTTGATCTAAAACCTTATCCTATAGCCTGCACAAGATTTAATACTAAAAACAACAGAAGCAAACACAGTGTAAGACAGAGCTTCCAATACTTTCTGACTCACCTGATGGCAAAAATTACACATTGTGATGAACAGCGTAATGGAAAAGGACGTTTGTGGGTAAAATCCTTATAAAAAAATGTTTGTTACTGCTTTCTGAAGCTAAGCCGCTACACAAACTGGCATTTGGAACCTCAAAGGAAACAGTGAGTGGAATGAAAGGTGAGCACCAAGAGAAAGGAACCTTAAGTCAAAAACTGCTTTTTTGTATTTTGTCAGTACTGGATATATTGTAGAATTTCATTTTTTCACAGGAAGGAAGAACATTTAGAATCATTAAAGGTTAGGGGAAGGAAAATGTTAAACCAGGAGTAAAGTCAACACCCCTGGTCCTTTTCCACTGTGACATCTTGTCATAGAAGATCAAGTTAGTCAAGCAGGACCTGCCTTGAATGTTCATATTTTCCTAAGTATATCTGTCTACATTCAACTTCTAACCACTGAATTTCATTAGTACTTTTTCTGCCAAATAAAATGAAATCCTAAAGAAAAAACAGAACTCACAAAGCCTTCTGTTATTGAACTTTTCCTGAAGAGAAACTAAATATGGCCTTGTAAGCAGGTCCTTAAGAAGCTGAGACCAGTGAAAACAGTATTATGCTTTAAACCCAAACAGGGATTTGTTGACTCACTTTCAATTTGTTCATTATCTCTAAGGAAGAAAGTGAACTTATTTACCTTATTTACATAGCCATGCTTCACTCCTCACAGAGTTCACATGCCTTGAAACTAGAATTACTTCCCAAGATGAACAACACAATGAGGACTGCAAACTGTTCTCACCTGAATGGGGCATACAGACTGTTTTCTTTACTGTGCTCACCAAAACCCTGTATAATCTTCTGAAGGTGCTGTGAAAAGGCGGTTGTCATGTCCAAGTTTATTCAGGTGTCTTCAGTGGGCATAACTGGCAGACTTTTGGTAATAGGGGACACTCCAGAGGAGGGACACCAGTTAAGGGACTGTAGCCCATGGCTAAGACCATTCTGGAGCAGAGGAGATGATTAATAAGGAAGGAGCACCAGCAGAATAGTGAGAAAGAAGGGGTTGCAAAAAAATAAAGTATTATGCATCTACTCCAGATCCCTGCACCACTCCACACCTCACATGCTGCAAGAGCACAGGAGTGGGGACTAGGACATGGGGAGGAAAGGTCTGGGAACTGAAGCTGAGACAGGTGAAAGAGGAAAAGTGTTTTCCCTAAGTGTCTCTTAACTGTGTCTTCCTTAGTTCTTAACATCTGAATGAATGATTACACTTATGTTAATTAGCAGTAAAACAAATAAGTGACATTCCCTGAGTGGAGCCTCTTACCCACCACAGTGCCTCAGCTGGCCTCAGGGCTCTATTGCTCTGTCTACGAGGCCTAGGAAGGAATTTCAGTGAGAAAAAAAATCTATCACCATTTTTGAAATAATGATTTCCAGTGGTTTCGCAATCAGTGGACTAATGGGCCATGCTTTAAGTCATTTTGGCTCACATTTAGAAAATATATGTTTTATTACAAGACAGTCTGAATGGCTTCCTTAATCAAATTCTGACACCATCACACATTAAGATCAGTATCAGTTCTCATGTTACCACATGGTAACTCCACAGGGCGAAGTCATGGATGAAGGGCTCCTCACTAGACACTTTACATCAAAGTGCCTGAATCAAAGAGCTGCATTAGTGGAATAAATTAGACCTGTTTATCAGAGTATTTAATACCATGATATACTTGCTAGGATAAACAGAGCATGAAGACTCAATACATATATTAAGCATCAATAGATTAAAAGAGTGGGACCAAAAATTTTGATGAAATCATTATTGAACCAATTCTTATTTCATAAGAGGTCAACCTCTCAGCCTTTAATGGGTACAATTAAATGGAGATTTTGACTAAACAATTACATCTCCTCACTGCTTTCTATTATCCCAGATACCAAATGACTCAGAGCCAAGGGATCCAGGCTGTGGTGGTGATGCTGATCTGCATTTCTGACCATCTATGCCTGTGCAAAGTGACACCAGCTTCATTCAGGAGAGATGATTGTCAGAAAGCGCAGTGGAGAGAGGAAGGAAGCATGTTGGGAGGCTGATAAAAACCCTTGTAATCCTTTTCACTATCAGTTGTATTTCCTATGTTGAGCAAATAACCTGCAAAAATGTGTTTATCTCCTATATGTAAAATGCCCATTAATATGGTAGTCTTTGTCAAATACTCTTTGCAGGTACAATAAGCAATTAGTATCACTTAATAGGCTACTGGCCCTAGCAATTGACAGATAGGTTGACAGTAAGAATAGAATTAGATCTCCTGCTTTCAGAATGATCTTTCATGGCCTAAAACTTCTCTTGCTTACTTTGTAGAATATTTTTAAACCTTTAGGTATCTTTATTTGGACTTCCTTTTCCTTTTGAGACTATTTGAAGCAATATGTAGCACTGTAAATCATGAAAAAACCTTCTCTAGAATTATGTGAAGAGTAAAATCAGTAACGTAGCTGCAAGTGTACATCTGTAGATGACTGCAAATGATTGCACCCATGAGGCGTGTGGAATGATTACTAGCTGATGTTACAAAAACCTGAAGGCAAAAGGATCTGTACTGTGTGAAAAGTACAGGTAAAGAGGAAATCTGTACAGGATTAAACAATAGTGGGGATTCTGGTACATTTGCATCTATGAAGCACCCTTTTCAACAGCACCCACATAGACAGCTCTGCCAATGTCTTTAGTGTGGCCCTGATAGCAAATACTTCCATGTTAAATATTGATTCAAGGTAGATGCACGCAGATAAACAGTGAGATGTAAGGCAGAAGAACCTGTCATAGCCCTCCAATTGCCAAGACTTGTATACTGTTATTTAATTCAACAATTATATTTAGGCTTTCTAGGTATATCAGATGAAAATACTTAAACAAATACAATCACATGACTAATAATTTTTACAATTAGTGGTGTCTATTCACCAAAAAAGAGTAATTTTTCTCAATATTTAGCTCGCCTTTTTTTACATTATTTGTAATACTGTCATACTATCAGGTACACCCTACACAATTAAAAACAGCCAGGAAAAGTACAGAGAAGAAGAGAATAAAATCAGAAAGGAGAAACAGGCCAGCTGTGATCTGAGTGGGAGACAAGGCTGAAGGCTCTTCTAAGATGAAGAAAACATCAACCTTTTTACAGAAGCCTGAATGAAAACCAGCTAAAAAGTCTAGGAAGAGAAGAGCTTGACAGTACCACACAGGTATAGTCAACAGTAAGGAGCTTTGCTACCCACATCCTAACAGCCAGCCAAGCCTTTCGTTCATATCCTTTCTCTTACTTCCACTCAGCCCCATAGGTAGTCTTCGAAAAATCTTTCAGGCATCCTGATGAATAAAAGATTAATTTTATATTAAGGCTGACGCTGCGTAAGAACACCACTTACTTAAGAAGTCAAGTTTTGTGTCTAACCATTGGAAAGAGCACTTGGGTTTCTACTGAGCTCACGAGCAACTTACTAGGAGAAAGCAGGAACTGTAGCCTCCCATCAGCTGGAACCTGAAGCAGCTAAGGCAGCTCATCTAAAGAGGTATCTTATTCTTTCCTTACTATTCCTTCCTCCCATTTCTGAACTTCACAGAGAAAGGGATTTGAGGTACTGGGAGCTTAGCTACTTGGTTCCTCTTTCATTAATTCTTCAGTTTCACAAACAGTTATGAGATAGACCTTTGTGACTTTTGCTTATGACTTTTCCAGAGGTATTGCCAGACAGAACTTCCCAGGCTTTTAGAAACTTCACTCTTTAGAGATTACACTGGCTAAGCTGGCAATACTAATTGGTGTTTATTTCATTCCACACACAATCTAGAAATATATACAGTGAAGGACAGAGACATTAGCTTTAGATATATGCTGATGTGGCCCATGTTTTAAAAACAATCTTCACAAACATCATGTGTGTCATATTATTAATATATACTAAAGGACGCAGGCACTTGAGAACCTATGGCACAAATCCTCTTGTATCATTGGTGTACAAATGTGGAATGGATGCAAGTTTTGTAAAGAGCGAGGAAACACTTGATAGCCTGCATCTTGATTTTAAAAGGCTTTTAACATTTTCTCACCATGTCAACATACATGAATATGGCTAAGTGACACTGCACTATGATGGGTGCAGAATCATTTGTTAGGTGTCCTTATGATCAGCTATTAATGAAACACTGTCTAAAGGGAAGACTGTCAAAGAAAGTTCCGGAGTCTGATCTTGTTCTGGTTCTATTTATTTTCTCACTCTTGACCAGGTTGATAGAAAAAAAATTATACTCATTCAATTTCAGATAAAAGTAAGCTAAAAGGCACTGCAAGTAATCAGGAGGAAAGAATTAGAACTCCAGAAGATCTTGCAAATTGAAGAAATAGTCTGGAATAATAAAAGAAAGTATTCTATTCAACAGAGACAAAGGTGAGAGTTTACATTTAAGAAGAAATAAGTAAACAAGTAAAGGATGAGAAACAGTGATGGCATCTCTTTCGGTAGGACACAAGGGCTGTAGTAAATCAGAAAAACATGAATCACCCACAACACGTTGTTTTGAAAATGGAAAACATCTCACTGGGATGTAGAAATTGTAACAGAGCTTGAAACCACATAAAATAATAGCTCTACTGGCGTATTCTGACAGTATTGCATTTCAACAAAGTAGTGAAACGGCCAGAGAAGGTCTAGAGAAAGACAGTAAGAATAATTTAAGGTATAAAATAAAAGTCTTATGGCAATAGACTGAAGCATTTGGAGTTATAAAAGAAAGATGCAGAAAAGCTTTTTTTAGAAGTTTTGTCTATGCCAAAAGTGAATGAGGTAAGAAATTATGATCTTAAATTGCATAAAGAAGATAGATTCAGGTTATACTTTAGGAAAATCTTCATAAGAGTACAGACACTGAAGCAACACAATAGATCTCCTGGAAAGATTATGAAGTCTGCTTCTCATCAAAAGGAGATGGTCTAAATTATCTTGACAAGATGACTGCAAGCCACATTTATCAGTAGTCTGTGTTCTTCCTTAAACAATACATACATACTTGCATGGAAACATACATAAAACAGATAAACAGAACACCTCAAAACTAAAAATAGGAAACTTGAGAAATAAATATATTTTATTTATTTTACTAAGTATCAAAACTTACACTATCATCTTTCCAATTTTCATCCCTTAACTCCAAAGCCATTTATAAAAGTGGGAGCAGGGTCTGGCCAAAATCAATGTATTTTCCAAATATGAAGCTACCTAATTGGCATACTCATAGTATTAAAAACTCTATTAACTTTTATCTGATTAGGACAGCTTGGTCTTCACCCAGTGATAAAATTGTAAAAATCCCTCCTTTTTCTTTCAAGAGAAGAAAAATAATGGAAATTATGAAATTCAAATATTCATAGCTTGTACTTATATGTCACAAATTAAGAGTTACTAATTGTACAGTAGCTGCCAAACTGCTATGCTTTTGTGATTTTTGTAATGATAGATTCCAGGATCCAACAGGAAAGTCTGCATCAAAATATCTGCAAATGAAATATCAATGAATGTATACAATAAAATAGTATAATTACACAGAAAAGATTTATTTCATTACTTACCTGTTAACTACATACAAAGGTGCATCGCAAAATGGATATTTATAAAATATTGATACACTTGCTGGTTATAATCCTGTCTATAACACTCCTAATTTGAGGAAGCTTATTTAACATTTTGTGGGAATGCTTCTGTGTCTTACCCAATATTTTAAAGTTTAGTAATCAGCTTTCAATTGATATTCAATTTAACTTCTGGCTACTGTACTGAGAGGTGTTATATCCTGGTTACCTATTTCTAGAAAAAAACAATTTATCAATTACAAGTCTTCTAGGTCTATTAGCAATCTCTGACCTTTAAAATGCAACTCAGAAATACATATTGATAAGGTGTAGGGCTGTGACTCAGGAGACCAGATTTCCACGCCTGGTTTTTTAACCACTTTTGCAGGCATCCATGGACAAACTATTTCACCTGTCTTTGCCAACCTGCCCTCCTCATTAAAAACAAACTGGCCTCCTTTATTATAGCACTCTGGGTCATGTTCAACTCTTCTACCCATTGAAGCTTGTCTAAGACATTGCAACTACTTTTCCCTGGTGACTAGGTAGGCTGCTAGAATAACACCCTTCAATGCCACAAATAATTTCACATGTCAAGATAAGAAGGGTGATTTCAATCTGAGGCCTAACTCTTCTGGTGGTACACCTATCTCATGCTCCCATCTCAAACTTCCTCAGACTACAGAACTTTTGTGTGGATGGTTTTAGGTTCTAGTGTGAACTTGTGCTCATCCAGGCATGGCAGTAAATCTGAAAGTTAACTGAGAGATCAGACTGGATTATCCTTTGAGATCTACTGAAGAAAAAGTTTATATAATATTTGGTACTATCACTAGTGCTATTCATCTAGCAATACTGGTACAACTGGTATGCTTCTGACTCCCAGGAGGAACAGAATGGCACTTGGTTGAAATCAGGTTTTTCTCCCTTTCTCACAAGAAAAGGAAAGGACATAAATGGCAGGTTTTGTTCAGAAATTATTTGGTATCACAGAGTACTTGTTGTAGCAGAACTCTGAGACTTTCTTGTAACCCTGGCTCATTGTGTGTATTCAGCAACCTGAATATTCAGGAATCAACTGAAGTAATTTCAGCTGTAAAGGCTTTCAATACTCAGAAAAACTTTTTGGATTGCAGTCATTCAGTCATTAAAGCTTTTCATTACCTTCAAAATCAGCTGAGGCCAGGATAACAGTTTGGAGCTCAAGCCAGAAAAATGAAAAAAAAAAAAAGCTCATCAGAGTCAAAGAGATGCATCAGAAAGAATTCAGCCTGTGGGTATGCTCTATCATTTGAAGGTACTTCCCTACCTGTCCTGAAATGAAAATTTACAGCTGCAGGCTCCTGTTGGACCTTTGTCTGTTAAATAAATGTGAGATAACCACAATGTTCTCACAGAGTAACTGCATATTTTCCATTTGGATGTGGATCTTGCCACAGCTGCCCATGCTCTTGCCACCTTTCCTGACTTTGTGTTCTACACTTGTTTCCTCATGGGGATGGCACAACACATTGCAACTTCCAGAGAACGTATTCTCCTGGTAACTGCAGTGTTTTTCACAGAACACAAATTGCACCTGTATTGTAAAATCTGCCTGACTCTCAATCTCATTTTTCTGGCTGATGTTCTGACTTGCACAGTTTGGATCAAGATTGCCACAGATACACATGATATCATGTTTTCTCCCATCTTTTCGATAGTAGCAATATGATTATCAAAGTAATTCTGGGTAGGTTTTTTTTTTGTATGGGAATTACCACTAAAATGAAACAAACAGAATGAATTTTATACTCTAAAATGAATCAAAATTAGAACACAGAGATTAGTAATTGCATTTGCATACTGGTGATAATCAACAGTTGAGTCCTTAAAAAGACATTGTTTTAAGGTTATTTAAATCCTGGGATCCCAGGCAGTGTAAAAATATATCACAACTGCAATGCAAATAGCACAGCTTCTCTTTCTAGCATGTGCTCTACTTGAGTAGAATACTGATTGCACTTAATGTCTTTTCAGCACAGATATGAACTATCTGCTCTATTCATTTAAAAAACATTTAAAAATGGATACTGAAATGGATTTTACCAGTAGGACAGACCTATCTCATTAAAGCCACTGTAGCCCAGCTCTTGCCTGCTTAGTCCCAGATCTTCAAGGTCCATGCATTTAAATCCAGGTGGGCACTGGTAACCTTCTTCTAGCTCTCTGGAACAGTGGGTGTCTGGGATAGCTAAATTATTCCAGGTTACATTTCTGTGAAAAATACAAAATTAAATTATTACATAAACTCAGCCCATAGCAAAACTAAATATTTGAAAGCGAGAGGACTAAAGTGAAAAGTTAATCAGCTGTTATTTTTACTATCTGATATTCTTTGGTATGCACTACTTCCATTAATTAAGCACTTATTGTAAAGGGCAAACTAACACTCTCCTAAAACTTCAGCCTTATGTAATGACAGTACAAATACTAACAGTGGAAATTTCATGCTAAAATGCCTAAAAACCCCATAAAAATAGAGACTCTCCCAAGAAATGGAAGAGTTAACATTCAGCTGTTCTAGCTGCTTTTTAATGCACTTTGGACAAAATGTTTCAGGCTCCTTTGTAGATCTTAAGAGTGTGTTCAACTGCAGTCAATACTATGACTTTGACTTACAAAGGCATTACCTGTGTTTCTTTGACACTCCTTAAAAGGATCACTGTGGATGACTTGTCAGTCACCTGAGTATGTATTCAGCTTCTTGCAACTTGGTCAGGCCAGATTTCCACCACGGATGAAGGGTCACAGGAAAGAAGTCAAACCATTACATGTATAGTGCATTTAATATCTAGGCATTGCTGTGACTGAAACAGATTTGGTTCACTTTTAGGTCAATCCCATAATGATTTGGTAGAAGAGGTGAAAAAATTTGAACTGGTTTGAATTGGTTCAAACTGATTTATATTAGTGGCCTTAATATTACAAAACAGAAATATCACGAGACAAGGGCCAGCACCCCAACACAGTGTCACAGTGTTGGTCAATTTTTACTGTTGTCAGAGGCTGAGCATTGCTTGTTTTCCCAGTTTCTCTGGCAGCTGTGGCTGAGCTGCTGGAGGCTCTGTCATGCTGGACCACAATGGAAATGCAGGTAGATCCAGCACTAAGGGTCACAGAAGTTAAAAGGAGAAGGAGAACAAGTTTGTTGCTCTCTTGCCTGTGGCATGCACACAAAAATATGGGTTATCGAGTACTCCCAAACTTTGGGAAGGAGAAGCTCAGGCAGCTGATTCCCCCTAATAATTTACAGCAGCCAGTTAATAATCACAATACACAGTCCTTTGCCAAAACCGAAGACTGGTCACTCCATTTCCCAAGAAGTAGTTAAGAGGTAACCTTAGCAAACCACCCTGCTCCATCCTGAGCAGGTCCCTGTCAGGGTGTGCAAAGCAACGCAGCACAGAAGTGGGGATTCACATTGCTCGTGCTATGGGTCCGCTGGGCAAACCAAAGAGAAGAAGGGTTGACATATGGCTACAGCTGTGCTGAATGGGCACACAGCTAAACAACACCTGTTTCTCTGCCTGCTTCTATTCTCTCATCTAGCACATGGAAATTCTGATTTTTGGTTCAGTCCTAAGGTAATTTCAAATCAGACTTGAAAAGCTAATCACAGTGAGTTCTGGTTTGAGAAAAAAACCTCAGAGTATTTTCCATTCATGTTCAGGTTGATTTTGACTCCCTGATTACAGTAAAGACTTTTGATATAAAAACACCCAAAATGAATTGCTGAAAGTTATGAAGAAAATTTTGTAGTATTCATTATGCTATCCCAAGGTTTCAACCAGAATATAAAAATACATCATTTTAATTAATCTTGCTTATCCATAGAAAAGGTGAAACCTTTCAGCCCGCTCTTTAGTATAATTAGTATCTGATTGTTCTTCTGAAAGTCCTCTTCCTTTAATCTAACTCACAGATGCATTTTGACAACTAAATTGGGTGAACAGAAGCTTTAATTACTTTATTGCTTTTATGCACTGCATGGGGTAACAATACATTAGTTGAAATCTGTTAGTGTGAAACCAAAGCTTCCTACAAAATTTTCCTAGGCAATTATAAATGCAGATGAATAATTATTGTTGTATCTATCCTGTAGTCATTTCCTTATGATACCAGATAGACATATATATCTGCATGGATGCACACACAGACATGCACAGATCCAGATGAAGCTTTCAAGTTCACCCTGAAATGTAGCAATGTGGATAACTAAAAAGACAGACAGATACACAAGCATACATGTATTCGTTCCAATTTGTAAACATACTCAGCATACGCTACTCAAGTATTTAAAAATTAATCTGGTCACCCTAATTCCTTTATACTAAAGATGTTAACTCAGTTGTATGCCTTGAGTTTGTTAGATTTATGATACCGCCATCCAAAAGCCAGTATAATATATAGGATTATAATAAAAAATACTTTACATATATTTTTAGAAATTAAAATTAATTAATTGGCTCATGCAGATTCAGAACATCAGCTACTGGTAGCTAATGAATTTCACATTATGGTTTGCATTAGAAAATCCCTCAAATCCCAAGAGGCCAGCATATTATTAGAAGTACTGCTGTCTCAATCACTACAATGCAAAGCATTCATTTTAAGTACTTCATTTAAACCTAGATTATTTTTTTATTTAACCTCCTTCTGAAGGAAAAAAAAAGCTGTCTCTGTGTATTCAGTATGATTTAGCCTAAAAAAGGAGGAATCTCTGCTTATAGTACCTGTTCAGATATAGGCCTTTTTGGATCACTGTCACTAGGCAAGTTGTATTCTGCCTCAATAGGGTAAATAAGCATAGACTAGTACACTTGGACTAGAAAATATTAGATATCTAGGAGAGGCTAGCATATCACCAGATGTTTTCAAAATAGGATGATTTAAATTGTTTTATTCCTTCATAGGCCATACTCAGTATCAGTTAAGTACTGAGATACTGATTCAGCACATAACAACTAGTTTTGAGCATCTCAAAAGTTCAGTTGGCAATATGCTTAAATATCTTGAATACGGTGAATAGCTGAATATGGTGCCTTGATTAAATTATGAACAATAAATAATTCACCCCCAATACACCAACTGAATATTTCTATGCAGAGTATTCAGTGTCTATGGAGTGCAGCATCAACCCAAGAGGCAAGACGAGAAAGTAGCCCTCCACAGGAATGCCAAGGACGGAGGAGATAGTTGACTCCACATCACTTGATGGGCATCCCTCAATAACCAGATTGTTGCAAAAGATGTAGGACTGTTACTCTGACGTGTTTTTAAGTGACTGAAGAAGGTTTTAACTACATATGTACACCACAGGAAGAACCTGAATGATGTGTTTGGCAGCACAGTGCCTGTTTTCCACGGTATCTGTTACAAAATCGGTCTCTCAACCACCATGTGCTCATGTGAGAACAATCTCTCTTTTAGCACCTTCTCCTTATTAGGGCAGTTCTTCAAAGAAAGCTTTTGACACCTTAAGAGACAAATTACCAAAGGTATCTTCTAGCTTCCTGTTTTCTGTTAGCCTGACTTTCTCTGCTGAAAATAGAAATGGAGGGGAAAAAAAGGGATTTTTCAATTCCAGTATTCTATTAATTTTCTGAGATATCACCAGAAAGCCATTCAAAATTAGCAGTTTTCAGATCCAGAAAATTTTTTAAAAACCTAAGAAGGATATTTATTGATAATAAAAAATCATTCCAAATGGTCAATTTAGTAAAGAAGTAAGTAAAAATGACTTAGCTGGATCTGAAGGATTTTCTCTATTAGTTGAAAGGAACACTGTGTTTGTCCCTGGCACCAGAACCAGGCACTGCCCAGCTGCTGACTGAAGGCTACTGCATGATAAAAATACCATAGCGGACATAAAAAATGGCTGGTAGATCATGAAGCAAGTAAGTAGCAACCATACAGCTTCCAAAAAGGGGACAATACATTAACTGGGGTCTCAGAGGAATTGGCACTGTGTTCTGTGCTATCCATTTTCATTAGTGACCTGGGGGACCTTATGAATCCAGCTTCATCAAAATCACACCAAGCATATGATGAAGGATAACAAAAGCCTTTGAGAATAGAGGAAGATTATGCAGTCCTGAAGACTTTAAAGGTTACACTCAATAACTGTGTTTTAATGTCAAATAATGAATTCAGAGAGTGATAGAACCTAAACACAAAATGGAGACTGCCGTGCAGACAGTACTAATACAGAAATAAGTTTAGATCAGATTACTGATAAGAGATTTTTCTTTTAGATATCAAGAATTTATGGTTTCTTCTTCTGCTAGATGTCTAACTCTGAACATGCAATTTTGAAAAAAAAAATTTCCATTCCTATATGTTTCAGAAAATATGCTTCTGCTTTGCCATACTGCCAGAATACAAGGGAAAAGCACCAAGCTAGTGAGATTCTAGCAATAAACTTAAAATAAATCCAGAGAACTCCATGGTACAGAGAAGTTATTCCTGAAATTAAATGGATGCTGGGCTAGGATCTCTCAATAAATGCTTTCTGATGAAGTAATACTGTGTTTCTACATTGACTTCAGACAAATTATCTTATGAGTATTAATACACTGCTCTCTTACATATATAGGTGAATGATATCTAATTAATTTGTCTTTATTCTGAAAATCAGGGTGATCTATTACCATGAAACAACTTCTCTGCACCATTCCACACAATTATTATAGTCCTTTAACTCTTTTTTTAAGCTTTTAATTCTATATTCTATCAGTATTTTATGAAATGAGATGTAATTTAGAAGTTGAATTCATAGTGGGAAAGTAAGGTCAGCTGTGTCATGAGCATTCTGATTTTAACAATGTTTTGCAGACTCTTTTTGAAGTAACAAAATATACAAGCAAGATACGTATAGATGTACATTAATGGTAGCAGAGCCTCCCAGGTCACAACTCTGATATAGCAAATGCTAATTGCTAGGGTAGCAAATATGAACTATTTTGCAAATCCCTAATACATTTAATAATATAAAAGAACATATTTACATACCAAATGCAATTTATTCAACAACACTTCACATTTTAGATTTAAAGCTTCCTCCTGCAACTGAGTCCATGCAAATAGACAAGACTTGTAACTCAATTTTACTTTCCTCACACTGGTTGCTAGTGCCTTTGGGACGCCTCATGGTAGCCCTCTTAACATTCAGATGCTGATCTAGGAGGTTGCAGGCCTCTGAGAGCCCTGTTTCCTACTTGAGTGTCTTGGATACATCAGTAACACTAAAGGCCTACACACAGGTAACTGCATCAAGTTAAAAACCCTTCCAGTGATAAAAAAATGACACTTCCTATGATCAGCTAAGTCATGAGCTTTAGTTTGTTTTCCCCCAGCCAGTTTTAGAGCCAGCCAGTTTTAGACCACAGAACCTTGTTTTCCAATCAAAATACTTTCCTTAAATAAGATAATTTACAGAATTAAAAAGAAAAAAGATACTCATGGTATCGCCACAATTAATGTCTGTAATTCTATACCAATAAAAGACAGAAAATCGGAGATTAAGTTTCTTGTGACAATATTGTACCAGTAACATTGTGCAGAAGGGAAATTTTAAATAACTTTTCTGTTTAGAATATATCTTCTTAAAAGATTAGATAGTTCATGGCAACTACTATACAGCTGTTCATATCATTAGGTAGTAAAAAATATTAAAATACTTATTTATTATTCCAAGTTACACCTGTTTTGATAGGAAGCCTAGTGGAAAAGTGCTTGCTTTTTACCTGAGTCCTTGTAAAAAATAAAATGGAGAAAGGTTAAAGTTTATTTGTTGCTAAGTGGCCATGAAAACAATCTAAGCACCTAGGCAACTTTCCTTTGACTTGTCATTTTAAATGTGTCTCTTATTCCCAAAACCATATCTTAATTCTTACTGTGCTCATCCAATCAAGTCCATTTTCTCCACTGGGAAACTCTGAACATACAACTGCTATTAACAGATGGTTCCTAGACTACTTCCTTACACTAGTGCTCTTTTTACAGACCTAACAATAACAACAGCTGCTCCTGCACAATTGTTAGAATAATAATATCGTGCTATAATAATTGTAACAGCTTTGTCTCTATAATGAAGTTTTCTATTTATCATTTACATAATTATTACCACATTATGACCTCGGCTTAGCAAGGACAATATTAACAAATAAATCAGTGATATATTTCTAGAATTTGCAGTGGTAGTTTATCATTATTTGGCATAATTTTTTCAAAGTGCACTCAGTGTGAGTGAACTCTCCTGTCACTGAAGTCAGACACATATGGAATTGTTAACTTCAGTGAAATGGAGTCATACTGCAATTGAGTTCTACTGATAGATTTTCTAGTTTGTGAAGAAAGAGATTGCAACTTAGAACAATGCTGCTGCTGCAGTCATTACAGGTTCTAGAGAATCCAGTAACAGTGTCATCCAAAATCACTGGTGGTAGTGAAAGGAATTTTAGGGAGTAAAGGATTTAAGAAGTACAGATTTATTTAGGCTCTGATATTTTATAATCCTAGCATTCCCAAGGGTCATTTTTAAATGTTATGTTTTACTTTTAATCAAATTTAAGTCTAAAGTCATCATGTACCATACTTACAGAACCAGTTTCCTGTTTTTAATCCAACAACAAAATCTGTTTTATCTTTTAAACTGTGACTGTGAAAACTTCATCCATATTTAATGTTTCTCATAATTATATCTGTAATTATAACTAAAAAGCTTTAAACCCGTTCTGGTAACAGATTGTCTCTTCTATTGATTCATTATTTTTATCACATTAAAAAATAAGATAGGGCATGCTTAAGGACTCATGGCTTTACGAACAATATAAACACAAAGCTTAAGCTTGGCAATATTCCATATTTTACATTTTAGCTTGGCAAACACAGATTCCCCTAATCAAGAATTAGTAACTGAGGAGAGTATCAGACAGCATCTGCTAGGGATAATTATATTCAAATCAACAAGCCCAAACAACTGAGGGCAACTCTTCCATTAATTTTTAATAAATCTTGAAATAGCAGGGAAATTCCGGAAGAATGCTAATGTGACATTAATTTTTGAAGAACAAGCAGCCCAACTGGTTAGCCTGACATCAACCAAGACAAAAGAAAGAGCAAGCTGATAAAAAATCTAATTGGTAAAGAGTAAAGAACATTAATGTAATAAATGGCAGGCAGAATGGATTTAGAGAAAATAATTCTCATCATAGTAACATGATTTTTATAAGATTACAGATTTGTCAAAAAAAATTGCCTACCTTAGGCTTTGTAAAGCAATTCATTCAGTAACACATGACTGATTAAAAAGTTAGCACTATATAGTATCAATAAAGCACAAGCTAAATGGACTGAAAACTGATTAACTGACATGCCAAAAAAACACTTGCCAGTGAAATGATAATCATGATCTACTGAAATCAGTGAGTAAGAAACACATAAAGTTAAGAATAAGGATAGAAACATAAATAACAATAAGGACAAGGAATTCTGACAAGTTATCGGAATCATTTGGTTAGCTTGATCCAACTAACTAAAATATGCTTTAATACAGCCAAATGCAAAGTTTCAGCAATAGGATCAATGAAAGCAAATCTTATGGCCTACGGCCTATGGAATAAAAGGGATAAGAGGATGGAAATAATCTATTATAGAATATAAACACCACACAAAAGTTTGAGATGAGGTGATATAACAAGGGATCCTCTCATATTTGTCCCAATAACATCATGGCAAGAAAAAGCCAGTGCTTCTCCAGACCGTACCCACAAAGCAATAAAATATTAATGTTCCTCTCTGTATGGCACTCATACAAATTATGACTCATATTACATACATGCTTTTAATCACAGTTTAAAATTTGAAAAATTGAGGAAACCATAGAAGAAAATGAAAATGAGAACACTGAAGAACATGCTTTGCAGTAAAAGACCTAAAGAGCTAAATAATATTAGTTTATTAAAAAGCATACTGAAAGGTGCTTCAATTGTTGTAAGTGGATTCACACAGAGAAAGTACTAGGAATTAAGGTTTTGTGTAATCTAGCATAAAAAAGTATAACAAGAACAGAAAGCTAACATTTGAAGCCAGACAAATTAAAATGATGGGTTAGGAGCATTTTTTAACAGCGAAATGGTTTTTGTTATAAACAAGAAGTTCCCTTGCTTATGACTGTTCTTCTGCAAACGAGTCAAGAATAGATACACACCTAGGAGACACACTGGAGTCAGACACAAGCTACAAGGTTTCATAGAAGGGAAACAAAATGAAGTCTGACTAGATGATCCAATACTGTCTTTTAACTCTAAATTAAATATATAGATACTGTAATATTTTACTACTGTTAATATATTGTCCTTCAGTAATTTTTCCCAAGGTACATGATTTGTTTTATATCTTTTAATTCAGTTTAGATCTTTTATTCACCATTTATCTCTACATTTTCAGGCTTCAGTATTGGGATCTTTTTGCCAATTTTCACAATCTTGTAGTGTCTAAGTTGGAGTCTTTGTGGACAGAACTTGGAGATTCTTACTTTATTTGGCCAATTTTTCAAGAAGAAAATTGTTTACATGTTTATTCAACAAATTAAGAAAAGTCATGGTCTTACTCGCTTTCTTCTCCCACCCATATTCAGTAAAAAGGCATCATTACATCAGACTGCCTATTACATCAGGCAGTAATACTGAATAAAGTTTAATTTGATTTTGATTGTAGTATTTTTTAATTTCCTATGTGACCTAAGTTAGGGTCTACAAAATGTACCTTTGATGTTCCATCTAGTGCTACTCACCATACAGGAATTTTGAACGGACTCAAGTTAAATCACTGACCTTATCTCACACTTTGGGATGCAAAAGTTCAAAGATCCAACACATCTTAGCTGAACCCCTAGAAGGAGCTGCAGAAGTAAAGGCTGCAGCTCTGATGTCCTGACTTATCCTACCTCGTTTTAGGCAATGAAGACAGAGAGAGAAATACATCTCCAGAGGTTCAGGGTCAGTGGGTTCATCATACTCCTGAAGCACCTTTCTCTGCTAGCCAGAGAGGAAATTCAAGGCATTAAGGTTCCAATCACTGGTGCTAACATCAAAAGCAGATGATACTGTACTCGTGGCACATCACTTATGTTACCCAATGCCAATGCTGTCATTGCCCAAATGAAAACAGGATGGTTGCAGCTACTCAACAGTTTTGCAAGATTTTGGTTTGATCACTCGTTATTGGCATTAGAGGAAATTAAATTCAAGTCACTCAGCCATTACCCTTTAAAGCACCAAAGTCACTGAAATTATCCACAGAAAAATGAGTAAAAGAAGAAATACTTCCTATGGATAGTGCTGAAATGCACATCTAGGCACTAGAAAGCAAAGCTCAAAGAAGAAAATTTCAGAAGTTCCAGTATACATTTGTTTACAAAGCAGCAAATTGATACACAGGACTCCTTGAAACACAAGACTCCTGTAACGTAAGTGCCTTAGTATAAAGTATAATAAAAGTTGGATGTTGCCTGCTACTCTTGCAAACCTCTTTTGCAAAACAAAAAACCTAGCTCTGGGGCTATGATGATAAGCAAATAGGAGATGCTATGCTTGCTGCTAACTGCTTTTTGAAGAAAACAATCCAAGATGGGCTAAGATGATAAGGGAATGGAATGCAAGCTAATAGGTGGGGTTGGTTAACTGCTTGTCTGCAAAACATGGGCTAAGCAATAAGACACATGCTAACGGCTGTTTTAATGACAAATAGAAAAACTGTCACAAAAGGGGAGAAACATGGGGATATAATCAAGAAACAATAATAAATGAAGTATAACTAATATAGTAATGTGTGTAGTAGAATTAAAAGTGTAAGAGTAGAATTAAGTATGTATTAGCACAATATGTATGATAAGTGTATTAAGAATAGTGTGCTGTGTTTGTAACCCTAAGACAAGAAAACCGCAAGTCATGTAAGACCCGTGACTTTAGATAAATAACCAAAACGAGGGCAGATGATGAACTTGTAGATGTATACTGACTAACTTGCAAACATATAAAAACCCTCTGAAAATGTAACTGTGGCGGACACGTATATGGAGGTGTTAACCCCTGCGTGCTCCTGGCCTGGCCAATAAAGGAGTGCTTTACTTTACAGTACCTTGCTGTGGAATTGATTCCTTTGAATCAAGATACAAACAGTACTATTTTGAGATTTTACCAAATGCCACATGACATAACAACTCTATGACACTCCATTTTTGTGACTGCAACAATCAGTCATGAGGGAGATGAATTCAAATGGCAATTGTATGATATGTATGTTAATAAAAACTTGTTTCACAGAAATCAAAACATGAATTAATGGCATTCACACAATGAAAGAGGTTGTCACTTTAAGTGCTAATACACAGGAAATAAACAGGAAGAGTTAAAAACAAATCTAGCTAGCTTGCATGAATCTGCATGTCACTGAGGTATATTAAATTAGACTTATTTACAAGTTGAAGTGATCTCATACGTACAGTACTATTACAACCCAATACAGCATTTATTTAGAGAATTTAAAAGGAAGAATAAAAACACCTGTCTTCCCTTTTAAACTGTGAAGTCATAAACTGAAACATATGAAACAATCTAAGCTGAAGACTTTATCCACGTTGATTTTAAAGTATGCTCAAGACCAGTTCAAAAAAACCTAAGGTTACACATCAGACTTCTCTGCATTAAATACAGAAAAATATCTCTGAGTTGTTGTCTAACCACTATAGGGAAAACACAAGGCAAATAACCTGCACTGTAGGATTTGAAAATCCCAAGCTTTAAGTTCATCTGGGAATCACTTCCATCAAAGCTTAAAAGCACTTTTGGACCCATCACCCACAACAGCAGAGTTAGCTTCAACTAGTAAGTGAAGGAGGTTTTCCTGACTCACTCTTTGGACCACTGCACCATGCAGTTTTATCTCTAACTAGACTTTCTGCTTAGGCACAAGAAAGAGCATGATAATGAAATACTGCCCTGAATCCAAATCTGAACTACATGCAAAACCAATTCCTTCCTAAGCCTGTGTTGCAAAGTGTCAAGACCATGCACAGGATGCCTTCACCAAATGCACTTACACAGACCAATCACTAACTTAACATGTGAAGGGGCAGGAGATGTGACTCAGCCCAGGAGGAGGTGCTGCTACCACTGAGCACCTAAGAAAAAAATTTCAACATCATTCATCTAGCTCCCAAAGGAACCTATTTAGCATTTGGTGACTGGTCATCTGTCTTGCCTGATCTGCCAAAGCTCTCAGCTGACCTAGGAGAAAGCAGCTTGATATATCTCCATTTTATAGCATGACTGGTACTCAGAGTGGGCAAGAAGACTTACAGTCAAAACTGGATTGCTGTTTTATCTGGTGAAAGGCCTTCTTTGTCAGGGCATGACAGAAGGCAGTATCATCAAAATTTACAACTGCAGACCTACCGTGACATCAAATAACTTTTTCAATAAGAGATCTGAAACATTGCTGGGGTTCCAAGACACCCAAATGTAGCATCCCAAACTGGTCTAGCCTTCAAGCCTACAGGCTCCAGAGAAAAACTAAATGAGGCATTGACAGTCTGTACACAAAGCTCTGTCCTCAAATACAATCTGAAAAGCCCTTCTCATTAACCTGTCAGGTAGAAGGTGTACAATAAGTTGGTCTGGATTGAAGTTTTAATACTGCTGCTGAACAATGGTGATGGCAATCAAGAAAAGGGGCAGACAGCACAAAAAACCAAACTGTAACAGGTAATAACTCTTGTTCCTGCTGCCTGGGCAGGCCCTCCACATAAGCAAAGGGCAAGAAGAAACTAAACCTTTATTTGAGGCAAAGCAGAGATGAAGACAAGGTGCTGGAAGGGACAGGGTGGCAGTGAAGTACGAATTTGTGAAGAAAACTGGTCAAATAAGACATCAGTAAACCCAGCACAGCCTGCTACAACAGGGACAAAAGGGTGGCAAGTATTTTAGGCACTGGAAAAGAGAGAATGTGGTGTGCATTTGTGTCAAGTACAAACACTTGTGTCAAGTACAAACAATGTGGTTCACTGAGTATAAAGGCAGGTGTTCTATGCTAAGGAGATAGAGAGTGATACTTGATTTGTAGGCTTTCTTGAAATTTATTTAAAACTTTCTTACAGGAAAGAGAGCACAGGGGACTGAGGGACCAACTACGTAAGAGGCTGAAAAAGCAGTGATGAGGGAGATGTGTGTAAAGATTGAGTAGAAACATAATTTACATAACTGAAAACCGAAAATTAGTAATAACACCTCTGATAGCAAGGAGCATGTTTATTAAGCAGTTTTGAATGTATTCTGTAATTATTTTCACCTCCACCATGTTTCTCCGGCCAACTTACAGAAATGTCCTGTGAGACTGCTACAAAGCCTTCCTAAACTAAAGATATATGATACCCACTCTTCTCTCCAATTCATATGGCTGTTATCCTGCCATGGGCAATTGTATTTGTTTGACATGGTTTATTCTTAACAAATCTGTATTAGCTCATACTCACTCTCTTGTTATCTTCCAATCACTTGCAAATTTTTGTTGGTGTATTCACCACAGAATTCTTTCAGGGAAAGAAGTTAAGCTTACGGTATTCTAGATGTAATTCCACAGCTTTTCTTGCCCTGTCTCTTATGTCTTCCTCCTTTTTAAACTCCTGCTGTTTTCCTACTTCTCAATTCCTCACCTACCCTCCACAAGTTTTCAGAAAAAATAAAATAGCTGAGATGATAGCTTCAGTCTGCTCACAAATATGTCAAGATGAATATTCCAGCATTTCCCAGGCCTTATTGAATTACATTAATCCAAAGGACTGGGAGAGGAGTCAAATTTAGGCATCACATTCAGGTTCCAGAAAACAATGAAGAACTGAAAACAATCACCTGGTTTTAAAACAGGATATGAAATAGATCACTCATGGAAACAGATCTGAAACATCATGGAAACAGATCACTTTTAGAACTTCTTTCTCACTATTCCTTATAAATGCTTGCCCATCCAGAAGGGACTCCTTCGCACAGCATTTCAAGGTTAAGTTAGACGTACTGCTCAATGATAACTGCTATCTAACCTGTGAATATCAGGACATACACAGACTTGTCTATTAGTTGCCTGGCTTCCTGTTGCAATATAAAGAACAGAACTTTTCCAGGTTCTGTTTCATTACAGAAATCAAACACTACCTGACCCTCCCATAGGGCAGATTCAGCAGAGATCCCTCTTGGAATTCTGTTTTTCTAGCAATGTCTGGTCTTTCACACAATTTTGTGATACACTGGAGGATGTTCTGACTTCTGGCATCCTGGCCTCCTGCTGGTTTCCTATGGAAGGTTTGGTACTCACCAGGTCTTATTTCTGTACAGCGATTATTAGGTAAAAATCTTGTGGCTAAATATAAAACTTTCTTTACAGCAAAAAGGAGATTAGGTAGTTACGTTATTCAAATTCTTGTATATATAGTGAGCTAACTTCACAATAATCTATAAAATCCACTCCAACTTACTCAAAAGAACTTATTCTCAAAAAAAATCCCATAAAGGTTGACAGGCTGAGAAGAAATCCAATCATCTTTGATGTCTGCACTGAAACAGAGAATTGTGTAAAACTAAATGGCTCAAAATCTTAATACAGACAAGTACATGTCATTACTGAGCCACCAGGAGCTGAGGCAATTGGGTTCTCATCACTATCCTAGACCATCATTAAAAGGTCACCTTCTTGTTTAAAACAGAGCTAGATAAACAAAAACACTGTAAAATCTGTGTTAAATGAATCAACAGTGTAACTCTGGATAACTATCTGTATAACAATTCTAATATAAAATAGGATTTCTGCTCAGAAATCACATGCCCTCTGAAACTGATGAGAGCCCCACTCCTTAAAGCTGTTTCCCTTGGGCATCAATATTGTTCACTACCTCAGCACTCTCTTCCACTCTTTTGACAGGATCCCATTTAAACTGAGTTACTTCCCTTTTTGACTGATGCTGTATTTCAATTGTTTTTGGTTGGAGTCTAAACAACATCAAGCCTGGAAAAATAAGATTTTTTTTCCATTCCTCTTGGCCCTGAAGAGTTTATACTAGAGACATCTTACCAGTAAGAGATATTGTGAATAAATCCCAAAGACAATATTAAAGTGATTCTGGTTGTTCAACTAAAATCAATAAATTAATGTGCTCTGGTAAAGAATTCCTGTTACATTGACTTTTAAAGCTTGGTCTTTGATTTCTTTCCTTTCTCAGAAACCTGATTACTCATTCTTACTTTCCCACTACTGATGTAAGACAGTATCTCAAATTCCTTTTGTTCTTTTTAATGGTATTTATTTCCTCTATTAGATATTGTGGAGAACTTTCAGCTCCAGAGTCTTTGATGCTGTTTTCTGACATTTTCAGAGCCTATGCATAGACAGATGGAAAGATGACCAAGAACCTCTAAGATCTTTCCATTACTTAGTAATTATTTTTCTTATCTGTTTTCCTGGGCATCTCCTGCTTCAAACAAGAAGCCTTGCGAAGAAGGATTTTAAACTGACTGCCATGGTGACAAGGCAGACAGGTCTACAGGAATTTTCAGCATATACTTCATGGAAAGTGTTAAAAAAAAAAAGGCCTTAAAGGATGACTTTGAGAAAAGAAAGAGGTAAGTACTACAGTTTATGGCAGTTAAGTCATATTAACTTTTTCTCTTTTGATGAAGCTTCCTTCCCCTTAGCTCCAGTGCAGACTGTGATTTACAAAAGGAAAGTTTACTGTCGTGGAATAAATATAAACTAATCAAATGGTTTGGAAGTATTCTTGTGAAGTCAAACATGTCTTGGGAATAAAAACAAAGAAAGCACTAAGTAGCTAGTGTGTGAGGATATACAAAATATTCTAAGAGCCACTGCAATGGTTTGGAAATATTTTCTCTCTCCTGTCCTTGTGAAAGTACCTTTTGTATACTGGAGGTTACCAAGAGTAAATTACAGTAGATCTGGGTACACAAGTATTTTCAGCTTTTATTGTTCAATTCTTTGAAATTAATCTCAGATATAACAAAAAAACCTGTTAAACTGCTTATAATGTACAGACTTATCAGATAATTGGATTATATATAGATTACATTCCAACCATACTGTGTGTCTTTCAAGCAACTAAAGAAGATCCATACTAAGGAATTCCATGTAATATACCACTTATTGACAGAAAAAGATGTATCAGTTGGAAAAATCATCAGGAAAAAGCTGTTACAGCATAGTTGAAAAAAGATAAATCATAATCACGAGGGAATAACGAGTGATAAAACTGTCTAGGAAGAAGGCAATGTTCCCTATAGGGAAGACGATTGTAAGAATGAAGGAAAAAATCATCAAACAACAACAATAAATCTTTCAGCCTTTAAAAGGAAGTCAGATTCTGCTGATTCTTCAGACAGAATGAAAACTCAGACTGTGGTTAGCTCACTTCAGTATTTCTGTTTGTCAGAGTTAACACCAGAAAATAACTGAGGAGGTGGAGAGACAGGAGGTCAGGCAGTGTGGGCATTGAGAAGAATGGAAAGATAAAAGAACTCGCATCAAAGAGGCAACGAGTGTCTGATGAGGATGCCATGTCCTTTCAAATAAAAAAGAATAGCAAGATTTTAAGATTCCATTTTTAAAAGACACTTGACTCCCTCATAATAATAATTCTTAAAGCAGTAGATTAAAAAAAAGTGATTTCTAAAATGTCAGAAATAGATGAAATCTTGACTGCAAAAATAAGACTTTACCCTTGCTGCTTGCTGTGGAATTCTGCATAATACGAGGCAAATACCCTAAAATTAATGTTCTCACAGGTTGCCGCTAACTGAATGCATTTCATTTTCTAATCTTTACTTGGGAGCCTGGGATCTGGTTTGTAGAAATACTGAAAACTTACAGCTGTGGCTCATTAAAAACCCTGAAGTTATTTAAGGACAAGTACAGCCAACTTTGGCCACTCTTCATTGCCTGGAATTAAGCCACCTGAAACAGAAAAACCGACAGACAGACAGACTCAACCCTTGAGAGGAATATTTAATCCTCAGAAACTGAACCTCAAAGACGAAAGTAAAATTTGGCTAGGTAATTTTCATGCTTTTGTGCTCTATTACATCCCAGCTAATAAACTTTCTTGGATTCAGAAGTGACATGTTGCTTTCTTTCTAACTATATAATATCTGCCTATATTGTCCTCTTTTTGCACTAGAACTGTTATTTCTTTCCCTATATTTATTTTCCTAGCCCACAGTGAAAATTATAAATTCTGCAGCTACTCTGGGAAAGTCATCCCTGACCTACATGAAGAAGGCATACCCTAACTTGATCCTGAGCTACTGCACTGCATTTCTCAAAATTTGAAAAAAGGAACAGATAGGCGTAAGTCTTCAGAAGGTATAATGATAAATATTGCAGACAAGGAGAGGAAATCAGTGTTTTCAGAGTTGGAATGAGCAGTATGCCAAAACTAAGGTATAACTCCACATGTTAAGCAACAAAGAAAAAAGTATGTTATTTGTATGAGCACCATTCATCAGAATAAATGCGGGAGCACTTCCAGGGAAAAAAAAAGTGGTGACCAATGTAACTGTAGTCCTCACACACAATCATGGGAGCCAGTTAAAGTTATAAGTCTGGTTTGAAGACGGCAAAAGTGATTAACTAATTGCTAAAGGTGCCTATCCCAGGTACCTAAAAAGTAACATGATGCCTGTGTTGTCTATTCCACCTGTTTTTCCAAACAACATTGTGTAAATCACAAACTTACAGATCTTCTCATTACCACAAACAAATTTTTCTCATATAATTTTTTTCTTCATGTCTATGGGAAACTGTAAAAAAATCTGTCCTATAAAGATTTTCTCTTAAAAAAGAGAGGAAAAGTTAGAATTAAAGAACTCATGAAGATCAGCTCCATATTTTACTATATTATTGATTAAATAATTAAGAAAATATCCCAAAGTAATTTTTTAAAATGTAACAAAGTACTACAAAATGTCTAGCACATTCTCAAATAATTTTATAACCATTTTTGTATCTGCCACTTCTAATAACCTCATTTTTTATTTCATAGTGTTTAGGCTGTAGTTTGGAAAAATCTTTAACACAGGGTTTTGCAATCATCAGACTTTTTATTCAGCTCAGTAGCAGATTAAGTGGTGTTTTGCTTTCTTACACCACTTCCTCTATTATTTTTATGTTTTGACAAATTCAATACAGGAATAAAAGGATTCAATTTTGACTAAAACAAAGGCCACAACTCCAGAGCTAATATCTCCCTATTCAAAGGAACAGGGACAAAATAAAGAAATAGATGTAATAGACTCTCACAATGTAATGGTGCCCAAGGACACAGTGAAGTCCTCAATTGAACAGGACACATAAGCATACTATCTGTGATTTTACGAGCCATCCCAGTGACAAGAGCCTACATTGTATTTCGAGGTAATCTTGTGGTTAAGTGTGAATGAATCAAAAACATGATGAACACTCGATAACCAGTGTAAAATATTTATCATAAATATTTTGCAAAGGCTGGGAAAAAAGGGTCTTTAAATCTGAGCATCAGGTCCCAGAATACTCTTAATTTTGAAAGGGCCTGACACACTGGAACAGGTTGCCCAGAGAGGCAACATCCCTGGAAACACTGCAGGTTCAGGTTGGACAGGGCTCTGAATAACCTGGTCTAGTTGAAGATGTCCCTGCTCATTGCAGGGGCATTGGACTAGATCGCCTTTCAAAGTCTCTTTCAGCCCAAACTATTCCATGATTCTATGATTCTAGGGGCACTTTAGGCCTGGTCCCATACAAAGACATTCTGGGAGGAGATGGAAGAGTGCAAAAGCTGATGAATCAGTGACCCAAGTCAGCCACAAGTGGCAATGTTCCTCTTAACATCCCCTCTGCTCTCCTGCTCTCTCGCATCCCTGCCCCACTCCACATACACAGTCACTCACCCTCCTAAGCCAGACTGCTGGCAAATACCTCAAATTGTAATCCCTCTCTGTTGCAGTTAAAATTGTATTTTTCATAATTCTTAATACTTTTGTTTCCCCAACTTGCCTTAGTGTCTTTTGCTGGACTGCTTTTAACCTGGTAAGCCCATTTTACATCTACTGATGCCAACGACAATTGCACACATGCAGTGGAAGAACAGGCCCATGTTATGCCTGCACAGGCTAACTCACCCTGGCTGCGTGTCGTCAGTCACACAATGGTACGTAAAAGTGCCAAACATCTGCACTCCCAGGATCCCATACAGGAGAAGAAAAAACAGAAGGAAAATTGAAACACTCCAGATTTGCTCTCCAGAACGCCTGGCAAAGAGATAAACAGATCCCTGAATGTATAGGCAATGTGAAGCCTCCTTTGAAAAACTCTAGAACAGAAAATATGCTCATACAAAGAAAGCAGTATTTCATCCCGCAGAAAATTTGTCCTTAAATCTCTTACTCTGTGCACAATTAGGAATGGGGGCTGTGATTTTTTCTAGACCTCTAAGTTATGGCAATTAAACCATCTTTAAACTGCAAAGGGTGGATCAAAATAAAATGCATAAAATCTGGCTTTTCTAAAATAGTATTTAATGACTTATACAGACAAGATATGGTGAAGAAATAAACTTGGTACTGAACAACAACCAAAAAACTGTATTACATTACCATTACATGTTTTTTGCCATTTCATGCTGTACCAAGAACACTTACGTGTGTTTGCTTGCACCTCTGTATACACACCAACACATGCACACTCATAACTGGAATGGTTAGGGCATGTGCTTGTGTACTTTTATTTATAAATATTACCCTATTAAGGGTATTAACCTCGATTACTAAATGTCCATATTAATGGAACAGAATTTACTGCCACTGGTTGAAAAGTTATGGCTATAGTTATTAGCAAAATGCTTTAAAATTTATTTAAATATTTGAAAGTTCTGATCATTTTCTATAAAACTTGATGACTCCTTAAATATGGAAAATAACAAGAATTTTTTGGCCAGAACTAAATCTAGGAGGAAAATGCCCATTAAGCATGAAGGGTCTTTGATTGACTGCACAGTCAGTCTTCTAAGTCAAAACTGAAATAATCTCTGTTATTTTTCAGACAACAGCTTTACTTACTTCAAAATATTTGTTATCCTAGTTCTTGGCAGCTCAAAACGAAAATATATTCGGAATGCTCGAATCATAATGAGCGGTCGTGGAATCCGTAACATGCCCCAAGGTGACATTTGGTCAACTATTTCAGCAATTTCAAACACCTACAAAGAAAAAGAATCGGGAGTTTGTCTTGATGACCCTGTCCTGTGCCTGTGTTAATTTGTAGAATGTTTAAAAGTATGATCTGTTTTATTTTCATTTTCAATCTTCTCTTGGTTTATTATACAGTTTATTTTAACCACATTTTTAAAAAGAAAAGTCTTTGCAAATACTTGAATCCACTTCTAAATTATCCTAATGAAATTCCAAAAATATACTCTGCCCATGTTCATAATGCTTGAGTCTCAAACAACTCAAGAAGACTGTGAAAGCTTGTGCCAGCTGACTGCTTCTGTGCTAGACCTATCCCACTTGTTTCCTACAACTTTGTTAGAAGCAATTAATATATATTTTCTAATATGAAAATCAGTCTCTGTTAACATTGCACAGCACTAAGGTTTTTACTATGATATAAAAGTACATATACACAGATTGCCTTATGAGTTGTAACATGCTTATAAATTCTCCATGCAATTCCAAGTGCATGACAAAACTGTACATCTTCTTCTCCTAGACTCCACTTACAACACAAATTTCAGCTAAGGCGCAGAACAGGGAACCATTTCCTCAATACACTGACAGGTCATGCACTCGATAAAGAGTATTTAGCTGAATGATTCAGTGAAAATCTTGTTTTAATCCTTGTCTCTCACTCTTGGAGAGCAACTGCTTGATTTAATGTTTGCTCAAAGTACTATGAAAATGGAGGGAGAACCTGGCAATCCAGAAACTGGGTAACGTTTAGTGCTTATCTATAATGATCAACCTTCATTCTACGTCTACAAGATGTACCAAAATGTCCCCTGTGTAAAAAGCAGAAAATGACAATGTGTCTTAAATTTGTCAGAAATGTAAAAGTGCCTAACAGCAATCACTGAAGACCTTTTACAATCCTTATGCTATTGCAGGTTTAATGCCAGAGCTTTCAACCTGTTCTTACCCAGAAAACTGGCTATGATTAAGGACTGATTGATTTGTAGGACACAATTTGACCTATGTCTTTAAACTGTAATTATTTGCAATACGTCCAAGTTCCCTTCTTTATAAAAATTTGTCAGACTGTTTCCAAATTTTTTTTCCCATTGTGCTTTAACTTGAATTTTGGAAAATATTTTATTAGGTGCGAGTGATATTATATGAAACCCCTCCATTCACCACATCATTATACCTACAGTATGGCAAACATCTACCATTGGAATAATTCTCCTTTTAGGTGCCTAAGCTAGTCACCATGGCATCTTACTAGACTCAGTGGAAGAAAATGGGCACAACTGTCATATGGATAAGAGAAAAATGGCTCTCTGAAGATCCTTCTTTCTCCTTTTGACTATGCACAGGGTTTATGTTAACAAGCTTCAGATTAAATAAGAAAAAAACAATCAAGAAAAATTCTACTAATGTAGATATGATGCTATGTGCAATTATAGCGCTATTGAATTCAGCATGGTTTTTTTAAAAACAATTTGACCCAAGTACAACTGTACTTCCACAACTCACAATTACTTTGTTGTGTCATATATTTCTCACAATTAAGGAACTATTCATTGCAAAAGGAAGTGAAATGATTACCTGTAAAACCAGTGACACCCAAAGACAAAAGACCATGAATCCATCAAACACACACCAACGATCCTTTACATAGGAGCTATCACCCTAGAAGAAAGGAAAGTTAATTATTGTTTTACTGTCAGGATTTACAAATGTCATAAGCAAGAGTTCTTGGAAGAAGAATTCTTCCCTATGCACTTTTAAAAGCCCACTTTTGAAAGACTCCAAAAGCCTAGTATCTGGATTAGAATATGCTAGAAACATATATCCACATCTTCTGGGTGAATAAATGCTAACTCCATTTTTGTCCAGTACTTCTTCTCAATTTGTGTCAAAAGAACTTACAAAGACTTTGCTGGGAATCAAAAAACACACCAAAATGAACACTGGACTTATTTTTCCATTGTATTGCCCATTACAAAATACTTACAGAGGAAGGTAAGTGTAAAACAATAGCAATCTAGTATTGGTCCATGCAATTATTTCAATACTATTGAACAGTTTCAATTAAATCAGTATCATTTTACATTCATTTTTTCGTAAGTTTTCAGTCATTTGTCATGCTCTAGAGAAGCCTTCCTATTTCAAAAATACTTGATAGGAACCACTGTAACAACATCTGAGCATGGTTTTGGTGCCGGTCCAATCCAGAGATCACTTCTAAAACACAGCATAGAGAATTCTGCATCCAAGCTCAGTTTCCTCTCTCCTACACTATTCTCAAGCTCTGTTCCAGTTTGCATGCTTCAAAAGCCTAATGTTTCACACCATTCCTGACAGCATGCAACATAGGCCCTCTACTGCAAGCTATAAAAACACTTCTTCATTGGGCTGCTAATGCCTGACACTTTACTTCAAATACTGAAATGAACTGAAAAATGTCTACATTTATTAGATAGATTAATGACTGAGCATTAGATGGTCTTGTGTACCACATGGAGCATAGAGGAAGTTGGGGAACAAATGCATATAGAGAGATGCAGCCTGTTGCAAGGCAGACTAGACAAAAATATCCCTAATGAAAGTGGATATTCCATTTGTGTAAAAACATGACAATGACAGTACATCTCAGGGCACAAAATCACTCCTTTCCAAATGAGGCTTCTCACAACAGATTTAATATGGCTTTCCCTGCCTTATACACTCTTCTTGTCCTCTTCTGTTTAGTGATCTTCCAGGTACAAACAACGCTTGCCATCCATTTTTCACAGGTATAATTGTGGAAAAAATTATTGTCATGTTTCAAGAATCTTAGATTTCATAGTCCGTTACTGGACTTTGGCCTTTTATGTGATTCCTGGCTTCATACACATTTTTACTTATCTCAGTCATAGTTACTTCAGTATTTGTTTTTAAATGTCTCAACATTGTCATTGAGTCTAAAAGCACAGACATTTTCTTTTCATCTAGTATTTCCAATGATATACACTATCCTAAAAATGATTTATCATTCCTTGCAGTAGGTGACAGCACGATATATTGTTTAAATAGAGACAAAATATGTTTGGTTTCTTAAAAAATTTCTTTCAGTTGCAAAAATTCTTCAGGGCAGAAGTGAATTGTTAGGATATCAGGAAAATACAGTAAGTGACTTTCAAGTCAGAAAAAAAGGGCAGGGAACTTCAGCACTATTTTCAGACAAGAATTTTCTAACACATACGAACATGTTGAAGTTCTCAATTCAAGAATTAAGAGGAGGAAGACTGCAAATCAGGGAAGCAACAGAACAGGAACTTTTGCATCATATTTTTTAGCCTGTCCTTCCTGAAGAAAATAGACTTAGTTCCCCAAGTAAACTCTCAGCTGATCAGTAACTCTTCACTCAGGGCTGAGAGAACTCAGCTGTTTAGTGGTTATGCTCAGTACCTGTGAAGCAGAAACATGTTATTTCTCTACAGAGATCAGCTACTTACACTCAAAATCTTACTCTGGAACAAATCTCCAATGAGGTTTGTATCAACATGCAACTTGGGTCCTTTGATTGTGGCTCTGAACAAAATGCTAATTGGTCTTTCTCTTGCTGAAGAACTTTAAAATTACTTTTCTTAAGCATCCTTTGACTAAAGCAAAAAGTCTTCCCTGAATTGTGCCGTACAGATCTGAACATGAACTTGTGCAGGAGTTCCTGTATTCACTCTACTCTGAATAACCCACTAAATTCTCAGTGAAAGCCAAATCTTTTTTTAGAAACTGCTTTTTCTCTCCACAGTAGGTGTGGTATGATTGAAGCAGCTTTGCTGTTTTCTCCCTACAAAGGAAGATGTCGTGACCCTTTCCAGTCTTCTCACCAGTTAGGCTGCTGCACCCTCACTTCTCTCACTGTCACACCAGGCCTGCTTCCACTGCTACACCCTCCCAGTAAGGGAGGCTTTCAGTGGATCACCCACAGAAATTTAGGGCACCTGAATTACATCTATAGAAACTACCTTCTTTTAGGGGAGGTCCTGGCCCTTTCCCCTTTGCACGTAGAGAGGCTTTGGCTAAGTCCTTTTAATGTTTGTGATTTGTCTGGCAGTGGATGTGGTGGGGAATCTTTAACAAATTTACACTATCTATTGACATATTAGATGTTAGTTGCTGTTGAAAATATTTTTAAGGAAGGATCACATTCTCCTTAATGCAAAAATCAGAATATATGTGCTACTTCCACAAAAAATCTAAGTCTGGCCAAACACAGGCTAGAACTTATATATTAATAGTAATGAACAGCGAGCTTCATTCACGTTTGAAAAAAATCTTTGGGCTGTAATACCACACTCATGATCAATGGCAGCTTGTTCACAGACTTGGGAAGGAATACAGATAAATGACATTTAAGTACCTCTGGTGACATCTTACTTAAAATAACTGAAGTATTGCAATGTGTTAAACCTATACCCTTTTTTTCATCATGTCTGCTGTAATATGAGAATTATTGATGAAGTTTCATTTAGTATTTTTTCTGAATGCACTATACCAGAACATGAAGGATTAGTACTGTAGACAAGAAGCCTTGTGCAGAGACTAATACCTCTTAAAGTCATTAAAGTTGCTGACTTCCTACTCCCTATAGTGGACAGTGGATTCTTGATGTGCACAGCAAGTCCTGCAAGCTTCTCAAGCAACATGATTTACAGCCTATCTAGACAACAAAATCATTTGCCACTCCTCCAATAAAAAGGTACCAAGGTGTTGGAAGACACCCTTTCTCAATTGAGGCGAGCACATTGAAGATACACCACCTACTGTCAATGTTAGGTGCCCTGAAGAAGCATTCTTCAAGTTCACAGAAAAAACAAAATTAAGACCTAACTCATTCAAAATGTGAGTCAGTGGAAAATACAGAAAGAACCACGGACAGAACTAATAACACCTGGGGCAGTCACTCCATGAGAGCCATTACAGTTTAACTTATACCAGAAGGGAAGACTAGAAAGACTGCAATTCTTTAATAAAGGCTTATTTCATTATCACTCTTGCTGAAAACAAAATACTCTATAAAATTAACATCCAAATTGCATAAAGCAATCTGCTTGAAGATTGATTATGTCGGCCAGTTTTCTCAAGCAATTTCAGTATATCAGTGGTAAGGTGGACAGCTTAGCTAGATCTTAGCACAGACATCCCCTAGGTCATTTCTGCCCTCCTTGTCTCTCAACATCTCAGGAACACCTTGGGATGTGATGCAAATCCCTGCAAGTCAAAAGCCTCTTCTGCCTCCTTGCTTGCCTTCAGGAATTTGCTTCCCTTTCATCGCTGACTACAGTCTGTTCTCTCAACCCTTCTCCTGCCTCTTTCCAGCTGACTCTGTCTGAAAGCTAAATAAAAGAATATGGTATTTGTTCTGAATAATCAGATATATCATCCCCTGCTCTGGAAAGGAGTCCTGTAGTCTTGGGTCTGTCATTAGAACCGTAGTCTCTCACTTTTTCTCACAGTCTCTGACACACAGGATAGCTGAAAGACGGCATGAACACAAAGAGACCAGGAAGCTCAGTAACAACGAGCTACTGTGCCGTTCTATCATGATCACTGGATCCTGAATGTGGTGGTAGTGGTAAACAAAGCACATCACCAATGCCGGCAAACCCTTCAGATCATTCTGTGGGCTACTCTGTGTAGCTCTACAAACATGCATTAAGGCATAGAGGCTGACATTTATGGACATTTTAGGAGCAGCAAAAATGCACAGGAGGAAATGGAAGGAATAGAGGGACTCAGGATTTGTGAGTATATTTTTTTCCTCCAGATGAAATTCTCATTAAAACATGAAAAGAGCGGACTAGAAGAGAGAGGACAGCTAAGTCAGGGAAAGTAACCTTCCCTACCCCACTCTCTTCGGACTAGAAGAGAGAGGACAGCTAAGTCAGGGAAAGTAACCTTCCCTACCCCACTCTCTGACTCCACACAAACACTGCTGGGCACAGAGATGTGAGTGGGACACAGAATTAAATCAGAGCTCAAGGGAGAACCTTGCCTAACCTCTCTCTCTCCTTGCACATGCAGATACACACACACACACACATACACACACATGCACACAAAGACAGTATGTATCTCCTACCTGGTCACATAGTATGCATATATCCCTCACCAGTCTCAAAACTGTTTTTAAAGCACACTAGATTTTTGTTAATTTATGTAATTAACTTCACCAAATTTAGTGTTTCGTGTTTCATATTATAGTGGGAGGATATTAAGCTATAGTATTCACCATTTCATATGCTGTTTCTAACAGGGAAAAAAAAAAACCCAAACCCAAACATCAAAAAGACTGTAAAGGAAGAAACTAAGGCTATGAAGCAAAAATAAGGACTTTCAGACGGACAAACAAGGACCATTTTACTTGCTAAAAATCCTATAACAGTGTTTTCTGTAAAATAACAGGAAGGTGAAATTAGTAAGAGTTAAAAACCAGTGTTTTAAACCAAAACTGAAATTAAACAAAGAAACAAAAAACCCCACAAAACAAACAAAAAGAAAACCACACACACACACACACAAACCAAACCAGAAACAAACATCAAAGCTTTACACAATTCATTTCATCAAGTACAAAAGTATCAAAGGGAATAACCATTTCCACAAAACAATGAAAAGGAATGCCACAACACACCACCTGTGTCACCCCACTGTAGAGCATCTCAGTTCAGCTGAGTGTTCAAGTAATTCAGATTGCCCACTATTCAGAGCCTCTAGGCACATCCTTCATATACAGTCAATAGAGGAGAGATGCTAATGCCCAACAGTAGGTATGGCTACTAAACCCTTGGGGAAGGGAGCTTTGCTGGTGTATTACATTGCTGTTTTCTTGGAACATTGCCTTACTGCTGTAGCTGGGTGCCAACATGCCCTGCAGAGAGATTTTATGGGTTACTACACTGAAAGCCTGATTTTCATTTCCCTCTCCATCTGCTCATTAGCCATCACTAGTCAGTGTTCCTAGTATTGCCTTACTAGTTGACTCAGCTCCCCTGGATGTCTGAAGGGTTCTGCAAATCTAAAAATGGCTGATTGGGAGGAAGATTAATAGGATTCCCCTACCTGGAACAGCATTCACTGTTTCCAGGAAGTGCACAGGAAAAAATCTCCACTGTGAGAACAGTTAAACATTCAAACACATTGCCCAGAGAAATGCTAGCATCTTCCTTGCTAGAAATATTTAAGACTCAGCTTCACAGGACTCTGACTAAGCACCCTAGAGCCCTGTTTTGAGTAAGAGGTTGGTCCAGACCATCTTATCAGGTCCTTTGCAATCCAGACTCCTCCCTGGTCATTGGCATCTAAGCCAATATCCTTCAAATGCCAGTTCCTTGGAGCTGACTCCAGTTCTACATCTAGTTCCACATGCATGGACATCTGCTCATGCTTGGAAGCACTCTGCAGTCTCTCAGAGATGATGTGAGATAAAAACTCCTGTGCTCCATCCAGCAGTATTCTGCCCTCCCCCAGCTCCAGTGTTTATGGTGGATGCAATGGACGGATTGGGATCCAGACGTTTCAAGGTGAAAGCTTTCACTTTGAAGCATCAAATATTGCCTGGAGGTTGAACAGGAAGATTTGATATGCAGTCTCATCTAACATGACAAAACTCAGATTTATGATTGACGTTCAAAGCTCTCATTCAGCAGAAAAAGCGTCACAATGACGAGACTTGGAATACATAAGAAAGAGGCACTTTCCAGAAAAAGGATTGTATCATTTAGTAATGTGCATTATAAAAAGCTGAAAAATACATTTAATATTATAGAGACCAGGAAACGTTTATTGAAACAAAAATCCTAGTATAGCTATAAGAAAGCCATATTTATATTAGTGGTAGAGAACACAACACTCTGAAATCCAATTTTATATTCAGTTTATTCCCTTAAAAATCCCACACAAATTTCATCATTTCCATGGACATACAGCTGCACAGAAATTCTTATTCCCTTCAACAGGGATTTGGATGTCATTAAGATTTGTTCATCTTCATGTTTTGTTTCATTTTCTCAAATTAAGAGAGAAGACAACATGGGAATAAAATAAAATAAAATAGAATTTTTTAATTTTAGCAGACTTCCTTGAAAATGCAAGTTTCAACACAGAAAGGCACTTAACGAAAGAAGTCCTCTCTCTTGCTACCTGAAAACATAATGTGTTATTCAATATGTTGGTTTCACTGCTTTCCCAGTATATGTGTCATTTTACCCTGATATGAAGTGATACATTAAAAATATCCCTCAATAATAGCTGCTTCCATGAACAACAAGAAAGTAATCCTTGAAAGTGATATTAGAGAGGAAAAAAATAACATTTCCAAAAAGTAAAGTTTTGTTCATCTAATTGGTCTGTGTATTGAAAGAGCAATTTCTAGCTACACTATGAAAGTCAGTATGCGGTAGTTTTTCTTAGCAACTTTTAGGTTCAATTTTGATCACTGTGGTAAGTCATTAACTATTCTATGGACACATACTTCAATCCATGCCCCAAAATAATTTCTCACTAAAAACTTCCCTGACCCATTAACTGGTTAGAAAAAATGCCTTTTTTATTTTAGATATACTGCTCATGTACTTTCGTCAAGTAATTTAAATGCATTTGATTTTCTAATGCATTAATGCAAAAATGGTGCAAAAAACCCCACTGTGTAATATGAGTCATTACTTTCCTGTAATAAACACTCCAATAAAACCAGACACAAGTAACCATAGAAACAGGTGCGTATATTCCAGTGCCATGGTCTCTAACCTTCCCTGGCCCACAGGCAGTAACACCCAACTAGCAGCATGCTGCAGGCAACTTTGAATTTATTTTCCTCATGATAATCAGTTTTAATTTCATTAATTTCCTGTGACTGAAAACAGCATCGGAGCATTTCACTAGCAACACAATCCCAGTAGGCTGGGAACAAATGTCCTTATGATGGACATACACACTTAGCAAAAAAGCCACAAACACAGGAAAAACGTGAGACAGAAGAATCAACTTTTGTAGACTATCTTATTCAAACAATGGATATAATTACTGTTTTCTATGAAATAATATTTAAAACTAACAATCACAGCTCCAACACCAAAATATTCCAGTATTTTTTTAAGTTACATTTTAAAACAATTTGAAATACCATACTCTTTGCAAACCCAGGATAGCACAGAATCTGCACTACACATCTAGGTTTCCAACACCATTATACATAGTACAAAATTCCATATATATATATATATATATGTAAATATACATATGGATATGTATTATTTTAATATATACACACACACATATATATGTAAAATAATTTTTCATAAGCACAAATAATTTTCATTTTATAATCCCAAAACATAGGGTAAAAGAGGAACTCAAATCTTATGACAAATGGTGTTTTTGGTGTTTGCTCTGTGAGCTTTTTAAGAAGTAGTTTTCTCTTTCTATTTTTTTCCCCGTCACTATTTAGTCAAAGCATCCCACAATTTTCTTATCCTTGCCACTGATTCCACTGGTTATGCCCCTGCCCTCAAGGTCAAGGTTCTCACTCTTGGTTGCAACTTGCACATCCCAAGACTGAGCTTTCAGCATGAGACATTATGAGCACATCAGAGCATGCTATTGCTGGATAAGAGGAGCCACATATTCTGTTTTACTACTCAACCTTTGAAAAGAACACAACTGCCTGATCCTTAATTCATTTATATACTATGGGTAATACAGCATTTCTAAAGTCATGGAGTGCATTAATTTCAGAGTTTCAATCTTCCACTTTCAACCTGTAATGCCACAGAAACTCCCTTGACAAAGTTACCAAAAGCTGGTGAGACACCTGACAGTGTTTCATCAGAATTCTACTAAAATATTTCCATCATTTTTCAGAAAGATTAAACTAATTTTGTAATTTCTCCATTCTTGTTTGATGAAGATGGATTGTTTAATATTAGGGGTACTGAAAAGAAGACAAAACAGATACTTGTAATAAGGTGCAGTAAACATCAGTTCTGTAACTGGTAACTCAAGACAAACTTCTGAATTAGGATGATTATGGAAGAAACTTATTTAAGCATAAATGAGTTAATGCCATAAGTGTTGAAGAAGAAGTTGGCCTCCCATTTTCTGTGTACTTTCTGTAGTCCCCACCTGTCCACTGGCAATAAATATGTAATAATGACTTAGAGCAATTGCTGACTGTAATACCTACAGGCTAGGTGTTACCCTCTGTACTTTAAGCTTCCTTCTCAATCAATGGAAAAAAAGAGGCCAGATAAATTATCTTTTGAAAGAGTCTACTTTAGACACAAACAACTAATTGCAGACCACTGCACTCCCTCAAATTAGTGTTGATGAATGTTACTAATTTTTTTTCTATTTTAAGTCCAAAAATCTATTTTTGCAAGCTCTATCCTCAATTCTCTCCTCTTGAGCAGACAGACAGCAACTACAGCAACCAAAGCACCTATCAGAAAAGGAGGTGATGAGGAGATGATGAGGAAAAAGTGCTCACTTCACAAGACAAATGCTGCCTGGAAACACCTGACATGCTGGAAGCCACTGATTTCAGGTAACTAAGTAATCTGGTGTCTTTAGTACTAGACAGAAGCAAAGGAAACTGCTCCCATCTATTTGTGACTGTGTTGGTTGGAGATTAAGCATAGTTTGAGTTCCTACTTGAATTCACCAAGAATGCTGAAAGCTCATGGTGCAACCATTCATTTCTGCCCCTTGCAGGAGTACTGTTGTCAGTGAAAAGCACTCAGTGCTACTGAAATGAAAGTCTGACAAATCCACTCACAACTAGTTCAGTTAGTAGAAAAGTTTAGCTGTGAATGTAATTGATTTAACAATGGGGAAAATGCTAAGGACCATTACTAATGACTTTTTGCAATATCTTTTGTTAGCTGGCACGTGTCACAATTGCACAGTGAAAATAAGACGTTTCTATTAAACTTAGGGCACTGCTTGTGCTATATTAAAAAAATTTTGCATTTTCAGCATTAAGTGTCACCTAGGTTTTTTAACAGACAGAAGAGACGACTCCTTTTTTTTTAACCATGTAACTCACTTAGCAGAGGAATAGGATAAACCATTCCTCCTTTCCACAACATGATTTCAGTGAAGGTTCTCTCATACCACCGTGACTGTGAGTAGAAGCCACAATGAGGATGCAGTCTAATGAAGAAAATGTCATATACCCTCACAGTGTCTATGGGATTAAACTATATCCATTCATCTTTCATTCCCTAAAGGCTGAATTATCTATCACCTGAGGTAACTGTTACTTGGTTCCTTTCTGTTGTAGTGGATGTGAATTCTTTCACATCATAGACACAGTCTCCTTAAAGTTTCTCAGTTTTTAGCACAATTTCCTCTTTGTTTATTTTATTATATATAATGCCACCAGTGCAACTGTGTCTAATAGAAGGAATTTACCTGGAATATTTCTGTATCTCCCCATACAAAAGTTGAAAGTAAATACTTCTAATAAAGGTAAAAGATACCTTAAAGTAAGGTATCCTTACCTTAATAATAAACATAAGAGATTACCTTCAGAAAATGCATTATTAGAAAGCAGAAAGTAATTTTTTCATCTCACTGATTAAAAGTAATAAAGTCCTTCTGTCACAGGTTAGGATGTCCACTTTCTTTGAGAATTCTGATGCTCATTTAATATCACATCTGTTTTAGGCTTGAGAGTTATCCTTCATCTCTTCAATTCCACACCACCTCCTTTTTCAAGGAGGAGATAATTTTGGAAATTATCCTTGAATCAAGGAACAGACTTGTGTCAAGCACATACAGTCATGTACATAAGTGACATATGAGTGGGCACATCAATGTGAGCTTTGATTCTGAGAGACTGAAAGACTTGTAAGCTAGGTTACAGGTTGACTCATGAACTATTTTGACAGACCCAAACAGTAGTTACTTCACGGTGCTCTCAGAGAGCTGCCAATCAACCAGTAAGTTATGCAGTAGACATAAACTGCATGTAACTTGGAGACCACTTTAAATTTTATTGATGATAAAGAGAAGGAGATTGATCTGCTTTCATTTAACAGACAATACTTCCTTGATGCAGCTGATTCTTGCAAAGCTCTTTCTGACCAAGGAGCATGAGACAAGACAGAAATCAGAACCAAAGAGTCACTGAGCTCTCTTTACATTCTGGGAACTAGAGTATGAGAACAAATCTAGGATCAATTGAAGGAAGTGAAATTCTGAACTGAAGAGAACATGAAAATACCAATGTCAATAGAATTCAGTAAGCTTTAATTGTGCACTAAATTTATTACATTTTCTATTACATTTATTATCACAAGCCATCATTCGTCAATAAAGTTTTTTTAAAATTCAATATAGACTATTATTGTTTAGAATACAAGCATAAGAATATGAAAATAAGAAACAAACTGACTTGGTCTAATTCTCTGTCTCCATCTCATAAAACTTCACAAACCATTGCAAGTCATCTTACTGCTTGTACATATATTTTACACAACACAGCCAGACAACATTAGGCAGGCTGTCCTAGAACATTGTTTTTAAAGAGATCTCAATCAGTAAGAAATTACAGCCTGAATTCAATTTTTCAGAAACAAGTTTCAGAGTAAAGACAGATGTATTAATAGCATTAGTTCACTTGTTCCTGACAAGTGACAACAGCCTGCAATAACAAAAACTATAATATGATTGTTGTATCACAAGCCTTTCATAGAATCATAGAATGTTAAGGGGTTGGAATGGACCTTAAAGATCATCGAGTCCCGGCCTCCCCTGCCATGGGCAGGGATACCTCCCACTAGACCAGTCTGCTCAAGGCCTTATCCACCAAGTTGCCCTTGAACACTGCCAGGGTTGGGGCATCCACAACCTCCCTGGGCAACCTATGCCAGTGTCTCACCATGCTCACAGTAAAGACTTTTTTCCTAATATCTCACCTAAATTTCCCCTCTTTCAATTTGTACCTGTTAGTCCGTGTCCTGTCACTACAGTTCCTGACAAAGAGTCCCTCCCCAGCCTCCATGCAAGCCCCCTTCAGATACTGGAAGGCTGCTATGAGGTTTCCATGCAAGCTTCTCTTCTCCAAGTTTAACAGCCCCAATTTCCTCAGCCTGTCTTCACATGGATGATGCTTCAGTCCTCTTATCAACTTCGTGGCCATCTGGAGTTGCTCCAACAGTTCCATGTCCTTAGTTCGTGGCACCACAGCTGGATGCAGCACTTGACGTGGGGTCTCACAAGAGCAGAATAGAGGGAGAGGATCACCTCCTTTGACCAGCTGACTGCACTGCTTTTTATGCAACCCAGGGTTGGCTTTCTGGGCTGTGAGCTCACACTGCTGGCTCATGCTGAGTTTTTCATCAACCATCACCCCCAAGTCTTTCTGTGCAGGGCTGTTCTCAAGCACTTCTCCCCCCAATCTGTAGGAGTGCCTGGGACTGCCATGATCCAGGTGCAGGACCTTGAACTTTGCTTTGTTGAACTTCATGAGGTTTGCATCAACCCACCTTTCAAGCCTGTTGAGGTCCCTCTGGATGGTGTGCACCACACAGCTTCGTGTTGTCAGCAAACCTGCTGAGGGTTCATTCAATTGCACTGTTCATATCATTGACACAGATGCTGAACAGCAGCAGTACTTTGAGTACTTTCCTCCCATGTAGTGCCTATCTACTGACTATAATCTGTTACACTGCACATTTATACCCATTTCACTTCTTCCAGGGAAGTCAATCTATCATAACACCTATTAAAAGCAAATAGTGTATGACAGCAATAATGAGGAATATCAATATATTGTTTTGAAAACAAAAGCAACTCAGACTTCATAGTAGTTATCTCCTATACTGTCATCTTCTTTAATATTTGTATTTTGTGCTCCTTGTCTGAGCACTTCAACATCTATTTTCTTAGTAGAAGGTGTGTATCTATCCGTGTAATTCAAGGAGTCCCCTGTATAGATTGCCTTCACAAATGGAACAAGCAAAAACCAACACTCACAAGGCAGTGAGTTTGGGCAGCCCAAATTTTGAATAGATTTTCTAGCACAGCAACAATAACTCAGAAGGAAATATGAGCAATAAAAGGCAAAATACCAACATTTCAGTTTAACTTTCCTTCTGGGATAACAAAACTCTTTGACAAAGGCATCAGTTTCTTTTGTCACTTAGTTTACACAGGGAAAAGAGAAACTTTTTACAGACAAAAGGCTAGCAGTTTCATAAACTATTTTTCTTTCCTAAAAACCCCTAGGAAGTATATTTTTCATTCCTCAGAAGGTGTTAATTAGACATGACAACATTTTCAAAATCTTCTTAGCTCAGCTATACTTACATTGTTATTAATTGGGACTTAAGTGGATGGTGCCTACCTTCTCCATAAATTAGGTTTCTCACTGGACTATAATTTTGTATTAATCATGGTTCAAAGGTTTATTAGCATTTCAATTCCTAAAGCATTTACAGAAGTACTGATTTATGGTAAAGTTCAGTAGAACCATATGGCAGTGCATTCATTGATACTATGCTCACTAAAAGTCTTGAATACACTTAAATTAGGACATTTGTTAACAAATTTCCTTATATAAAGATGTTTCATATACAAACATCTTTAATAAATGCTAAAAGGTTTCTAAACAGTGCTTTATTTACCTAATTTGCCACTATCTTTGGCAGTCCATGGATCAATATCTCTTGGCAAAATTGTAATATTAAACTAGTATTTTCCCTAGAGTCAATAATCCAAAGAATAAGTCAAATACTTCACTAGAAAGGATTGTTCATTGTTTAGCATTCAAAGAAACAGGGAAAATTTTGATTAAGCATTAGGAGAAATATTTTTTGCATAAGGCTGGTCAAGCACTGGAATAGGCCATCTAGAGAGCTTGTGGAATCTTCATCCTTGGAGGAGTCTTGAGATTCACCTGGACAATGCAAGTCATGGGCAACTTCATCTAACTGGACCTGCTTTGGGCAGTAGGTCAGACCAGAGGACCTCTGGAGGCCCCAGTTATTCTATGATTCCCCAAGTGGTGCCAAAGAAGGCACTTCAGTGTAACTATATTCACTGATGAGTTCTATAAGACATTAAGCTTTAAGCAAATCCTTGGTTGTTAACAATAAATAGAGCCATTTTCTACTTAAACTATCTTTGCATAGCAGTGATTATGTCTAATCTATTTTACTGTATTTTTATATAATAAATGAAGAGTAAAATGTCAGCGTGTGGCAGTGGTGGATGTCGCCACCGCCGCTCCTAAGAAGCAGCTGGTCCCAAAAAGGCTTAAGGTGCAGTGGTGGGACGCTGCCAAAGCTTAAGGACCTTTGATGGTCTCGTCCCAGAAATCATCTCCCCCTTCCTGAGTTTAAAGATATGGTTTTTCCTTATGTTGTAAACACCCCTTTATGTTAATTTACCCTGTCCGTCACTGTACTCACCCTGCCCCTTCTGGAAAGTCCTCTGCAAAGTCCCTTCTCACTCGACGCCCCATTGGCTCTGGTTCCCTTTCCCCTCCCCTCTCCCTCCTCAATTGGTCCCCCCCAGTCACCCCACTGTTTGTACTACCCCTGGTCCCTCTACCCCTTTGACCCGGTTGTTTTCTCCTCCCCCTTTTTTACCCCCCTAAAAAATGTGGCGTAGGACGCTGTTACCGCATTCTCTGTCTCTGGATCCTTTGTGCGTTGGACTCCTATTAAACCTCGGAACTCCACACGGAGAACCCCTGCTGCCTCTTTGCCTCCATCTTTTACTACGTCTGCTGGATTCTGGAGTGTGTGTGTGCATGCCTGGACCCACTGAGCAGGGAGTGTTTGGTGCATGTGCCGGGTTTGCGAACCCCCTGAGAGTGGCTCTGAGAGGGACGCTCCTTGGAAGGTCGCAGCGCACCTTGGGCTTGTCCCCCCTTGCTCTGTTCCTGCCTGAAGACAGGGTGCAAAGTGGCATCAGCGTGCAAAGGAAATAATTGCGTTGTTATCTATACGTGTATAACATGATCTGAGGCAATGGGACCAACTCCAGACAGCTATTCATTCTGCGTGCCCAGTCTCATCAGACATGCCTCAAAGCCAAGTTCATCATACGACTATCAAAGATGAGTTCAACCTATGAGAGCAGCTAACGACTTCACTGGGGAGCCTGTTCCAGTGCCCAACCACCCTCTGGGTGAAAAACCTTTTTTCCAATATCAAACCTAAACCTCCCATGACATAACCTCAGGCCATTCCTGTCACTGAGCACCATGGAGAAGAGACCAGTGTCTGCCTCTTACTCTCTCGAGGAAGTTGTGCAATGAGGTCCCCCTTCAGTTTCCTCTTCTTCAGGCTAAACAGACCAAGTGATCTCAGCTACTCCTTGTACAGCTTCCCCTCATGGCCCTTCACCATTTTCACTGCCCTCCTCTGGACACTCTCTAATAGTTCTATATATTGTGGCACCAAAACTGCAC